>VXBB01020346.1:661626-786626 GCA_013399915.1 Illadopsis cleaveri | reverse complement strand
CAGGTTTTTTTTGGTTTCATCCCTGAGCATGTGTCATTTCATCCCAGCCCAGTCCTTAAAGTAGCCTGATTCTCCCCAAATATTCTTATTTTCTCACAAGTTGATGGTGCTGTCCTTTATGTTGCTAGTCTGATTCCTGTTTTTCCTGACAAATCCAGTACTACCACCTGCAATGTGATGTGTTTCTTTTCATAGCGGTCTCTTACCCATCCCAAAAATATTTTTTTATCCACAAATCTTCATCTTTATCATCTTAAGTAAAAATTTTGAAGTATCGTTGCATCAAGTGTTTTATTGCAATCTAGGTAAGACTTAATTTTTGCCTTGCTTTGTCTAGAAAAAGAAAATAAATAAACTACACCCTAAATTCTGGTAGTTCCAGGCTGCATTTTTCCTGTTTCTCTCTGTTGCTCTGTTGCTTGAACTTTCCTTTTAAAAATGTGTTGAGTTTTTAGCAACCTTGTGGGAAGACAGGGCAAAGAGGAACATTTTTTTTCTCCACAAGAGAGCATTGGCTGAAATACCCCATCTTTTAGAAATTCCTTTCATCTTCCAAATAAAAATATTATTTTTATGGTAAAAAGGGATGTTTAATATTTCACTGCTTTATCGAGTTTTATAGTTGTCTGCTGGTTTTTCTCAAATTTTCAAATTTTGTGCCAGTTTTCAGGAGTAAAGCTTTAAGCCAAGTAATAAACCACTGAAAGAAAAACATTGGTACAGCCTTAAGTACAATAACAATGCCTCTGTGTCCAGTATTTTGATATCCATGATCTTAATTTGTATATTTTGACTTCCTAGATATGTATTTGCAATAAAAAGTGAAGGATTTTTTTTTCCTAGCTGGGAAATCCTTGTTCCCTACTGGTTGGAATAGCAGCTACCACTGGTTTGTGTTGTGGCTGATATTCCAAGAAGTGTGGGGGCTGCTGTTTTTCTCAGTTCCACTGGTAAAAATCTCTTGCTGATGCCCATGGCTGTGTGTAGGTAAATACTGGGTGAGATCAAAATCCTCCCTGTTATTCCCAGGAGAAAAATAAGGGATCCCACTGAATACAACAGGTGCTGTCTCAAGGACAAAAGTGTCTGATACTAACAAAAAATGTAAAATATCACTTTCTCAACGTTATGAGAATGGCTTTCCGTCAGAAGCTTAAAAAATTACATTAATTATCTGCTCCTTGGAAGCAGCCAGAGGTGTCACTCGCAGTGACATCCGAAGGGTTGGTGGCAGCAGCTCTGACAGCTGAAGGAGTGACCAGGACAGGGATTGGCACCACTCTCATTTGGATAAGAGGGACCTGCAATTCCTTGATTGTTGGCCAATGCTGTGATGGAAGGGGTATTTTCCCAGGTAGATGTGATCATCCCAGGGTGGGAAGGGCCATGCTGGAGGTGTCCCCTGAGCAGGTACTGGTTGACCTTCTCACAGCCACCTGCACTGGGACACAGAGGGGGTAAATTTCAGAAATGGGCTCGTTTTGCCATGGGGTGTGAACATGGCTGGGGTTGCACCTGTGTGACTCCAAGTCTATTCCCCCCCCCCCCCTTTTTTTTTTTTTTGAGTACTGGTAGATTACTGATGTTAATCCACATTTTTTAATACGTATTATATGCATATTAACACTTTTATGTGTAGAGTTTAAATATCAGGTGCAGCCTGAGTTGTATTATCCCCTGCCTGGCATAGAAGGGCTCAGTCTGCTCATTACCACTGGAGTTTTGAGGTGTTCAAGTTACACAGCTCACCCAATTCAGCTGAGAAAGGCAGATATAAAGTTGGCTGAGGGGGCTCAGGAGTTTTTGCTGGGTATCTTTAGCAAGGTTAAAGCTCCTTTTCTAACATCTCATGAAGTNCAATTCAGCTGAGAAAGGCAGATATAAAGTTGGCTGAGGGGGCTCAGGAGTTTTTGGCTGGTATCTTTAGCAGAGGTTAAAGCTCCTTTTCTACATCTCATGTAAGTAGGTAATTTTGCTCATGTTATTTAGTTTAGGTGCTTAAACTAAGTTCTTGTGCAAAAGTTTACCCCCCCCCTAGTCCTGGTTTATTAATTATTTAAAACTCAGTAACTTTAATTGAGTAACAATCTTTCAGCTTCTCAGTCTATATTTTATGCACCTGTAAAAAAAACTTTCCTCTTTTTTCTTAACGTTAAAATGGTAACTGGCCTCTTGTGTCTTGACCCTGTGCTGGTTTCTGGCTGCATGGGGCTGCTCTGAAAACAGGCAGGTAGAAATTTTAATGGCAATTTTTTCTTTGAATTGCTTTTAAGATGTCTTTAAACTTCTTCTAACTTCTTTCCTTTGTTTGTTTGTTTGTTTGTTTTAAATTCATAAGTGAATAAAAGTAATCTCAAATGCACGTCTTAATCTGAGAGGAAGGTCTATATTTGAGTTTGATGCTCTTGCCTGATGATTTTTCAGGAGGGGTCTGTACTGGAGAAGGATGCAGAAGGAGGGAGAAATTCCCAGGAAGCTCTTTGGGCACTGCTCTGCTGTTCCTGCTGTGCTCCCAGTGATCATCACCATGATTGGAGTGACACAGTTCATACACTAAGTGGGGTGTGTGGGAGCTGTGCCTGTGCAACTGTGAGCAGACTTTAAGTCTTAAGGTGGCTTTCAATAATTTGTCATACCAAAGCACCCAAGGAACAAATCATTAGATCTAAAATTGTGTGCTTAAATGTTGATTGTTTGTTTATTGTGGATACTTTGGCTTTTCCCATCTTCCACAAACATCTTGCCTTTCTCATTTGGTAGGAGTGACCAACATGAGGCTAGAGGTTTAGTGCTCAATATATCTCTTGTTAGTTATTTTTACTTTGGTCCTTTCAGTAGCACCTGATTATATGTTTAAACAGTGGAAAACATGATTAGGAAAAGAAATAACAGCAATGGAGTGAAGGTCAGAGACACAAATCTATGCCTATGAAACTTTTTCTCTTGTTTTAGAATACCGTTAAATTTCTTCAGCAGTTCCTATAATGTGAACCTGAATTGCTCCATGTTGATCACCTAAAGTATCAATAATACTTAGAAATATAAAAGGTACCTGGGAGAGACTTAGTGGAGAAATGATGGCTTGTCCCAAAAGCAGCAGCTGCCAAGACACTCTTTGTGCCTTCACTCAGGCACAGGTGGAGGACCTGGAGGCCAGGCAGAACTGGACTGAAATGAAATACCAGCTGCTCAGAGTCCCTGTGATGAGATCCTGCCTTCCAACAAGCTAAAATTCACCTGGAGTGATTGTTCCTTTAATGTCCCTCTCAAATATCACGCTGAGGATTTATATCTAGTGTTGTGTGGGATTTTTGGCTAAATACATAAGTGTTTAACTGACCTGCTTTGATGGAAGAGACACTGGAAGCATTTGCTCATCGGTAGTAATCCAGAGGTGCTTTATTTTCAAAGTGCTGATTTAACATATTGGCTGCTGAGCACAATGGTTTTAGGTTGGAAAAATATTTTCAGAAATTCCCAGCTGTGCTGCTCCAAAATGGAGGATCCTGTGTCGAGGTATTTGTGGAGTTTGGTGTCACACACAGCAGGTCTGAGTGTGCCATTGGTAAATGGTGTGAGATGTGTCAGCTTGATGCATGGAGGGTGCATTTGTGCTGCAGGAATAGTAGGTTCCTAGTAGGAGATATTTCTCTCTTCAAGCTGCTAACAAAATCCTCTGGTTGTCAATAAGGGAGGATTGCATGGTATTTTTAAGTGTTCTCTTACCACAATACCTGTTGCTGGCTTGTGTTTTAGTCAGAGTTCAGACGTAGTTTTCTCCCTGCTTTGCAGCTTTAGATAAAGCACTGGGTTCAAGGGAAGTTCTTGTGATGGTTGTGTGACACTCCTTATTTATTTTAATTTTTTATTTTAGCGGTGACACTCTTTGTCCCTAGCTGATAAGAGATATTCAGACCCTGTGGTGGTGTCCCATCTGTGGTTTAGGTGCATGTGTTCATGCTACCTTACATACCTGGCATGCTTTAGGGAAGGGTTCAATCAGGAATAATCCATTTTTGGTTTTTAGTATGTACTCCACTTATTTAAAAAATCTGTTCAAAAATCTTCTCTAATAGAATATTGCTTCTTAATGAATAGACCCCCTTGTTATGGGACAGCTTAGTGCTGTTAACATTTTTTCTCTTGTTTGGCTTTATTAGGTGCTATCTCCCATGGCTATCTGTAAAGCCAATTAGTGGAGAAAATAACAGCCATATTAATCTCCCAGAGCAGTGCAAGAAAAAGAGTCATAATATCATAGAGAAATTATTCTAAGTGTGAAAAATTACCCACTTCGTCTATTTCATTTTTCTCAAACTCCAAAATTAATGGCTTTCTGGGGAAAAAAAAAAGATATATTTATCTCTGTATAAAGAGAGAGATTTGATGAATGCAAAAGAGAAACCCATAGAGCTTTAATAAAAATGTATATGTCCATAATCCTATAAAATCCTATGAATCCTATTCCAGGGTGCTAAACTGCTGATTTGTATCTCTGTGTCAAATATAATTACGGGCAAACAGGAGCTGTGTTATAATATCTATTAATCAAGACTATAATTAGGATTTTAAGAAGCTGCTTGCTTGAGTTGGGAAATGCAGCAAGGAAGTGCCAGAGCTGCTGCTCCTTTCTTTGGCTTTGGCTGCATTTTTGCAGCCCTGGGCACGAGATTTGGGGGTTCTGTTCCCCACAAGAACAGGCTCTACTGAGGTCAAGAGGGTGTTCAACCTATATTGCATCATATATTTGGGGATGTGAATGGGAAAAGTGCTCACTGGGTGCACAGATTCAGCTGTTCACACCAAGCCAGCAAAAAGTATTGATTTGTTGGGAGGGTTTCATGACATTTACGTGAGTCCCCTGTGGTAGATTTGGGACCTGACCAAGGGACATTGTGGCTCAGTCTGTGTTCCCAGCATGGGCACTGAGGAGCTGTGCACCAACTGCTGTAAATATTTTTGAGCACTTTTGAGTCTTCTGACCTGTGTAAGTGCCAATCAGACAAAATGGGGTTTGGAGGAAGGATGGGATTGATGGGCTTTGCTGTTGGCAAAAGCCAAGGAAGTGATAAAGGTAGGCCCAGAAAGCCAAACCCACGGGTAAATCACCTGCTGATTCAGTATTTCAACATATCCGGATTTTTTTGGCCCTCAAACAGTAACCTTAAATATGGTTTATTTTTTTTCCCTTTAAAAAGGCTGTTTAATGCTCTCGAGTTTGGCAAATCTGGATCACCTTCTTTGTCTGCTTTCTCTCCTTTTATTTTTTCCACTTGTTTTCCACTTGTTTCCAGCCATATCTACCTCAACTTCTACCAGGCCTAGTCATAACAAGCTGAACACTGTGTGAATGTTCCCAGCCTCATTTTAACTAAATTAACTACATTTGCAACCTCGGTGTCAGAGCTCTGAACAATGAAAGCTTGCCACCGAGCACATGAAACAAAAATGAAATTAGCCAGCGGTAGGAAACTACAAACAGCTGAGGCATTCAATTGTTAGCCATTTGAAGGATTAACTTCTAAATCATGTAGAGCTCCCTTGGTAGTTTAACTAGTTGGGCACTCAAGGGTATATAAAAACACACTTTAAAGTAGAAATGTATTTCTTTACCTATAAAAGAGAGATTTACTGGCAAGTTGTGATATTATTAATGCTGGAATTTTCTGCCGTGGCCCGTAGTAGTTAATCACGCTTTCTTTTACTTCCTGCATACACTTTTCTGTAGGGCTCCCAATGAAAGACAGTGCAGATGAACTTGGTGTTGGGAGACAGATGACACTATTACCTAGAAATACACTTAACTAACTTGAGCTGGTAAAACCTGCCTCCTGCATGCAGTTCCTGCACATGAATAACTTCCTTCTGTGGGTATTTATCCATTAGATGTATAAAGTACTCCTCTGGTCTTAAATATTTGTATCCAGTTGTTGTTATACCAATAATTTTGGAGAATTCTCTGTATATTTTCACTCTCTGAAAGCTAGGATAAGCCAGGAGTTTTTGATGGTCTTTTTTATAGTAAGATTTGGTAAAATATTTTCTTAGTTAATGCATTGCAAAGAGTTGCTAAGGGCTTAATCAGAAGGACAAGGAAGGGAACTCTACTAATTATGGTCATATGTTTATTTGAATTCAGTCTTTTCCCTGTCACCTGAGAACACTGTCATGGACCTATGGAGCTTCATAAGGGAAACATTCTCCAACTCTTTTCTTAATGTGTCTTTCAAACAAGACCCTGAAGTCTTCAGACAAGTGTTTATTCAATCAAAATCCTTCAGATTGCACAATTAAGATTGATGAATTTTATAGCAGTTCTTTTTCTTTTTAAATGAATAGCACTAAACAGAGGTGACTTCCTCTCCTAGCACAGATTTGATAATGAAGCCACTGAATTTATTTATTATATAAATACAAGAGAGCATTTTTCAGTGGAAGTGCAAAGCAAGGTGCTCATTTGGAGGGGAAAAAGAAATAACAGCAGGAACATAAACACAAAGCTGAAATAAAGGGGAAAAATGTAGAATCACAAAGAAAACCTAAACAAATAAAGTGCAAACAGAGAGTGACAAGCGCACTCAGCCCCTGGATTGGTTATGGATGAGTTGACAAGTATATGATGAAATTAATGACCCTCTGTCAACTTTTTAGATCTCACTTTTAAAGAGAATGGACCAAAAATCAATAGCCCCCAAACCACTAGTACTCCAGTGAACCAGTTTATCATTTATCTTACTGCTGGCACTCATATAGAAAGTGCAGCCAAGCACAGCATAGGACTTTCATTGGTAGTCATCATTACAAGCAATGTTTGAGCACTCCAGTTAAAGGTCAAAGGTGTGCAGTACAGCTCCTCTGAGAAGTACCTATTTGAAATTACCAATATCTGTGTATGGCTTATCCATGCTCTACGCTATTATTCTATTTTTTTCCCCACCCCCATGTGCATTTCCCTGTTCTGAGCTTTACCTGCTGGCTGAAGCAGAGGCAGAGGGGCTGGAGCCCAGCACAGCAGTGCCTCCACAGCCAGGGTCAGGGCTGAGCTGATGTTTCCATTATTCATTCTGATTCTCAAAACATTGCGTCTTACTCACTTCTAGTGGCATCAAGCTGAAATCACTGATGTATGAGCTAACACCTCAGATGAAATTATTTTTCAAATCCCCCATCTCCCAAAAAGTTCTGGAATCGTATTCAAGATCTGGGTTTGAGTTGTTTACTTTAAAAAGTCCAAAGCAGACTCAGCTGTTTAAATTCTATGTACTGTAAATGTTTTTCTGGTAGCTAATAATGAATTTGGTGGGCTAACAAGGTCAGTTGAAAAAAATTAAAATCTATGGGAGTGGAATGTGTTAAGATTATCATTTTGTCATCACTGGTAAGCCAAGTGTATGCGTGCAGTGAGGTCAGGGTGAGTTGCACCAGTTGCTCCATGTACAGAGTAGTTGTTGTCTTGAAATGTGCGTAGTCTGAAGGGATAAATTGGGATAAAATAAGGCAATGAAAATGATCCCCTTTACATGGGTGGGAAACTGAGGCACCAAGCAGGCAAGAGGCTGTTTTAAAAATCAGCTGAGTTAGGAACTACCTGTTCCTGTGGGAAAACCGATGGAGTAGAGACATGAATCCAGGTTTTTTTGATCCACCTTTCAGTGTGTTGGCCCAGGATCCCTCTGGTTTGTTGGTGTTTGGGGTTCAAACCCCATCAGAGGGGACTTGAGCTGGCACCTTCCCTGGTACCTGTGCCATGCTGTGGCTGGGGATGCAGCTCAATGTTTTGCTCATGTAACAGCTCTGTCTGTTTGCTCTGGGCACTGGGGGACCCTCCTGGGGTGCTGGTCACACTGGGACTGAAGTGAGTGTGCATCGACCCCGGGTGTGAGCCTGTTTGTGCCTCTTCCTTGTGCACATGCCAAATGCAGGGTCAAAACTCTGCTTTTACAGAGCCAAGGCACTCTGGAAATGTTGGCACAGCTGCGGGAGGATGAAATATTTCCTGCCACAGCGCTGTGGGAAGGACGGCAGCTGCCCTGCACCGCTGCAGGCAGCGAGGTATGTTAATGATCCTACAGCAGAGAGGTTTTCCTCAGATATCTGCAGGCAGGGGATGCTGCCCTGGTCTGCAGGAGGGGGAAGTGTGCAGCCACACTTCATAGATGTCAGTGGGACAGCACAGTGCTGGAGTCTCCCAGAACACACCCCCTAGTCAGGGGGTGTAAGGTTGTGTCACATGTTCCAGTGGGGCAGATAGAGGTTTTGAAGGACTTGGGAGAAAAGTTGTGACTTTTCTCCCAAGTCCTTCAAAATAGAAGGTTTGGCCTCAGTAGAGAAGTCTCTTACAGAGAAGAAAGGTGTAGATCTCCCACTGAATGTGTGTGTACCTGATCCTAATGTGGTGGTTGCAGGCTGGGGAATTGGTTGCTGTAGGTAATAAGGTTAAAATAAAAACCCAAACAAGACCTGCAAACAAAATATTCCAATATATTAAAAATGTTTAAGGAAAACAATGCTTCTAGACATAAAGTAAGACAGAAGTGAGATGAAATTTAAGGCCAAGAGCATCCATATGGCAGCACTTAAGACCGGATCTGTTGTGTCTTCAGCTTTGTCATGTGGATGCACAAGGGTCCCAGCTCCTGCTTTTGCAGGTGTGGGATGCCATGGTGGCTCAGTGCCTCTCCACCTCTGACCAGTGGGGTCCTTTGTCCCTCAAACACTGGTGTTTTCACTTTGGTGCAGAGGAAATCCTGCTTTCTTTCTGACCTCCTGTCATTTTCATTCAAAAAGCCTTGCGCAGTTATGTGCAAATAGCAGCAATTCCCTCTAAGTCTCCCTGTCCTCCTCTTCATTTGAGTACAAGCACAGTCAGGCAATGTGAGGCACAAATGCTGCCTTTCTAACAGGAACTGAGTGGTTTTGGTGTTCAGCTCTGTGCCTCTGCTTGCTAAAACCTCTGGCTGTTGTTCTCCCATGTGAGGCTCAATACAAGGACAAGCATTAAAGGTATTTGTGGACAGCAGTGAAGGGAGGAGCAGGGTGTCATTGGAGGGAGTGGGACTGACAGTGTGAGCCATGGCTGACAGCAAAGCTCAGGCTCGTTGGAGTGTACTTCAGCTCTGCTGGGCATTTGCGGAATTACAGGAGTCTCCTGTGTGAGGAAACGCATTTGATGCTGGGCAGGGTTTTGGGTGAAGGGGCTGAAGCTGAAAGTGGAGCACCAGCACATGCACTTGTGTGATAGGCAACCAGAAACTTGAAGCTGGCATCTCAGAAGAGCAAAGGTTTATTTTAGTTTTATGCCTAGAATTAATTTTTTTGGTGGATAAATGTTAGAAGGTTCCACAGAGGGAAAGGAATTTGCATACACAGGTCACTGGGATTTAGTTCAACTTCAACATCAACAGAAAAACTGCTATAGCTGTGGAAGTGGGAGCTGGATCTGCTGTAACTCTGTCTCAGAGCTAAAGAATCAGTAGATAAAATTAAAACTAACATCAATGCCTACAAGCAAACAAGCAATCTCTTCAATATTCAGTTGACCTTTTTTTTTTTTCCTCTGAGCATATTAAACCCATATTTTATCCGTAAGAGTGAATAGGGACAATTACTGGAGTCACACCTATCATATCCTGTTTGCTTGTACAGTAAGTGCCTGATAGCAGAACAGGGAGCTCACACTGTGTGTTCCTCTCAAACAGAAAGGGCAAGTTGCTTCAAGTAGAACAATCCTTGGTACAAATTGCAGCCATTTCAAGTCTGCCGCTCCAGGCTGGTTTCCCTGAAGGAACATGCTAATGTGTTAAGACTTGTAATACATTAAGACATTTAATATTTATCCCTTTTAGTTGTTCTTTTCTGTTTTACAAGTAGACCAGAGACTTTTCAGTGGAAGAAATTAGGAAAGTCTTGTTTACTTTGACATGAAGTCATTCTGTGCTCAAGGTGACAATAGCTTAGCCCCAGGGGATACTTGATAAGGTGCGTGGGGGAGAAAGGGATGATCTCGAATACAAGTTGGTTCCTGGTCTCCTGCAGAAGTGCTTGAACCAGTTCCTTACCACATCTCTCCTTACAGAGGGTCAGGCACCAGGTACCAGCACCAAACCATTGTGTTTACTAATTTGTGGTTTTACGATCCGTGTTTCTAATTCTAAAGCAAATGTTAAAATCTGGGTCAGGACAATGAAAGGTGATTCAATGAGCAGAGTTTGGAGCACATATATCCCTGGTGGGGGCAGACTGTCCTTTGCTCCTCTCCTCACAAGCTGCTCATGGGGTTTTGCTCCCTAGTGTGGCTGGTGGGTTGTGGCCTGGTGGGGTCCACAGGGGTCCCTGTTGGTATCCTTCCCCTTCCATAGGGAAGGAGCTACTTGCACTGAGTTTGCACAGGATTTGTAATTAGTGTCTAGATGCCTAAAGGGTGTGGCATGGCAAAAAAAGGGAAAAAGCTCCCCATGTATTAACTCAGAAGGGCTATAGATGCATCTGTGCATATTAACTAGAAATATTTCTCTTTAAAATTGAGTATTGGACATGTTGCGCACATTGTAACTTAAAAGCTTCAGCTGACCTGCATTTTTGAGAGTTGTATTCATTCTTGAACTGTAGCACAATTCATCATATTAAACTTCATTTGTTGGAAGCCTTGCCCTGGAATATGGGCTTGGTCTCTAAGGAAGTGCTTCATTTCTGTATTCCTTACCAATAACAGCACACGGCACTGTCTTTTTATTACTCTGTGGCTAGCACCATTCATATAGTGCATTTCTACATCAGGGCTGGAGAGACCCCCATCCTGCTGAAAAATTTAGATGGCTACAGCAGTAATCAGAAATACCAATAAAGTGTCCCTGGTTCTAGGTGGTGATGTGGGATGGAGGGAGAAAAAAATATAAAAATGAATCATGATGTGAGACAGCATTGCTCTGGCAACTGCTTCAAAACCTGAGTGCAGTGAGACCGTATAAAGGCTTGAGAATATTCCTATGATCCTAAAGAGACCTGCAAAGACATTGCAAACTCATCAGGCAGCCAGTGCTGCAAGGGGAAGAAATGCTGTTTTGAGTCATTCATCCCCAAACAACAGATCTGCCTTAACCTAGAAATAGGTAATATGGTTTCCAGGTGAGGTGAGTTGCTTTGGATAAACCTGGTTTAAAAACAGCCAGACATTTTATGCAGGAAGCTGATGAAGGTGTAAAGAATGGCTAAGTAAGTGAGTGGGACACCATTAATCTTGGTTTGTTTCAGCACTACATCTTTAGCTGTTGAAGAAAAAAAACCTTGCTCCTAGCTCATAACCCGAGTGTTAAAACTGATGTCCTCCCCATTAGGGCCTGTAAGCTCATTAGCACATGGCAATTTATCCTCTTTTATTTCTTCTCAATTATCCTATCATCCATTGTATCTGGATCTGATTACCCTTTCCCAGAGTCAAACATTATCTTGTAAATCATTTGCTTTAAGTCTAAGCCTGCCATTGCATTGCCCAGGATTTGCTTAGGCAGG
Organism: Illadopsis cleaveri; assembly: GCA_013399915.1. NCBI lineage: Eukaryota > Metazoa > Chordata > Aves > Passeriformes > Timaliidae > Illadopsis > Illadopsis cleaveri. The sequence goes on along the minus strand of VXBB01020346.1, from coordinate 775,118 downwards.
TAATAAATCAATTAGCATTAAACTTGTGGCATCATCAATTTTCTTTCCTTGTGACTGAAAAAAGGAGTACCTGAACTTCGCAAAGCTATATCAAATTTCCTTATGCCATCCACACTGAGATTTCCTCCTTCTTCCCTTCCTTTCCCCCATGCCCCAAATCAATATCAATATACTTTGTACTGAGCTGGAGACAAAAGAAGTGAGGGAAACTGCTGTGAACCCAGATGGAGAGTCTATGGAAAGAGCCTTGGTGACTTGAGATCTTTTGCATCAAGCCCTGGGTGAGACCGCTGTAGCCAAGGGATTTTTGGGTTCTGCTATTTGACAAATGTCAAAACCTGAATAGTGATGATGGTCTAACACGACAAGCCTGCAACCTCAGGAATGTGAAATTATGTGATATTCCTGCCCTTCCCACACTGGGAAGGATGTGCAAGAGCTCTGCCAGCCCCAGGGCTGCCTGTGCTGGTTATCTCCAGTGCTTCCCCGGGCTGGCAGAGGGATGGGCTGTGCTCTTGTTCCTTCCCCTTCCGCGAGGCTGGTGGAATTGGTGTGGCCAAGATGTCTCTGCCCAAAGCAGTGCTTCGGCACAAGTGCTGCTCAGAACTGGTGTGGACATCAGGAGCACAACTGGCTTTCATTTGCTCCTGCATGTTCCTCCTCTGGACTTGCTCCCACGGCTTTTTGGCGGATCCCCAGGATCTGATCTGACAGTTACAGCAACATTTATTAGCTGTAGTCTGGGCAAAGGATGCAAAGGGAAGTGTTTCTTACACCCTTTGCGTATAACCTACCAGGTGATTGCTGAATCAGCTCTCTTGTGCTTGGATTTGGATGTGGGCAGCCCCTACAGTGCTGTGCCCCTTTTTTATCACACCAGGCCTTCAAAATGGGAGAGGAAAAAACGTTAGCAATGTGGATTTGCCATGCTCCAACCACAAACTCTGTGTGAGATCTGCACAGTGGAATACTTGAGATCAGCTTTGTCCAGTTTTCTTGCTCATTATAGACACGTATTTGGACCTAAAGAATTGACTTAAAACACATACAAAAAAAAAGCAGACTTGTTTAGACATGGGTCTGCATACCTGGGCTTTGAGTGCTAATTTAAATGGTTATTGCTGTGCTTTATTTTAGTTGCTTCGCAATCATTTCCATGATTTGTTATTTAAAAAGTGTAGTAGGATATGAGATGCATATTTGGGATATAAGTTGTTCATTCTGAAGTGAGCTCATTAGAGGTGCTTGGCTGTCAGTGTTGAGGGTCAGAATTTGTTTTGGTGGATGTTAGAGGCTTTTCTGTGAGTTCCAGTTGTTGGAGTTCACTTCAATAGCCAAGCCACAGGTGAAGGTTTCCAGAGGAGATTCCTGAGGAGTTTGTGCTCTGCCCCTCCCTGTCCCACATTCCCTTTTGCCAACACCTGGAGAAGTTGCCTGCATCTCCCTTCTTTCTGCTGCATGCCTGATTTTGCTTTTTCCAAGTAATGGGAACTTTTTTTTTGCATTTAACTGTGTATAACTGGACCTGTGCAATTCCTGCAACTTCTTCAAGTGTTTTTTGCTTGGGATCTTTTCCTAATCCACTGATAACATATTTTTTTTTCTGATTCTGGAAGCAAACAGGATCTTTGATCATCTGGCCTGTCACAAACAGAGGTGTTGTAGCATCTGAGCTACAGAATGGAATTGTGTGGTGCATTCCTGAAAAAAAAAATTGTGGGAGGCTTGTCTAAGATGAATGATAAGGTATTTTACAGATATTTTCTTACTAGGAAAGTTGAGACAATTGGCAATGAAAGTACAAGGTCATGCAGAAACTCTTTGGTAGAGATATGAACAAAGAAGCCCCAATTGTCGGTTCTGTGGTGTGACAGCCAAGACTACTTATTTATGTCTCATGCTCTTTATTTATATGCTCCCCATATAAAGTATCCAAGAATAAAAGAGACAGAAGTTCTCATCCTGAAAGTTAGGATCTAAAATGTGAACTTTTGGAAAGTTTTTGTTAAAATCCCTAGGGAATGCCAGATATCCCATTTCCTGGGACTCTTAAAGGTCATTTGTTGAACAGTTTCTTCTCAGCATGTATGACAAATTATTCCCTTGGCACAATAAACAGGACTCCAGCCCTTTAATTATAATATAGCACTCAATATCTTTAGACATTTCAACGTTTCCTGTGTATCCTACACATTTCATTACAAGGAAAGGTTGAACAGAATTAAAAGGGTGACATTACCCAAAGATTGATAGTTTACCTGTCCAAAAGGGAAGGTTGTAGTACAAGAGAGCACAAAGGAAAGAAGGATCCAAACCAAGTTCTGATTGCAGAGGAGACTCAGATAAGAGAGTTTTTATTATCCACAGCTTTTAGCCTTATTTACCATCAGGCTATCTTGCCACAAGCATGCTTTTTAGTTCTGACAGCTCTGAATTATGACCATTGTGGGATCCTATCTCATTAACTGAAATGGGAGAATAAAACATCAAACAATCATAAAAATAATTTGGCACTGTGAAACCACTTAGGAGCAGCTGTCAAACAGGTTGGAAGATAAAGTTCTAAATAAAAAGAATAGAAAGCGCTGCAATGTCCTGCCATATGCTTCCTCTGCATTATAGACTCCTTAATAATATGAAGTGCCTGTGTTTATGCAGAATAGGCCAGACACTCCATATATGATATTGATTATGCCTTAACCCCAATTTAGTAAAGACATACTCCTCCTTTTCCTAATCAGATATTGCAGAAGCAGTTTTCTGAAAACGTTCCTAATGCCAAGACATATTTTATCTCCGAAGGCTGTGGCAGGAGATAGGGCTTTGTCTTGCCTGTTGTCATGGCTTGGAGCCCAGTTTTAGGACAGCAAGGCCCCTGTGGGGCTCTTCTCCAGCAGTTTTCATCCACCAATTCAAAAACATACATCTTTATCAAGCTGTTGTTGTCAGACAACATTAGATAATTAATAGGCCATTTGTCAGCCTGCACAAAACATGTTAAAATCCCAAACGCAATCAGGATAAATATAGTTGCCCACTCTCTGAAGGCTTTTTGTTCTGACATGCAGGCATTGCAGGCAGATATTTACTATTAAACAAGACTCATTATTAATCACATCTAATGTTAATTAATTAACCGCCTCTGTGCATTGAGGGGGCTCTGTGACTTTCAATTGTTTTAAGGAGCTAATTGGTAACTTAGCAGTTTGCTTGGAAGCTGTTTCTTGTTCTGCTCACATCAACTTTTTCAGCCTAATAGAACAACAGCGTTCATTAAAAAACAAGAATAAAAAGTGGTATTTTTAGCAGCATAAATTAATAATAATTAATGTGATAAGCCCACATCTGAGCTTTGTAGGGAAGGTGCAGGGATTTTGTTTAGACACCAACTACCTTTGGTGGTGCAGAGTTGGGGAGTTTGCAGGTACAAGGCTCTCTAAGGGCCAATTAGGTGGGCTATGGATGATGTTGTACCACACTTCCATGACCCAAGCAGAGCTGCTGGCAGATGTGTCCACCTGGAGACACCACATCAGTCCTTTTGAGCTGCCTGACTCAGACAGAGCTGCTGAGGGGCAGTAATTAGAGAGATGTCTTTGGAAACCCTGATGCCTTTACAGTTTGGTCCTAATTCTCCTTCTCCCTACACTTGGCTCATCACTGAGCAGTGCAGAATGAGTGTCACTCCTACTGGTGAAGTGCCCCCAAAGCTGGTGCATCCCCTTAGCCAGGTGTGTTTGCCTGAGGAAAGGAGCTGTTGAGAAGCAGAACCTTTCCACTTTATTTATATGCTCCCCATATAAAGTATCCAAGAATAAAAGAGACAGAAGTTCTTTCCACTTTAAGATGTCCTTCTTCTCTTATTCTAAATGCTGTTTATTCCTCGTGAAAGGAGAAGAGAAGCAGGAATTCTCCAGAGAGGTTAGACCAGCAATTCACGTGGCAGCCAACAAGGTGACACAAGACTTGAGCAGTCACTTGGGCTGCAGAATTCCTGGTGAACCAAACCAGAAGGCCTCACAGGGTGCAGGGTTTGGCCCAAGATGACCACCAAGGTGTATGTGCCACTTGGTAGCACTAAAAACAAGTGCCTTTTTTTTTTCCTGCATGTTTTTTTCAATGTGTACATTCCATTCTGCATCCTGAGCATGCCTTCAGTGTTGTGGTGGCTGGTGGTGACTCAGCCTCGTGTAAGAAGAATTACATTGTGTAATTTTAAAGCCATTGTGTAGAAAAAGAAGAAGTGGGGGAGAACATTGCTTCATTACCTGTTCCTAGAAATTCTGCTCCTGCAAAACCTCCATGGAAATCAGCACGAGGCTGGCATTGAGAGTGCTCACCACATTTAATCCCAAACATAACATGTGGAAACTGCTTTTGCTTCACGTTCCCATTGTATGACTTGGGGGCATAAGTGTCTGGGCTACAAAAACTATAAATCTTTTAAAATAGTTGCTGATTTCATCACCCACTAAATAAAGATGACATTTTTGTGAAATATTTTGTATTCAGACTGTCTGTCCAGCCATGCTTTGCACTCCCTCCTCTTTGCTGTGTCAATATTTGCATTACCAACCCTATTTTGGAGGGTTTCTAACTTGATTTTACATTTATTTTGGCGAAGAATGTGGAACACAGCTTCTTGCTCTGAGAGAGAATTTGTTTTAAGAGAGGATGATGATGATGATGGATTTTGACTTTGGAGAGGTGCTGGTCTCCTTGAGGGAAATGGGGTGGGAGGGGTTGGTGCAGCATGGCTGGGAGAGTTGCCCCCAGCCCAGTGGCACTGAAATAAACCTGGACCATGTGCTTCTCCACTGCCATGGAGCATCACCTCCCTGCCATGTCTAGAGCCTGGGTCAGGGGGAATGGCTCATGCAGGGGAACTGGGATTTTCTTAGCACATTTGAGGTTGAGAACAGCACTGTGCCTCAGTTCTGTTGGACTTCCAGTTAAAACCTCCCGAAATAATTAGGGAAGTGGACTTTTTGGGGCTAAAAATAGAGTCTTTAAGTTCTTTTAGATTGTGCTTATAATCTTGTGTTCCAGCTGTTCATTTGCATAAGCATCAAAAAAATCTTATATATACCTGTGCCAACAAATATGTTCCTATACATTTGTATGTTTATAGCTGCATAGATGGGTAGATATTTTAAATTTCATCACATCTATAATGTGTGTATCAAGCATTTCCTTCCACAGATATGCTTAAACAGCTCTCACACATGGGAGCTGCAGAGTTTGGATTGTTTTATTCCTGCTGAAGTGCTGACACCAAGTCATATGAGAGGGAGACTTAACCTAGAGTGAAAAATATCCTTTAGCTAACAAAGCCTGGTGCTGGGATTAAATTTAAATCAGTGTTAGCATTACTGAGGAAGCCTCATTGGCTAAAGCTGTGCTGAGTGAAGCTGCAGTGCATTCTCTCATCATGAGCCCAACAATCTGCTTCAGTAAAACACGTCACGGGCACTTATCCTGAGGGCAAGAAGCTGTTGGGAAAGTTTGTTTTTTGTGGTCGTGGCTCAGAGTACAGGGTCTTTGTGTGCCTCACTCCCTGTTCCCTCTGGGTGCATTATCCAGGCTTGAACTTCAGGGAGATGCTCAGGTTGTCCATGTCACCTACAAGGGTTGTGGCTTGGTTCAGGAGAAAACAAAGTCCCCTCTCCCAGCAGCCTGCTCATCACATCATGCATGGCCTGCTGCCATGGGCTTGCTCTGGGCTTCCTGGAGTAGCTCATTCATCTTGCCTGTAGTCCCTGGAGCTCCAGCACTGCCTGAGACTTGTGCCCACAGCATGCCTGGCTGGCAGTGGAAACCATTGCTGCATTCTTTTCTTGGTGGTAGGTGCTCAAAAAACCTAAAATATTATGTATTTCCAACAGGGGCTTCAGAAGATGCAGGATTAAGTGGTTAAGTAGGCTTAGGCTTGTGTTTCAAGCAAGGTGCTTGCTTGAGGAATAATATTTATATTGGCTTTGTGCTGGCAAATATACAATCGAGACAAACCAGCAACTTTTGCTTTCAAGCTGTAACACTGTTTTGGGGAAGGGAGAGATATTTAATTCCCCAGCTACAGGAAGAAGCTTCTCTCACTCAAACTCTGAGCTGTGAGATGCTGTTTCAGGCAGACAAAACCCCCTTAAAACCATGTAATTATTTTTCAATAGAAACATTCAACTGTCTCTCTTCTGTAACACCAGGGCAGCAAAATTCCACAGGAGAGGATGAAAAACGTGGCAGCATCTATGGAGAATGCTGGAGTCTGGCATCACTTCGCATTTTCCCCACTTGTTCTGGACTGAAGGCCTGCAAATCTTCTCAGTCTAGGTTACAACTATCCCATTAAAACCACAAAAAATGTCTTTAACTCAAAAGGCAGTTTTATTGAATTATGTAATAATTGCCAAGCACTATCGAAGGCTGACCGACAAGGTTATATCCTAGATTTCCTCATGGACATTTAAGCAAGTTTGGCTGGGGTTGGATAAGAAGAAATTTAAGACTACTTCCATTCTAAAAATGCAAAGCCATTTCAAAGCAAGAAATAATTCTGAAGAGAATTTGTATATGCTTGATTGATTATCTTATTTTAATCCATATTAAAGCTTTAAGTCTTTAGGTGTGGCTCTTTAGTTCTAACATCTCATAAATTATGGCTATAATGAAGCAGTCATTTATCCAGGGCTGATGATAAATGGCTTGCCCTAGGAGGAACTAAAGAATAGGCAAGTAGATCATTTTCATATTTGGTGAAAACAATATTAAGTACCCAGACCTCAGTGATTGCCCTAATAAATGAATAATCTGAGGTGAGGGGCTTGGCAGTCAGCGTAAAAAATAACCTGAGCTTTGGCTGTCATTTGTCAGGCTTTGCTATGACAGCATGCATTATGGGTAAATGAGCAATCAGCAGGAACTATGTTATGGCTGGGATGTTTTTGAGAAATTTATCATATGCATTGCTTGGTACCTTTAAGACCTTAAGGTTTAATGGCTATAGTGCATGACTGCAAGCGAATACAGTTCTTATTTACCATCCTATGCTTCATTTGCACTGGATCCCCTTTTTTCCATGTATTAGGGGAATGAACCTCTGTTAGTTTTGTTTCCCAGACTCTCACTAGCACAGGATATTCCAGCCTGCTCCATGCTACTTCTAAGGCACGATGATATTTAAGGGATTTTGAGGATACTCCACTCAGCATAGTGGAGATGTCAATTTATATTTAATGAGCTAAGTCAGTAACACATGGATCGGATGTGTAGGAACAAAGCCCAGGGGAAATGCAAGGAAACACAATAAAGCACTCCTCCAAACACCTGAAGTGCAGTGGGAAATTAGGTGCTGTTACCTCTTAATTAGCCATGAAAAATTCAGGTACAGAGTGGGGACCACAGCAAAGGGTGCTAGCAGGTGTCTTGGCACAATATAAACCTATTTTTCCAGACTGCTCCCACTGGGAATGCAGCACCAGTGGTGTGCTCCATGGTGTAGTGCCTGATGGCTCATGGACTTGGGGTAATATCCATAAAATGTGCCCCAATTTTTCCTTTCTGCTGCTGAGATTTAACACTTTTATCTGACAACTCTTCCCCCAGGTCACTTCATCTCTAACTTATTGGAAGGGGAGACACAAAAGCAGTGAAACTCTCATTTTATATTTCTTGTGTAATTATTTAATGGAAATATAAGAAGGTATGTAATAATGAAGCAGATCTGGGGGACCCAGGTGTGCTGAGGCAGTGGGGCTGGGGCTGCACATGTGGAAGGGGAGTCCTACTCAGTGGACACTTCTGGCAATGTTGACATAAGTGATATCATCAAGTGGGCACAGATATCGAAACCCGGGGCCTGGATTTCTATGAGATTCCTTGGTTGCGACAAAAATGGATAAGAATTTCCTTCTGCCAAAACAAACACAGATTAGAAGGAAAAGTATTTGGGCGAAGGAATGAGCAATGAAATGTGCTCTTTTGAGAGGCTGAGGCTTGTGAAGCTTGTCCTGGCATCACACCTGCCTCTTCATGGGATGAATATTACATCAGACTGCTTTTCTCTTCATTTTCTTCAGGTTTTTGAAGGAAGAAATGATGCAGGGACATGACAATTTTTTAATATTTGGAAAGGAAAACCGAACAAGCCAAGCCATGATGTTTTCCACTAGCAGAAAATACTTTCAGCTTTTAGGGGAGTTCTTAACCACAACTTTGTTTTCTGCTCCTAAGGCCTTATTCTGTGAGGTGTTGAGGACATTACAAGCAATGGGAGTGTCTTTGCTTACTTTGAAGCTGAACACACTCTTTGAGAAATGTGAGCTCAAATGAACATCTTTGTGGCACATCGGGACAGAGTTTTGCAGCAAACACCAGGATAAAATCCACTTTCTCCTCTCTGCCCCACTCAAAGTTTGCCCTTCTGCTGATGTGCTGTCTTCCCAGCAAAAAAACCTTTGTTTTTTATGGCTTTTGTAGTATTTTTTTACTATCATAGAAGAAAGGAATGCTAGAAAATGCTCTGATCTAGCTTTTCTTAAAATTTACATGCTAGTCTGCCACAGCTTTCAATATCTCTTTACCTGCTGCCACTTATACCTTTCACTTCTCATTAAGGAAACGAAGCCAGAAGATTAAAGCACTCCCAATTTAGCTTTCTAAATGGGAAGTGAAAGTTGAAAGCAGACCAGCTGAGAATAAGCGCCACTGAGATCTGCAGCTGGGCTGATGCTATTAGAAGAAAGAGGCCACTTCTTGCTTCTGATCTGTCATTTGAGGAAGCTTGTTTATGTATGGGTCTGACACCAGATGAATATGTAGTGCCCTTTCTCATTGAGATGAAAGTTCTACTTTAGACCGATCAGATATCACATCGCTAAATACTGAGAGTTTTATAAAAAGTAAGCCAGCAGTCCTGTCTAAGAACAAGTTCATCTTTGTGGAGTCCATCATGGGATTGGAGCCTGAGACTGGAACAAGAGGCTTTAAACCCTCTGGATTGAATTCTGGGAGACTGAATTTGTCTAATTTGTACGCTCAGAGGGTGGAGGGAAAGGAGAGCAGAGAAAGGTGGAGGGTTCCTTGTGTTCCTTAAACTCATTTTTAATATCTGGCCACTGTGCTCATTACAGATGTTTCCCTTCACCTCTGTAAAGTTGATGAAGCAAATGGGAACCCTCCAAGAGCTGTGGGTCAGATCCTTAGGGAACATGACTTGGAAGCAGAATTAGAGCAGGAAGGAACTCCGTGCTGCCCATGAGGCACAGAGAGCACAGCAGAGGGTACCAGGAGCTCAGCTGCTCCAACACATCTGCAAACAGATGGAGAAATACCAGTTTATTTAATTTCTGTCTGCAGACTGTAACATTTGAAGAAATTACAATACAGTGTAGTGTTTCTCATGCTACATCTGTATGAACAGTTTTTTTCTGTTATTATTATTTTTGGTATCTTCCTGCCCATAGAACAGAGACAACATTATTATAGACACAACTCACTTAGCCACTGCCAATAGGAAGAGGTAGGAGCTGAGGATGCCTAAAGTGGTTATTGGGAAGATTAGAAATATCTGTTAATAGAAATATTAATATATTTGGCTTTTGTGATTTAAGCTGTATGTCTGGGAACTGACTCACCTTGCTGAATCTGAGCTGGTGTCAGCAAATGAAAGCCTTCACTTTTCCTTGAATTTATTTAGTAGTAGAGTTTCAAATGGAAAATGCAGAAGCAGAGTTTACTGCCTGGTGTTCTCCACAGGGGATGTGGATGCTAAGTCTTTAGTTTGAGCTATGTTGTGAGTTAAGTGATCTCTGTTTATCCTACAGTATGTTACAAGTATCAGTTTGCTCTAAATATATTGGTTTTAAATAACTCCTGGCAATGAAAAGGAAGGTCTGAATATACCATGTATCTTTTATTGCTTAATTGTTTATAGTAACTGGAAATAATAATAAAGTAGACTGGCTACAGAACTTGTCCTGGTAAAATCTAGGAGCAGTGGTATGGCAGAATTTCTCAGTTTGAAGGGACTCTATCTTTGACAGTTCTCCTAAGGTAGGTTATTTTGGAGAAAACATATGTTTCCATTTTCTCTCCCTCAGCTTCCCTTTTAGTCCCCAGGCTCCACCAGGGTCACAGCAACATTAAGGCTTTTGTCACTGTGATTAATAGCTCTTTAGATCATCTTTAATTCACTCACTAATGACTGAGGGTCTTTCTGCTCTCCAAGTAATCGCGTGATGTATGAGCCGATAGTACACCTTGTGGCAGAGGTGAAAATCATTCAGGCAATGCAAATATTGTCACGGGGACAAATGTTTTCCCTGTTAATAAAAATTAATGAATTCTACCCAGGAGCTAGTTAAAGAAGCTCTGGTGAGAGAGAGAGATCCAAACACAAACAAGTTCTTGCTGCTTGGAACCATTAATTCAGTCTTTCTGGATATGTGAGGATAGTTATTATTAGTATTTCTGCATCTACATAATAGATGAGAGAGTGGCAGGTTGATTTAATTACACAAGTGCATTGCATTGTAGGTAGATCTGTCTTTCAGCTATGTCCACATGCTGGTCTTCACTTGAGAGGTGTTATTTTGGTGCTTTGTCTTGGTTATATAATGGATTTCAATGCTTTGGAGTCAATTTATTTAAAGTAAGCTCCAGTTCCAGGCTGAATGCTTCCTCCCAACCAAGAACCACCTTGGTCAGGATGTCATACCTGTAAAATGATGCAAAGGTGTTTACTTTATTTATAAGTCCCTGTTACACATCATAAAAGGTTGATGAAACAGGCTGTAAATTAATCATCTGGAAGAGGGGGAAATGCTTCCAGTGCCTTATTATATTTATTGCACATGTATGAGTAACAATAAAAATGCTGTGTCCCTCAGCCAGGTCACCTTCTGGGGTGGATATTCCCACCCCTCAGTCAGGGCCCAGGCTTTGTTGTGTGCTAAGCTGTTGGAAAGGTGTTTCTTATTTACTGGTGTAGCACAAGCCATGGTTAATGCTGTTGTCTTTTTGTTTCATTTTGGTAGCCACCAATTCTTTCTTCTGATGACAAAAAGCTATTGTCTCAGTGGAATAAATATTTCTGAATTACTTCCCAGTCCCAACCTTATCATTTACATCTTAGAACAAGAAAACAGTAAACTTTTAAAAGACATAATTTTACCTCTTCACAGTGCTTATCTACAAAGGAACATATTACTGAGGGGGGGAAAGAGCTCTAGTTGTTACTATTATTTCTGGTAGACACCCAAGGAGAGTAGCTAATTTGTTCTTCATTAATGCCAAGGACAAATAAAAAAGCAAGGACTGAATTATACATTTATTTCCATTGTGCCTCTAACATGGACTTCCACTCCCCATCATCCTCCAAAAGAATTCCCAAACCTTTGCTGTGCATTTCATGTGATACCATAGGGTGCAATAATGTGGTTTTAAAGGAAGATGAATTCAGTGGTGAATCTTAATTGAAGGCAGAAAATTACATGCAGCCCCCCTGCTGAAGGAGGGATGGACAGTTGGCTGCAATCAGAGGGTTTTTTTGATTGAGCTCGACAACAACCTTTTAGTATTAGTTCACAGAGGCCTCAGCAAAAACCTTAGAGTCAAATTTATTTGGAATTTGAGCGCTTTTCAAAACCTGGGCATGACAACAGTTCTTTGAATTATACCAGTTTTCTCTTTTCTCATGAGCTGAGGCAGTCTTAGGCTTGTGGGGAACTGGAGATGAAATTCCCAGCCTGTACAGCCCTGTGCAAAAATGAAAGGTGTATGGAACTGACCTTTCAATTATTAGCACATGAGTGTATGTACCCAGGTTCCTCTTTTGACAACTAAATGCCACAGGGCCCAGGCTCAGCCCCTTGGGGTTTAAGGGCATTTTCAAGGGATGCACTGAGGTTTGGATGTGTCCCTTACAAAGGTTTTGCACTTGCATAAAACCCAAAGCACTCCCAAAGCACTTGGATTTGAAATTAATAGATTTTTAAGTGAAAACTTCTTTTTTTATTTATGGTAGAACATATAAATATTCAGTGAAAAGGATTTTTAATTTTTCTGTCAGAAGTAGTGTTTGACCCTTGTCTCAAAATGCAGTGATAAATGATATTGTCTTACATATAATATTAATAAAATATTAAAAGAGCTGCTATGCTGCATCTGCTAAAATGTATAAAGCAGGATTCAAGAATGCATTACCATGCTAGAGACAGAATCAATTTTATTCCAGCAGAATAACTCTGTGGAAAATTAAGGAGGATTCTCCATCGTGTTTCTGGAGATGTAGCCATGAATTATTTGGTGAAATCAAAATCTGGATTTCCCAGCTTGCGTCTAACTTCAGGAAACCAGACTATATTGATTAAAGTTTGTTTAATAAAAGAATTGGGAAGGGTTTTGTGCTGCTCCCCGGTGATAAATTGCTGCAATCTTTTCTTTTATTATCACCCTGCTAGTCCTCTGCTGCTCAGCCCTGAATTAGGCACCTAAACAAGATCCAGATTTGCCAAAGTGCTCGGGAGTCAGGAGTTTCCACTGGGAGACATTTTCCCCCTGAACTTCCAGAAGAATTAGGTAATGGAGACGGCCCATGCAGTGTCACAGAGGGAACCAGGCTGTTTGGCAGCCCTGACCTAAAAGGTGTCAATTTTCTGGGTGGTGTTGCTTCTACATTTTCAGGTGTGTATAGAGAAGAGTGTGGCTCTCTCTACATCACCCTCTGCTTCTGGTCATGGCTGGGGTGAGAGGAGACAGCAATCCTCCAGAAAGCCTCTCTCCTAAAATACCTGAACTCCTCCTATCGCCTCGGGTGGCTGAATATCAACCACTTCCCTTGACACTGAATTTCAGGCAGGTGGAACAGCTATTGCTGGAATAAGGTTATTAAAATTTTACTGGATCATAATCTGCCTTTAGGAAAAAAAATTATATTGTTTCAGTGGAAAGTTCTGACTCTGTCAAAGGCTGGATATGAATACGTTATGGATGCACACAGCAATTACATTAGGACAGCATTTTGTCCAGCCATGCAGCATTAGCTCCTTGTGATGAACCAAATCACCCAAAAGAGCCCCAGTGCAGACCTGGCAGGTTTGAATTTTTGAGTTTCTTGCTGATTTTTATATTCTTCAGCTTAGTGTCTCATATTTAGTTTCTTCTAGCCCAGCTCTCTTCTGTGCAGGGGAAGATTCCGCAGTGCAGAGGAAACGAGGATGAAACCAGGCTCAGTGCAAAGTGACTTCACTTGTTTCCTAATTGGTTTGAGGTGGGAAAAGCCAAGGAGGGAAACCAGTAGGTCTGTCCCAATCCCTGTCTCTGTTTTTCCATCAAGCTTGATGAGCTGAAGCCCAAAAGTCATCCACGCCTGGGATTCTGTGGGTTAAAAGCCACCAAAAATGGAGCTGTTCTCTCCACATCCAAATCAATAGGTGGCAAATGGGTGTAAAAGAAGGAGGCCTGAGCATCTCATGAAACCAATTTAAAAAAGAAATTTAATCACTTGCAGTAGAATCCGAGCCCTGTAGGTTGTACAGGATGTGAAGGATTTATATTGGATGATTGTCTAATCTTCCGTGTAAGTGGAACTTCTTTGGCCTTATTTTGAACCTGGAGTAATAAAGAAGGAAGTGAAAGCAAAGGTAAACTTAAAGTATTGTTTTACTCTAAATGCTTTCAGTAAAGGACCTTGTTATCTAATGATTGGTACTGGATGGCTGGTATAAATCGTGCTGTTTGTTCCCTGCACTCATGGCAAAGGAAAGCAGAAGCAAAAGGAAATCAATTGGAACTAGCAGGTAACAAATGACCAGTCTTAGGCAAGCATAGCAGATGGGGAAAATAGAGTTGTGAGCATACATTATTGGGAAGTGCAGCGGTGACTTTCCCTGTTATTTAAGAAATGCAGCAAATAATGAATACTTTTGATGGAGGGAGCCACTCGGATAATTAAGAATGTCCAGGTGTTTGAATATGGAGTCATATTTTCAATGTTTTCTTAGATGTTCTTGCCCTTAACACTGGATTGCCAAAAGGGGAACCAGAAAATGTGGTGGCAGCTTTTGTGGAGAGAGGCAAGGCCACTTGGTGCCAGCTGCTCCAGAAGAGTGCTGATGGAGTCAGCCTGGCAGTGCACTGTCCAGTGGCAATTCTGGAGTTGCCTGGGACTTTGGGAAATGTTTTGGCACTACTGTGCCAGAACGAGCCCTGCAGAGTGGCTACAATATTGTCAGATCTGCATTCAGATGAGGCTGAGTTCCAGTAGCTTTCTGTTTGGGGATTTCTCTCTTTCCTAGGAGATCTTTACTGTTCAAAAAGATTAATTTTTCTGGAGCACGAAAAATCCCATAAATCTCAAGAACAAGCTCTGCTACAGTGTCAGGGTTTTTCTGGAGATACAAGCAGGGAAAGGACCAACTGGGAAACAGTTCTTTCTCCCAGGACCTAGTGGGATCCCTGGCTGTGGGAGCAAGGCTGGATCAAACAGAATGTGGGCAACAGTGAGTTTTTATCCCCTTTACTTGCCATGTATTTTTAACCAATTTTACACCCCTGGTGCAAGCAAGATTTTAGAAACCTGGTGCTGGGTGTAGGGAAGAAAAGTGTCCTATGTGGACACAAGAGATGGGAATCTTAATTCTTCATTGTTTCAAGGACCATCCAGACCATGCTGTGAGGGACTCTGTGTTTGCCCTGTGTGGAGGGTGATGGTCAAAGTCCCCTCTAGATGGGCTGGTTCAGGATTTGGCCTCCTACTGTGCTCACTAGGCTCATTTGAGAGCTTGGTCTGAGTTATTAGTCCTTTACACATGGTTCTGTGTGTGCAGGTAATGGGGACAGCTTTTTTAAAAAAAGTTTTCTCCAAGCATCTTAACAATATTCTCTGTGTGTTGCCACAGTGTATTAGCTCTGCAAGGAAATCCAAAAGTGCTACAGGGGGGATACCCTAACACCTTGAAAAGTATCAGTAAAAACTGCTGAAAGCATTAAAAATAAATGAATCATAGGGTGAGAACTAGCATGACAGGTAAATAGGCAGGACATAAAATGCCCCTGGAATCTGTGGGATATTTGCAGGTACAAGGGGGCTTCTAAGTCAAGGTTCATTTACAATGTCTGGTTCCTCTCTCCAGGAAAGATTTCTAATAGATTCAAGGAGACTCCAAGCTTTTAGCGGGTCTTGGGAGAAGAAAGGCAGCTCTGTAAGGAAAGAGGTTTGGTTTGTTTATGGAGAAAACTCCCCAGTCACGTTCCATATTGTGTCCTGCTTGGAAGAACAACCAAAGGCTTTCACCCTGTGCAGGAGAAGGTGTTTCTGTGCAGTGGCCACAGCTATTGTACAGAAACACCACCCCCAGGGCATGGGAGCCTACCTGGAGATGGGCTGCAGCCTCCTAGAGAGCCTCTGCTCCATCAGGAAATCATTTGTGTTTTACAATTAGATGTTGGTTGGATTTTTTTTTAAATTTATTATTTTTTTACTGCCCAGGATCTGTTCCAGCCTGTGGCTGCAGCACTGTCTGAATGGTGGAGCCTTGCCAAAAGTGAGCAGTGTCAAATACTCTGTTTTACCATAACAAGTGCAGAGGTGAATGAGCACTGTCAAGAAAGCACCATGAATACACTTTTCCGTTATTAACTGAATTTATTATTTTGCTGGTAAGAGTTACCAGCAGAAGGTGAACATTAATTTCACATCTGCATGAGCCTGAGCTGGAAATGTTTGGGGGCTCATTGGGTAGGGGGGTGGAGGCAAGCTCTGACTGCTCTTTGCTAAACAAAACAGCGAAAATCACAAATATTTCCAGTCAGTCATGACTTTAAAAATATCCAGAAGTGTATTTGCATTTGGGAGCATGTAAAAGAATATCATAATCTGCTCAGGCTATTATGTGAAACAGAAACAGGTTGAATAAATCATTACCTGTTTTTGTGCAAGTCTAACACCACAGGCTTGTGAGCTTTGGTGGTGTAAAACAACGTGCTTGGCCTCCTCTGGTTGCACAGCAGCCCCAGTAGTGGCTGGGGTGTTGGGTAAATGAATGTGTTTTTATTTTTACTTCTTCAACAGCTCTGAGAATCCTCTTTGTTCACAACAGTCACAGAAATTGTACGAGATGTATTAGTGCTTGGGTTTTTCAGCCAAACCCAAAGCTTTAAGGAAGTCACTACCACTGTTTACAGGGGAGTGTTTCACTCATTTTCTCATCAAGAGGAAAGCTCACTGTTCATCGCAGAAGGGTTCAAATGGAGATAAATCCTCCTAGAATGGTGCAAGGAGATAAAATCTATCCACTTAATCTATTCAAACCTCCAAACTTTGAGGGTTGAAGGAGTTTAAGGAATTCTTCAGCAGCTTGGAATTAAAGTTAGTAAAGCACAGCTCTGACACAGCTCTAGGACAGATTCTGCACGAATCTTCCACCCACCCAGAAGCTGTCCTGTGTTGCTCTGAATCCAGCCCTGGCATGGGAACAGCAATGGTGTGACTCAGAGATGCCAATGCAAATTGACATAATTGCTGATGAAAGGCAAAGGGAGCAGACACAACTGTTTCATTAAAAAAATTTTTTAAAAAATCTAATTTTAGGTTGTTAGTGCTTTTAAGTAACTTTGGTTGTGGGGGTTTGGCATGGCAGTATCACCAGCTTTCCCAGCTGGGAGAGGGGTCTCTTCCCACTTAGTTTGTGGGCAGCATTGCCTGGGGGATGTTCTTCCATCAGAGTTGGCTTTTTTTTTTTTTTTTTTAATGGAGAAACAGATTTGCAGCCTAGTTATCTTAATTTATGAACTGAGTATCTAGAACGTGGAGATGACTTCACTGAGCTGCTTTTAAAAATTAATTTTATTTTTAATTACAAAAGCAAATAGAAATATTCAAATCAGATCACACTAATTAGCGGAGCTAATTATGTTTTCCCAAGCATCTCTCTTCTTACCTATTCTGCAATGAAGAAAAATCTTTTGCTCATGATGTAAAACAGGGGGAAGGAGATTGCCATGACAATTAACAGTAATTAATGAGAAGCTTTGAATTGCTTCGTGTTAACCTCAGCATCTATTAGTGGAAGAGGCTTGGATTTGCCCTCTGGGGGGTGTGGGTAGGCACAAACTCCTCCTCTCCCAGAAGGGATGCAAAGACATGAGGGAATACAGCAAGGAGTTAAAATGGCTTTACCCATTCTTTAGTGAGTGTTAGAAATGGTCACATGCACCTGCTGCAGATTCACATCTGTCTATGTACTTCCAACAAATAAAATGATACCAGTAAATGTTTTAATTAAAAAGAATTTTTATTTCCTTAGAGCATATTTATCTTGACTTGAATAAATTCATGATCAGCTGCCTGTAGGAGGTTACTTATTTTCTACAGAAGCTTGTTTTTGTTGTTTTTTTTTTTTCCACATTGGAATGAAAATAAATCTCTGGAAACTTTTTATGGAAGGGAGCTATATTATAAAATAGCTTTTTAAAAATATTAGTAGAGATCAAGTTTCTTCCAAGAAAGGCCTTTGTAATGAAATGTTCCTCTCTGCCCTGAGACACACAGATATGTATTTATATGATGGAGTTACCTGTATTCAGAACTAAAAAGAAATATTATTGAAAATATCTTCAGTTCTGATTAATTTTCAAAGACATTAAGGTTAAATAAAAATATTAAAAAATTAAGTCAAGCTCCTACATTTGCATTTTACAGCTTTTGTCCATACTTCTTGTCCTCTACATCCATGGGACACATGAAATTTGTATGACAGAGCCTGGTAATAGTGCAACAGAGAGCACAGATGACATCTTGCCCTGTGTAATCAATCAGTAGTTTGCCTTTACCAGCAGAGTGATCAGAATTTAATTGATATTCTTTGGATTAGTCCATAAAATGCTTCCAAGTGGTTTGTACAACTGTACATCCTGTGCGGCCAGTAGATGATATTCACATCTAGGGATGTTTTCTCTTGGAAATATTTACATTTGAATTTTTGAGCCCCCATGACCAGCTCGTTCCTGAGAAGTGACATGTGGAAGAGTTGAGAAACAGATCCATCTTCTGCACTGCTGCTTCCCTGTAATTGCTTCCTGAAAGCAACTTGTCCTGGATGTGATTTCTGCAGCAAAGTGAGAAGAAGTCACATTAACCCACTGGAAGGGGAGATGCTGCTTTCAATTCTCCTCTTGCCCCTGCTTTCTCTCCTGATTTATGCATTCATTGTATACTTGCTCCTGACACAAGTTTGTGTTGTCTCTGTCACAGTGACTGGGATATTTCTCTTCCTGAGGCTCCTGGGTCTTAGGCTTGCACCGTCGCTAATTGAACAGCTGATGATTGATAATTGAGTACAAGAATAGGCTAAAAAGCTTGGCTTGTGCAGCTGAGGAAAATGAAGGCTGATAGAGGTTATGTCTGATACTGAAGGTGACAAACACTCCCAGCAAACCGTTTAAGCTAAAGGACAGTGCTGGAACAAGTACAAATGGGCAATAAAGTGTCCATGAATATTCCAAGGCCAGAAATGAGCTTTCTAGTGAGAAGAGGGTGAAAAGGAGGAACACCCTCTCCATGGGAGTGATGGAGTGAGGACTGCACGCAGACAGAGCTGTGTGAAAGCTGCCTCCAAACACCATGTTGGTGCCCCAGTGTCCTGGTGGAGCAGGTCACCATGAGGCCACCGCTTTTGGTGGATGTATAACAGGAGGCATGGATTTCCTGGTCTGGTGTCCATGTTTGTAGCTCTTTTTGTTACAAATCACAGGAATCTGCCCATTTTGTTGGGTTCGTTATACTCCAAAAGGATAAAAACAAGGCAAAAGACAGTAAGACTCATTTTAATATCTTCTCTCTCCTTTCTGTCGCTGCCAGACTTTTTGCATCCCAGGCTGAACGTGGCAGACTGAGGGGTAGGAAGCTGACCTCCTGTGAGATTGAGATATGTTGAGAGATGGTGGGGTAGAATAAATGTGGAGACCCTTCGTCCCAAGGAATTTCATTGCTGAGCATGGCATTGCTTTGCTCCTGTTGATATATGACCTATTTCGCTGTATTCTCTGCTGAGCTGGGGAAATAATCTTGGAGAGGTGCTTTATGTGAAGGTCTGGCATTTTGTCTCAAGCTGCGACGCCGCAGTTTTGTGCTTGATGGTGCTCAGTCCTCAGCGTAATAAGTTTGCTTTCAAGAACTGGCATTTTCAAAAACATTTGTTAGCTTCATTTTTCTTCCACTGACCTGAGCAGCAAACCCCTGAGAGTGGAGTTAGGCCAGGTGGCACACTTGTGAGAAGCCTTTTCCATGCATTTTGAGGGAAGGCAAAGCTTTTGTCCCAGGGCTCTGGATCAATCCTTACTTTGCCTCAGTGTTGCCCTGCATTGCTCAGTGTTGTGCTGCTTTCTGCCACTGCTTCTAAAGCAGTTTGTTACTGGACTTGGAAAGAGCTTTGCAGTATTTAATCTCATCAGAGAAAACTTCCTCGTCCCATTATTTGGGCAATTTTGGGGTGGGGGAGTGGTTGTTTTCATTTGGGTTTTATGATTTATACTTCATTTTTACGGCGTGTTTGTTCAGGAGGAGGATTTTTCATTGCTCGCCTTTGTAGT
This sequence comes from Illadopsis cleaveri, assembly GCA_013399915.1. NCBI lineage: Eukaryota > Metazoa > Chordata > Aves > Passeriformes > Timaliidae > Illadopsis > Illadopsis cleaveri. The sequence continues at coordinate 755,531 of VXBB01020346.1, read as the reverse complement.
GATTGTTTTGTACTTTCTTGGGACAAACTCGGCTCTTTTGAAGGTCCCTGTGCTTACGTGCAAAATATTGGCAGATCTCTGAGTCTGAGGAATGCAGTGGAAACCATAGTGCATCCTGTGCTTTGATTTCTGCAGATCTCCTTGTGCTGGTCATGGTTGTGAAGCTGAGTTTCTTGCTTCTAGCTCTTATCTACGTTAACTTCTGCAATCATCTTTATTGGTGTTAAACTTCTCAATACACACTCTGAGCTGATTGAGTTCTAGTCTGGACTGGGTTAAATTAGCCCTGAATTAGGGCTGTAAATGCTACTGATGGCTCCTAATAATCTGGGAAAATTACAAAAGGTTTGCTGGTTTGGTTGTGCACTTTGAGGCAGCTGTGTGGATTTCTGGACCCCTGTCATGTGCAGGTTGGGTGCTCTGCTCCTTAGGCTGCCAGGACAGTGGAAGAAAAGGAAATATATTTATCCATACATAGATAAAATATGTCCTGGGCATGTCCTCTTCAGGGAGCAGTGTCACAAAGGTGTCTTTTTGGGTTGTTATGCTTTGTTTGTCTCCTTGAGCTTGTGTGTTTAACTCCCTAAAAACAAAATGGCTTTACTCACATAGATAAAAATTAGATTTTTTTAAGTGACAAACCTCTTGTCAATAGGCATGAAGATTTTATGGTTTGATCTTTGGTTTCCCCGCTACCAATGATAATCTGCACCACCCCTGATGCGTTTGTCAGTGGAGTGCACACAGCAGCTCAACTAGTCTGGAATTGTATTTTATGTGCAGTTTGTTGGGATTAGAGAAAAAGAGGATGGTAATATTTGGAGTTGCATGGATTTCATCTGAGATGGTTTGCATCTCCAGACATAAAATTTGAAAGCAGCCATACTGCTAAAATCAAGGAAAATTTACCATTTCCTGTTGTTTTGGAAGAGTTTCAGGGAGTATTTAATTTTGTGTTTGGGTTTGTTTGTTTGTTTGTTGCTGCTGTGGGTAGACCAGGTTAATTTGTCTTAACTCCTTTTTCTATTTATTTTTACAGTTACTTCTCTTCTCTTCCAAGTGTTAATTTGGGAGTTTGCATCTTGTTTGTTTTCCAATTGCATGGACAACTTCACCATTTTTGTGTTACATTCGGGGGCAGTGTAAGAAGAAAAGATTATTTTTAATCTTGTACCACTCAAAATAATATGAACTTTGAGCTCTGTGATTTCTGTACTGTATCATCAGGTGGCTCTTTTGCACTTTGAGAAGCAGCATTTGAAAAAACCAATATTCAGCAGGAATCCTTCTGGGAGTTAATACATTGAGTTTTGTCATCCTTCATCCTTGCTTTCCCATGGTTTTCTTCCTTAGCAATATGTCAATGTATAAATTTTGGCAAAAGCACAATTATGCACTCAAAACTCATGAGCTAAACTCCTCCCAAACAGACACTTTTTAAGGAAATCCTACAGTGTTGAACAGTGAGCATTTTTGTGTACAGCCAACTCCTCCCATCATGCGGGTACTTAAGGAATTTTCTCTTTCTGCCTCGGTCCCGTCAGACTCTGACACTTTAAACTTCTTCTTTTTATTCATCTCACGAGGTCTGTGGACCTCTGACATTGCTGATGAGAGCAGGACACTGAGATTTCTGCATTCCAACAGGGGCACCTTCAATGACCCATCTCTTGTTGCTGGCACACTGTAGCTGATTTTGGCTTTCTCAGGCATCATCCAGGTTGGGTACTGGTTATTTAGGGTGGTTACATCACTTACAATGACCTTTTGGTGCATTTTTTTTCCCCAGGAAATAAGCTGTGACATATCTGTAAGCATCTATTCTCTCCACTGCCATGCCACATCCCTCTGATCGTTGTGTAAACACTGCTCCTCGGGATGCTCCAGCATCACAGGCCTCCTAATTTGTTGCATTTGTATTTTTTTTTTGTAAATATTAAATAGCAAGCAGATGTCCATCAGAATATGTGCTTTATAGGCACTCTTTTGTTTGACAGAACTTTGAAGAGCGGATATGTGTTGCCTAGTAGCTTTTATTTTTGAGTCATTTATTTTAACAAAGCAGAAGTCGAAAAAAAACTCCCTAAAAACATTTAAATATAAACTTTCACCAAAATTATAATTTTTATTACAAATCATTGTGTTAGCCAGTCATTCCCTGTCCCTTATTCATTTTGGAGTTACATAGTTGGACAGTCACCCCTTAAACACACGTGTGTACATGTGCTGGGTGTACAAGTGCACCACTGGTCCCTAAAATGCTCATCCTGAATAAAATCTGGCTATTTCACATCAGATGGGCTTTTGGCCACTAATTTCAGTAGCAATGGACAAAATCCTTCTAGGCTGGCTGAAATCCAATGCCTTGATTTTGCCCAGAGCTCTGCTCTTGTCTGAAACAAAACCTCTTTTGATCAAGCATCTGAGTCTGGATAAAACTCCTTGTATATTTTAATGACTTTTAAACTAAATTTGCCAAATTACTTCCTCATCTTGAAAAGTATTTTTCAACTTTGACTGTCACTAAATGACACCATAGAAAAACTGTTCTAAAGCAGAGTGGAATCACAGAGGGGAGCTCTTACCAATATATTTCCTCAGTGAGAGATTTATGTGGCATTTCTGGAATCAATAGGAGATTTTTCATTGATTTCAAGAGGAGTACCTTGCTTTAAAAGAGGAATCAGGCAAATCCCCTCGTCTCTGTTTACTTGATATATGACACAGGATGTGCAGTTTTCTCTGGTGCTTCCCAAGTTCATAATTTGTATTTCACCCTCATGCCGCTTTGTGAATTAATTGGCTGCCAGAAGCACTCCATCAGGATTATAGAGTTTTGTCTGCCTTTCTGTGGTTATAACACTTATTTTAAAGCAGCTTTTAGTTATTTTTAGTTAAGGGCCATGTGGGTGGGTTTGGTACCAGCCTGCCACCAGGACAAAGTCAGAAGAGAATCCATTAAAACCCTGCCTGCACTTCCATGGGTGGGGGGATATTTGGTTAATAGAAGTTTATCTGGGAAAGTCATCATCTGGCTAGCAGCATACTGAATGTTTCTAAGCAGCTAACTTATGTATACTAAACAAATTTGGTTTGGCTGCAGCTAGGGCTGCCCTGTGGAAATTCTCAACATACATTTGTTTGATTGAGCTGTCATTTTCAGTTGATCTGCTGATGATCTGTGTCACTTTGTTTAAATGTCCTGGTGGGGTTTTTTTTGGTTTTTTTTTTTTTAATACAGTGCAAAACCAGTCTGCTTTCTGTGATGGATTAAATTGAGGTGAAATTTGAGAGTTACTCCTGTTTTTGATTTCTGTGCCCTGAGACAGGTGGGCTGGAATGACAAAGAACTTTGCACACAAACACATTAAAACTAAAATGGAGTGGATGCCCTTATGATTTAAAACATCCGTAGATGTGTCAACTACCAAATGCTCCCGTTCAAAGTAGTTGCTGGGATTTGCACTTTAAACAACAAATGATATTTTTTTGGTCTACCCCTCTCAGCTAAAATACCTGGACAAAAAGCACATCGAGCCCTTTTTCTCCTGCAAAATTCCCTCTGGGTGCATAAGTGTTGGGGCTTTGGCCTCTGGTGAGGCAACACAAGGTTAATCCTGAGATGAAGTCCCTGGTGGACAATAGGGGATAGAAATGGGCTCTCCAGCATGGTGGGAGTCTCTCAGTCTGGGAACTGTGCAGCATCTCTGGTGGTCTCAGCCCTGGACATGTCCTTTCTGCAGGCATTTTCTGAGATACTAAAGCTCCTTTCAGTCCCTGCAGAACTTGGTTCAGGGTTTTTTTTTTTATTTTTGGAAGTATTGCTCAAGCTTTGAGCTATTGGTTGTGTGCTCCCTCAAGCTTGGTACAAGTGAGATTCTGGTGCTTCCACTGATTTTGGGGACAAGTGATGTTGGCTTCAACAGGTAAAGTGGGATGATGAGGTGTGAAGGGGGCACAGCCATCTCTGAGCAGAGTTCCCTGGGGAGGAATCCCATAGCCAGGCTCATCCTGGTGCTTGGCCCTGAACTTCCCCTCCTCCCGCTGACTTTTCCATGGTCCACAGCCCTCACTACAATGCAGCTTCTCTCCATACCCAACATGGGGTTTTTGTGCTAAGCTGACCACATTTCAGTCTTTGCTTTAGAGCAAAGGGCTCTCTTTGCTTTAGAGCCCTTGGAAGGCTCCATTTGTTCATCTCCATCTTTTCACATGTGGGCTGTGATCCATACATGAACTGCAGCTCTGTGAGGAGGGACCAAGGGATGCCAAGTCCAGAGAAATTGCTGATTTTCCAAACATGTCCCTGATTTGTTTGGTGACCATGGGCTGGTTCTGTTCACCTCCATGGCTGTGGTCAGTGAGATGGAGACATGGATGCGCTCTGGGAGCTCTTTCAACACCTTCTCAGGACAATGTTTGGATTTTTTTCCTCTGATGTGCTTGGATTTATGCATGATCCTACCAAACTTGCTGAACTGAGGTTCACCTCAGTTGGAGAAGGTGTGGAGAAGGTCAGCTCAATACCAGTTGCATGCTTGCTTTGAAAAGTGCTCTGTAGGAACAGTTGCTTTTGTTTGACTTGAGTTTCTAATGAGCTTACCAGGGAAAGATTTAAAATGGAATTTGTTCCTTCTGCTTCCTTACCCTGGAAGTGTCTTCTGTGAGCAGCAAATTGTATCACTACAATTGTCTCTTTCCTGGTAGAGACACTGGTGCTGAGTAAGGGGTATCTAACACAAGATCTCTTGTATGACCACTTATGGCTTTGTGAGGTGTAATGGTCTAGCCCAAAAATTTCTGAGCATTTTTGACTCTAATTTGGACAGAAAGAATTCAAGTCACTTTCAGAACAATTTCAGGAAAAGCCACATTATTTTCCTGACATAAAAACCCCTTCAGCTTCTCAAGCCATTTCAGCTCAAGGACTCCACCACTTCTGTGATTTAGGATGTGTCTCAGTGTTTATATATATATATTATATTACATATACATGTTGTATATATACATCCTTGTCATTATAAACAGTACTTAAATCCATATCCGTAAACATAAATAGATATAAAGTTAAGTACTCTTTATAACAGAGGATTAGTCCACAGTGACATAATAGGTAGAATTAAAGTATATAACAACCTCCTATTAGTTTGAGTCTGAAGGGTCCTGTGAGATCCTTGGGGATGGAGAGCACTGCCTGGGCCAAGGTCTCTAATGGCATGGCATCCAATTACATGAAGGCTGAATTTACTCCATTAAGAACTATGTATTTATTTAAGCTGTCATATATCAGCCTGCACATGAAAACAATACAGCTTGTGAAGATTGCCAGTTTGGAAAGGGGAAGGAAAAAAAGCAAAAGATTATTTTTCAAATTTTCTTCCAACTTATTGGGATGAACTAGAAGCTTTCAGAGTGCTGATTTATTGCTCTCTGTTAGCAGCTCCCCAGGACCTCTCTGAATCTCCAAGATCAACAGCTTCAGGGAAAGCAATACAAGGTGTATGGAACAAAGAGGGGAATAAATTACATTAGCAGTTAACTTTCTTTACAGTTAATATATATTAATAAATATCTACAAAACGACTGAGGCTTTGACCAGGAAGCCATGTAAAATAAACTGTAGTCCCAATTTTTTTTTTTTTTCTTTTTTTAAAAGTCAAAATAGATCTAACTGATGTTAACTGTTTCACAGCGGGGGTCTCGTTCTGGTTTCACACTGGTGTCACTGTTGATTTTGGAGGGGGGATGTGATCAGAATAAGGACTGTCACTCCTCCCGCCTTCCAGCAGGCTACTGGTGCTACAGGAACACTTGGCATTTCCATACTGTCCTGCTTTGCATCTTCAAAGCACTGGGGAGAGATGAGCTATTCACCATGGAGCTCATCTGAGGCAAATGAGATAATATGATCCTGTGGAAGAAATGAGAAACCCAAGAGGGAATGGGGGAATTTGTTACTGGATACGTTTGCAAAAGCAACTGAGTGTGCAGTGTCAGGGCTGCCCGCTCCCAGTATAAGCAAAGACTCTGTGGTTTGATGGACCCAGGGAGGTGAGAGCCCAGGAGGTCTTTCCTGTTAGTCCTGTGTGTGCTGAAATATCTTCTCAACCTTTTTTTGGCTAGCTGGGCTTGGAAAACTCTGGGCTTTGCCGGCCAAAAACTCCCCAGCAGTTTCTGTGTCTGTGATACCTGTCTGTGTGGAGCTTTGGCTTGCATGGAGCTCTCCAAACATGAGACATGGGCAGTCTCTTGGTCCTTGAGAGTTCCAGAATTTTCCCCTGTGAGTTCAGCAATGCAGATGGATGTAATCCATTTTGCTCATTTTCCTCCAAAGAAAAGGGGAAAGGGGTGAACGGAGTGAGGTGTTGCTCTGTGTCCAAGTGAAGGGAGTAGCAAAGTGCTTTTGGCTGAGGTTGAAAATATGTGTTAAAGAGAGAACAGACACCTCCCAGCATCACTATGGACCACCAGCATGGGAGAGAGGCAAGAGTGGAAAGCTCTTAGACAGTGTTAAAAACCTGCAAGCACTGAACCACAGAGAACTCACCCTTCAGAGACGTGCTAGGTAAAAGTATAGCCAGACAAACACCCTTGGAGGAGTTTCCAAATTACACGAGGAACAATTTTATAGGAAAGAGGTGACAACATCCTAGATTTGCCAGATTTCTGCAAACACTTTTCCTTTTTAAACAAGTCTCCTGATTGCTCAGCAAAACTCAGAGCTCTAATATTTGGGGTTTGGAATTTTTTTTCCCTTTAACTTCTCTGAATGTTTTCCTTTTACATGATTTTTTTTTTGGTAATAACATGGGAAAGAAAATTAAACATCTCTGAGAAAGGGGAGGGAAAGAAATGGGGGGGAAGAGTGGAGAGGAAATAAAGGATTTTCAGGGGAAGCTAACTTCTGTTTTCAAGCACCTTCTTGCAGCAGAGGATGCAGACAGGGCATGGGGAGGGTGCTGGCACTGAGGCAGTGCAGAACCTTAAGGTGAGCTGAAGCACATGGAGGATGTGATGATGGAGAAGCTGGGCCCCCATTTTGTCTCTGTGTAGATGTCTTGGCTGCAAAAACCCTGGTGTTTCCTCTTGTCCTCTTATACAAAGGCCAAGAAAAATAATTGCTACAGATTCTTGTAGCTCCTTGTACTCATGTGTGCCACGCTTCCTAGAAAAACAAATTATCTTAGAAAGGTGGTTGGGAATTTAGCTGTACTTAATGGGTGTAGTTTCCTTTTGCCTCCATCCTTGTTTAAAGTCATCCTACCATGGAGTTTGGGGCTTGCTGTAGGGGGGAGCAAGCAGCTTTTTCCCATTTGTGCTTGGATGCCTGCAGTAAATGGTGTCAGTTCCATGGGCAAGCCTTATCTGCACCGCCACTGAAATGCACATTTTGGTAAACTCAGACAAAAGTCCCACTGGCATTAAGAGAAATCCTGTTTGTTGGGACAGACCAACCTTCTGAAATGGGGCAGGAAGCACAAATACCTTTTATCAATGAATATTTTGTTGAGATTAAAAGTTAATTAGTGTTTATTTAGAATATGTGGCTGGCACAGGTAGAATTATGTCAGAAAAAATTGTGAAGTTGCTTTGAGGATTGAGCAGGGTCTGGAACAAATTGATGGTGGAGATAATGCAGATAAATCCAGTTCAGAATGCTTTCTATTTTTTTGCCTGAAAAAAATGAAACAAAGATTCTTGCACTCTGAAAATGCGTGAGTTTTTTGAGTGACATATCAATGAGAAGAACTTGTCAAAGTGTGCCAGCCAAAGCCCTGGGTTTCATGGAGACAAACGATAAAACTGTTCCAAAGGGGTTTTTTGGTAAAAATTAAAAAAATATAGTGGATATAAACATATACTGATGCCCTGGAATGCTGCAACATACACCTGATACAAAGTATAGTTGCTCTTGAGATTCATGATTTTCCAATCAACTAAGTACATCCTCCATGTTACTGGGTGACCTTCTGCTGAGGAGTTGCTTGCAGGAAAAATTGTGGCCTTGTATCTCCTCGGAAACAAATGCTGGAAGCCAGTCTTGCCAGGCCTTGAGCTTTTGGAGTGGACAGTATTGTAGGATTAATTACCCGATACTTTTTCCTGATTAGTGTATTTGTTATGAGTACTTCTGTTAGTGCTTCAAGGACTTAAGTACAGTGTATCACAGTGTCACTCGAGTATAATTAATACTCTTTCACTGTAATTGCTTAATTAAAAAGCTGTCTGGCTGCTGGTGCAAAACTCTGCTCTGCGGCAGCTCGGTTTTCCAAAAGCAGCTCCCCAAAAGTCCATCCCTCCCTGGAATACTTGGGCATAGCTCAGGAGCAGGTACATCCTTCTCTGCTAATCTCTCAGATCTTGCTCTTTTATCCCCAGCATTTTGGGAATGTCCTGTGTAAGGCCAGGGATTGGACTTGATGATCCTTGCTGGTCCCTTCCAACTCAGGATATTCTGAGCTGCCTTCTCCCCACTGGTCTCTGTTCCCTCCTCTTCCCAGGTGGAGTGCAGTCTCTTTGGGATGCAGGCATTGCAGGTCCCCTCCCCAGTGTCTTCCCCAGGGTGTTTTTGCCCTGGTGGTGTGAGAGAGAGGATGGGGTCACTGAGCTGTCATTGGTTCATTCTTTTTAAACTCTTGGTGCTTAGAGTGAGAATTGCTCAGCTCCTCAAAGCAGATGGATGGGTGTTTGCAGGTTAGTGCTAAAGTGCCTGCTGGCAGGAAGGGGTTAAATTCCTTTTTATTCATAATGTGCTTTTGAAACAAAACTTCATGACCTGGCTTTTTTTCCCTTTCCTTTCCTTTCTTTTTTTTTTTTTTCTTTTCAAGTGATTACACTTTGCCGCATTATAAGGGAGCGAATGCATTTGTGTCTCAGGGCCGTACTCTACCAGATACTGACATGTTCAACATCTCCTGTGGCTTACCAAACACATCAGGGATGTGGACCTCCCTCTGTTTTCTCATTATGCCAAATAATGAAATGTGGAAATAATTCTAATCCTTTCTTCTGGTTGTGCTGTACCTCTGAAAATATGATAAACTCAATCCAATTAAAAGTCATTACCTCTACAAGGCTCAGTCTCTATCTATAACCTTTGTTTTATAATTCACTCTGTTATCTGTCTTCATTATAATTTGGTAGAATAGTCATCTTTTATTATTGCTTTCTGTTGGAAAGAGGCATGTGATTTGCAGTGCTACTTTGTGACACATCTCAGTTTAAAACAGTAAAGGTCTACTAATGAGTAAAAAGAAGTTCAGTTACACTGATTTATTACATCGAGATAAAGTTTCATTTATGTTGATTATAATACTGTAGGTTTAAGTAATTGTTTTGATTTAAAAATGTTCTTTTACAGCAATAGTTTTTCACTGTGGCAGGGACTATTAAAGTGCATTACCTTTTCTGTCTTACCCCAGCTGACACAGATTTAGTTAAATTTTGCTCCTAATCGGTATTTTCTGTGTATAAGTGGCTGATCTCACTAATTCACTTTAACCTTCTTGTCCTTGGTTTTGTCCTGAACTGGTTGGCTTCTTGTGCCATGTCAGAGTGAGAATATATGTCATGTTTACCATTATGGCAATCAAACAACGAACAAAAGCTGGTTCCCCTAATCCATTTTTCCTCCCTTAGCAGTGACCAGTACTCAGGGCTAAAAATTTCAAGGCAGATTTTTTTTTTTTTTCCCCCTTGGGTCTACTCCATGTGGAGAGTCATGAGGGGCATTAGTTAGTATGTGTTAGCTGCTGCAGCTCCCCTTAGTTGAAATATCTTACCAAGATACAAATTTAAGTTATTAGTTAGAGTTTCAGCATGCTTTAGGCTGCCTCCCAGCCCGTGTGGATCACTCCAGACTCCTTGCTAGCTGCAGATCTGGCTCTGAGTATATCAAATCCTACAGCTGGCATTTCCCTCTTCTCTTACCCCCCACTCTGTGTAACCCAGGAAAGGTTTTGAAAGTCAAATATATATTTATTCCATTGAGGAAACTTTATCAACCAGCACCAAAGTTTATTGGCACTAGCTAGTGATATAATGGGTAGTTTAAACCCTGCTAACTGCGAATAATTTTTCAGCCATGTTTATGATTGCAGTAGGCTCTAACAGACCAGAAGTACAGATAACATAAATATTTCTACCAGAGATGATTGTACTGGAACTATAAATAAAAATTAGACTTAACTTGTAAATAAATTCAGTGCGTGCCAGCCAACATTTATAAACCTTTGTTGCTGCATGTAGTACAGTAATTTATATGGAAAAGTGCACAGGAACACAAGCAGCCAAATTTTACTTTTCAGTTATGCAGGTGCAGCTTCCCCCCCACATCAAGGAGAGCAGCTCCTGTGCAAATGAAAGTAGAATTTGACCCACAGTCTCTCAGTGCTGGACCCTAATTAAAAGCCAGCGTCTGGTCCCCATCAGATGCTTTTGACTGTGTTGCTCAATTAGACATGAATGACACTAGACAGAGCACCAAATGCTACTAGTTATTGTAGGGGCTGATGGTGAGAATTGCCAGAGACCACAGGCAGGTCCCGACACAGTTACTATATTATAACTTTGCTGGTCTAGTACCAACACTTGGCAATGCTGAAATTATCCTCTCTTGAAGACCTGATGCTTTAGAGAGTGTTCAGCTTCTTTTCTCATTTGTCTGTGGACAGGTTTCTCCCGAGTGCTTGGTGCTCCTCAGGAAGCTCCCTTCTGCTGGCAGTATGAACCTCTTGTTTCAGGGTTCTTTTCTGCAGACACTATGATTTGAGAAGCAAAAGCTGCTTCCCACGCAGGAAGGGTTTTTAATGTGAATTATCTGCTCTGTTCTTGCTGATGTGCACCTTGCCACGAGGCACAGACTGAAGCCACCCGATGTCCTCGGCATGGGATGCTCCAGACGTGACCCTGGCTGAGCTCCCTTTGCATTTCGCGCAGACGCTGCTGCCCACGGTGCAGCACCATGAGGAGCTGGTGATTTACGTACTTCAGCCCCAAAGCCGTGCTCGGGCAGCCTCGGGCTGCCTTTTCCCCCTGCCTTTGTCCGCGCAGCTTTTCCTACAACTCCCTCTTCTGCCGGCACGCAGAAGGGTCTGCTCGCTGCGGCTCGGGGCTGAGGTGTGGGAGCTCTGCTGGGAGAATGAATGCCCTCTGTGATCAGCAGTGTCATGAGCACCGAGGGAAGGCTGAAATCTGGGCACCACATTTTCCTCTCATTTTGTTACATTAGTGTCAATCTGAAGAAATTTGAGTAATTTTGGTTAACTCCAGGACAGACGCTGATCTCTTTTATTCCTTGGTGGAAGTCTAAAGTAATTACTTTAGATTTAACAGTTGTGTAAGAGAAATCAGAATCTGGCCTTTGGGGCCACCACATGGGTGCTTTGGTCCCCCTTGCTCTCATTGCATGTGTGGTTTTTGGGGTTGGACCTTTTGAGTGAGTTTTGGACAGCTTTGGTTTTCTCATGCTTGTGTTAGGGTCAAGTAATACAAATATGCAAAATCTCCATGTGTTTGAAGGCTAATGGTTGTGAAAGTATTTTTCTTTGGTAATTGAAGTAATGATTCAGAACAGCTTCAAGTGCTCTGTTTATCTCTAAACGTGCTTGTAATCTCTTTTGTTGTACAATGGAACTTGCCATTTGTAAAACAGTGTTTCTCTCCCATGTTTTATGATTTTCACCTAACTGGGAATTACTGGCTCTAGTCTGGTTAGAATCTAATCTCACTTGATTAGGTCTGCCCAATACTTTTCACAATGGGGTCCTGCCTGGGGGTACCAGACTGTGTTACAATACAAATAATAATAAATAACCATGAATAGGTCCAGATCCACAGAACAGTTCTGTGAAAAGGGAGCAGCACAAACCAGTTTCAGGTACGTTGACTGATAAAATGTTCAAGTAGAGTAATGTAGCCCTTGGCTGGAGTCCTTCCTGTGCCTGGAGATAGTAATACAATCTCTAAATGTTTCTAAAGCTAAGGATCCTTTTTTACATCTCTTCTGGCCCCCTCTGAGATGTGCCTACCTCGTGTGGACAGTCAGGTGGCTCCCATTTTGTTCACTGGCTGAGAACTCCTTTTGAGGCTAATGGGCTTTCTTCTCTTAATTTTCTGCTTTTCTTGACCTCCTGTGTTCTAGACTGATGTAGATATATTTTGTAATCAATCAGTCTCTGCCTGTAACAGGTTATTTTTTTTTCTTTAGTAATTGTTCAAACAGAAATTCAGATAAAGGTGTCCATTTGTATGCAACAGGAAATGCCTGTCTCCTTTTCAGATATCCCTGCAAATACTCCGGGCTGATTTCCTCTGCATTGAATGGTGATACTAAGTCAAACAAATGTAAATGCCCACCGGTCTCTTTCAAGGATCTGATTTAGGAGTTTGTGTTACATTCAAGTCCACCCTCACCTCCTGCAGAAGGAATTCACCTGATCCTACCATCCAAAAGCCATCATTAATGCATCCTTGCTGAAGGCTTGTATGAGGCATGGTCTATAGAGCTAGTGGAGCTCAAAGCTCCTGACATGTGATGGAATTCTCCCATCAAGTAGAGTTGTGTCCTCATGGCGTCTAATCTTTGGGACTAGAGGTCATCTCACCTTTGAGAAGTTGCAGTCATAAAACTGTGTGGGCTCTTCTCATTGCAAAGAGCCACTCTGACATTTATCTCAGCTCTTGCTTTATCCTGCTCAGAAGGTGATGGCATTTTGAATTAGGCTCTCTAGATGCCTTTGCTTTCAGCCTGCCTCTTTCCTTCAGAGTAACCCTGCTTATGATTAAATCTCTGGTGGGCAAGTGCATGAATCCAAGTGTAGAGAACTGCATTTATGTGCTAGTGTGTTCATCAGTCAGTAGTCACTTTGGGAATGGATCTCCTTAGGCACAAATAACCTGAGGAAAGGAAGAACAGAATTCCCTATGGATATATTTCTGTTAGCTACGACTGGCTTTGGCCACGGAGATCTGGGTGTAGACTTGATCCCTGGAAGACTTTGTGAGAAGTTTGAGTTTAAGGCTGCCCTGAAACACAGATAAGTGCACCAGGCCAGCATGTCTGCTCACTGTGAGGTGCCATGGAGTGGCATTTCAGCTGCAGGCAGGCACAGCCCCACGAGCACGAGGCTCATCCTCTGACAGCAGCACTGGGCTGTGGTCAACCTCTGCCTCGGCCATCAGCGCCTCTTACCTAATTGCTCTTGGAGAGGAAAACTGGGCTGAACTAAGAAACATCCTAATGGAAGGAAGTCCTCTCCTCCTCCCAGCCATGCACAGAAGGCCTCTCATAGTCTTGGAATGACCCCAGGCCCTGGAGCTACAGTGGAGCCTTGGCACGTCGCTCTCCCGTCCTCGTCAGGCACATCCCCAGCCACGTGGGCTCTTTCCTGCTGGTGGGCAAGGTTGTGACAAAAGTGCAAACACAGGTGTCCACCCTGGCCTTTTAGTAGCAATTAACCTTTACTCCTGGATTTCCTTTGAAGCTTGCTCATGTTTTTATTGTAAAATAGTGGTGAAGAATTTCATGGAGACTAATATCTAAGCTTCCACATAACCTAATCTCATCTGTTCCCTTATCAGGGGCCTCATTTTTTATTTCATCCCATTTATGGTGGGGATAATTATTGGAATTTGAAGAGGCCATCTTGAATTTCAAAACTGGAGTGCTATCTGTGTGAACAATTTGCAGTTCACTGTGAAAATGATGCTTATCAGCACAGTCGCTGTGTCTAATTCTAACCTTACAAAGGTTTTCTATCAATCAGTATCCTACGGTTTTGCTGGAAGTCCCTCTGATCCATGTGGGTGTAAATTTTAAGAAAAATGGTCATACACCCTTTGAAAACTAAGACCAGAATCTTGGTTCATGTACGTTGATTTTAATAGAGCTGCTTCTATCATTAATTTCACAAATATGTCTTAATGGTCTTCCCATCTCTTGGTCAGTCATAATTCAAATCTGTGTCCATTTTGAGGCTTAAAAATATATTTTTGGCTAGAATACATTGCTATTTCAGGCGAAGAACTATTTCAGCAATCCATTTTACCCACACTTAGAGCTTTGGGGTATAGAGGCATACTGTATTTTCCAGAGCTTTCAAGCTGAAAGCCCGTGTTTAACGACGACATCGGGTGTGGCTGCTGGAAATCAAAGGAGGCACAATAGACCCAGCAAACGGACTTGTCTCCCTGCCAGGCTTTCAGAGGCCAATTTATCAGCTGCAGGTTTGACCCTATATGGCTAAAAACGAGCGTAGCCAGAATGACTGAGATAAGTATAACTGAGGCCTTTGAGTCTGCGAGAGAGAAATTAAACTGGACTGTCCCTGGGGAAGATGAAACATCTGTAAAGCTGTGCTTGCTAAATGTTTAAGGCTCAGCTTGTGCTGGCTTGTGGGCAGGCACTGCTGGCAAGTGGAGCTAAGAAAGGTGGCCCTTTGGGACAGGCACAGAGCAGGTCATTACTTGCTGTGACTTAAATTATTTGGCTGAGATACTCTGTTATTTGTGAAGGAGTGTTGACTGTGGGACACAGAGAGCCTCGGTTTTACAGGATACTGCTTGGCAGGACAGGAACAACAGCAGTGACTGTGGGAGATGGGCTTTTTAAGGAGTTTGAGTGTCAGGCACTCAGCTGTCATGGAAAATCAGTGGGATTTAGATGCCTGAAGTTTTTACCCCAGGCCCCCCTCTTCCAGTGAGCCATGTGCTTATCATCATCCAGATCACTTTCCTTGTGATTTCTCTTCCTGCACCCCATGTGTATACACGGGTTAGGGTTTTTTTTTTGTTTTTTTTTTTACCCCTGTTTCAAAAACAGCTGAAGTCTTTTAGGCAGGACTGCAATCTAAACAGTTGGGGGAAGACATCTGAACGGGAGCACGCCTGCCCTGAGTGGATGCAGCACTGCTGCTGGCCTGCAAAGTCAAGGAGCACATTCAAGTTTTGGGGGATGCTCAGGAGGTGTGGATGGACTTCTGTCACCTGTCTCACCATGCTGGAGCATGGCTGTGTTTGGGGGCAGCAGCAGTGCCATGGTGTAACAGAGATGGCTGCTGTAGGGGTTGTCTCAGTGCAGGGCAAAATGAGTGGCAGCATCCATAGAGCTGTGTCTCTATCCTTTCCATGCCCTCTTTCCTGTCCTTTGGAGTCCCAGATCAGTGGTGCTGGGGGCAGGAAGATATGGCATGGGCTCATAAGTGGTAGGCCCAGAGCAAGCTGTCTGCACCAGTGCTTTCACAAGCCCTCGAGCATCATTGCCAAAGTCAGCTATGACAGGTAGGATTTCTGAACCGTAAGCAATGGAAAATCCCTCTCTGTGTCCTTCTCAGCTTAATGGTGGAGTCAGTCAGGGTTTTCTACTTCTCAGAATGCCAGGTATTAGGAAAGTGACAAACTAATCAATATTGGGTTCAATTGTTGAAGTGCAGGCAGACTCTGCCAAACTGGAGGCCGAGGGGACGGGTAGCTGAACTTTCCTGTGACATGTGTGAGGTCATAGCCAGTGCCACATAAAAGAAAGAAAAACAGTTCATGGCTGTGAATAAATTGCTCACAGATGAAGAATCCAGTTTGCCAGTCCTGTGATGGGAGCAATCTATTCCAATGATTTGTTATGTCCCAGTGTTTGTCTTAGGCAGTACCAGAAGCATGAAAGTACAGATATAAACCCGTGAGATAATATGTAACAAAGATGTGAGAGACAATGGGCTATGACCAGTTTCCAGTGGAAAAGGCATACGGTGCTAATCTACCATGGATAGTTTCTTAAATGAGCAAGAAATTGAAAGAACATTTTAAAGTTTCCTGTTTCTTCACTGAAACAGAGTCATTCTGAAAGCCAAACCCAGTGTAACACTTTCATTTCTCTGCCAACCATATTATGCAAATATCCTCAAGCTCAGGTTTTAAATACTTGATCTCTCAGTTTCAGTCCTTGGAGAACAGTATTCCCACCTCCTATTTGAATTAAGTAGAATGAGTTCTGGTATGTATAAAAACCCAAGAACATGAATAAGTTAAATGGAAATAAATAGTGAAGAAGGTTTTTTGGTTAGTTTTGCTATTTTGCTCCTTTTACATGTGGTGTTGGGTTGAACACTATGTTGCTGGTGCAGCTAAAGCCCCTGCTGAAGTAACTCAAAGTTTCTGACTAAAAGGAATCTATAATCAGTCTTACATTTTAGGTTGTCAAAAATAGTGAGGGGTTTTTTTGTGTCTTTTTTTTGCCTTTTTTTTTTTTGTTTGCTGGCTAAGCCCCAGAGATTTTTTTTTTTTTTAAATGTGTTTTGGATCTGCCCCAGGATTTTTTGCAACTGTAAGAAGAGAAGGTTCATGTTCTCTATAAGGTGCTGTTTGGATCCTGAACTTATTTTAGACCATTGCATTTCTTGGAGGTCAGTGGTAAGACACTGATTTACATCAACTGAAGCTCTTGCCAAGAGTTGTGTGGTAGGCTGGATCCTTTCTCTGAAGACTAATTGGAGGCCATCAAACTTAATTTTGGCTACTTTAGGTTCAATCTGTCTCTCTGCAAGACCAGTGAAGCTTTCCTGCTTTTCACTTCTCTTAGACTTCAGTTGTAACATATAATGCTGGCTTTCAGTTGTAGTTTCAAAGCATGTGTGGGGTGCAGCACTGTATCCAGACCTGACTGGACAATGGGGTGTGCCTGCCTTTACATCTGTGTGCAATTCCCTCGCCTGTGTTCAATGATGCAAACCACTTTTGATGTCAGGAATACTGAGAAACACTGTATTACCCCCAGGCCTACACTAGAGAAAAAGCTCAGCTCCATCCAGTGTGAGGCTCTGCTGCAGGTTTAGTGATTGGTGAAGTCTCCCAAACTGTCCCTTCCATTCCATGTGCAGGTTGAAAGGGTTCCATGTACAAAATCTGTCAGGGTGTATCAAATCCTACTGTTTGACTTTCTTTTCCAGGTGATGAATGTTTGTATGAGAGCTTTCCAGAACTTCCTTTGGGGGAGGTGCCAGAAGCTGATGGAGAGGCTGCAAATGTCCAATGTCCAACATCCATCAGCATCCAAGAGCCGTCTTCTCCAGCAACCTCCAGTGAAGCCTTCACACCCAAGGAGAGCTCTCCTTACAAGGCTCCAATATACATTCCTGATGACATTCCCATTCCTTCAGAGTTCGAGCTCCGAGAATCCAACATTCCTGGAGCAGGATTAGGGATATGGACCAAAAGGAAGATTGAAGCAGGGGAAAAATTTGGCCCTTTTGTAGGCGAGCAGCGGCCACACCTGAAAGATCCCTGTTACGGCTGGGAGGTAAGATGCTGTACATTCCTTCAGTCTGTTGAGTTCTTGTGTGTCTATATATAAACACAGAAATATTTGCAGAATTTGAGCCTTATCCTGCCACAGCCAAAGCGTATTTATGTGCACAAACTGCTTTGTGGTCTTTTGGGGGTTTCTGGATGGAGACGAGTGTGAATTGAAAAAGAAAAAAAGTCAGAAATTAGTATCTCTCTTCATGCATGAAATCAGTCTGGGTGGATATTGGCAGGTGATGTTCCTTTCGAGGAAAGTGAGGAAAAAGTGTTGTTGGAACATTTTTATACCATTTTTAACTAGGTTTTGGATAGTCTTGCATTATGTCTCTGGGTGAGGGATTTGCAAAATCACTGCATTATAGGTCTGAAATGAAACTGGTTGCTGCTTTCAGAGTTGTGAGTTGCCACTTTCTGTCAACAATGGCTAAAATAGACCTTAAATCTACTGTTGTATGGCTAAACTTGCTATTGAACAACTTTGTGCTGCTAGGGGACTTCCAAAGCTGGGGGGTTGATCCTGCTCCCATTTAACTTAATGGGAAATCTGCCATTTATTTGGTGAAGTAGGTTTGGATGCTAGTGCCACACCCAGCACACATGGGAATGGTGTGGTTCATGTTACTTCTGCAGATTTGGGAAATCCTTTTCCTGAAGGAGCTCATGGACTCCTTTGGTGAGTACAGGTGTTGGGTCCTGCTTTCCCTGCCTTCAGAGACATCATTTTCCTCACTGTGTTATCACTGAGGATCTGTCTGAGCTCCTGGTCCACGGTCAGGTCAGGGATTCAAACATCAAGTGTTGCTGCTGTTGTGTTATGATGTAACGAATGTTCCTGCACGGTTTTATTCATCGTTTTAACAATGTGCTGTAGGAACAGAGCACAATCTCTGCTTTCCATCTGCACGTTTCCTTTGGTTTCTGATAAGGGGAGCCATGCAGGGTTTGCATGGCTCTCCAGGGGCACGCCTGACCTCTGGAGAGATGGGAGTTCATTTTCCCAGGAAAAACGGAGTTTTGTTGTGGAGCACAGCACTGCAGATATGGTGGAAAATGGAAGCTTGATTTGCTCTTAACTGTCCATAAACTCTTGGGGAGTTCATTACAAACTTTCCATCCAGCTGTTTAAACTCTTGTGAGACCTGTGACAATGTGACAGAATAGTGTCAGGAGAAATCATAGACTTGGCAACACTCAATTGAATTAACAGACTGTGATGCAATATAATTGCTAGTGAGAAATCTTGATTATTTGAAAAAGGCACCAGGAAACCATAAAATCTGACCTTTAACCACACCACAATTAAGCTCAAATATTGATAACAGTAATTAGGGCAAAATTGTTGATACATGGCTGTATTTGCAGGTTTAACATTATCCCAAAATTAGTGTATTTTAGACTGGACACTCAAGTGGTGTAGGACAGGATAATCCCACTAAGACTGAGGGAAACCCATCCACACCCTTAGATGCTGGCAATATGCTACAATATTAGAGACTGGTTTTCCTGCTTGAAATATTTCAGATTTTGGGGTCTGTGATATTCAGACAAGAAAAGAGTATCTTGATAGTACTGGACACACAGCTGGCAGCCTGAATCCCTTTCAAGCTGCAGGACTCGTGCCATTTGAATAGTGTTATTTATTTGGGACAGCTGGGGCAAGCTATTGAAAAGTGTTGGAGCAAAATCACACAAAATCAACAGTCAAGTCCCTTTGCAATTTGGTCACTCACCCAGAAGTATTCTGTGGTGCTTAAAGGAACTTGAAACTGAATATTTTTCCAATGAGTGGGTTAAATACATTTACTGTAGTTGAAGAGAAATGAAGGAGTTCTGGTTACCAGAGTTAATACAGTGAGTAAAATGGCACATAGTGATGGTTGGGGCTAAAGGAGGGATGTGGGGGAACCTGGTAGTGCTGGAGAGGACTTCAGTGATGCTCATTCCACCCCAGATGCTCACCATCACACTCCTCAGGAATCCACCACTTCCTTGGGCTTGTCCTTGGCATATTAAAGGGGGAAAGAAGCTGATGCTGGTGTGTGGGCTCAGACAGTGCTAAAGGCAGTGTGGGATTGTGAGGAAAACTCTCATTTACTGAGGTTTGAAATTTAACCTTTTCTGGTGCTGTTGTTTTCTGCTTAAATGGGCACTTTTAAGAAACAAGGTGTATGTCCAGCCAGGTGCCAACAAGTCAGTAAACACATGAGAATTCATTCTGCTGTGGCTGACAACCAAGGTGAAATGTCATTTCAATCTTATATGGAGGAAGGATAGAACCAAAGTTTCTGTGTGGTGCTGGGTGTGGGTTTTAAAGTGACTTTGTAGCATGAGAGGGTTTGAAATCTTTCCACTTGTTTGATGAGTGAATTGTATTGGTGCAGATTGTGACACGATACTCTCTTATGTTTGATTACCTGTAATTCCCAGGATAGTACATGGTGCTATAGAAGCCAGCTGGTGACTTCAGAAGGAGAAATGTCCCAATCTGCTCATGTTGCTCCTGGTCTCATAGGCCAAAGAAAGTGTTTTGCTGTGTCCAGATGTACTCATTTCTTCACTTCTTGTCTGCACTGCTCCAAGAAATGCATAGTGGGGTTGAACCACTGCTACTCTTTGTGTACTTACTTCTTGAGTAGATTCCCCTGTGACTGCAGAGAGGATGATTAAGGTTTAAAAAAAAAAAATCAATCTTTTAATTTTATCTGGGTTTAAGCTGGAACACTGAATGTACAATGGTGTTTGGCTTTCAAAGATGACGAAGGAAATTTTTTTTTTTTTTTGAGGAAAACAAACATTAAAACAGTTTTGGAAGGAAAGATGGACATTTTTCTCAGCCTTTTTCTGATGCTGCACATATTATCCTTTTTGTTATGAAACATTTGCTCCATTTTTGCAGTTGGTTAGTATTTCTAGGTAGTCTAAAATCTTACACTGGAAAATTTAAACCGAAAACCCCACATTCACCTTGGAGAGAAGAGTTTGCAGTTACACATAAATTTGGACGGTAACTACATTTTTGGAAAAGACATTTTTTTCCCTTGCAAAAGCTTGTCATAGTTTTGGGTATTTCCAGCTGTGGGATACTTCTGACTTCCAGTTTTTGTGACTGATATCCATCTGAGTTGATACTGGGATTAGCCTGGGAGAGAAGTGGAAGCTGGGGGAACTGCTGCTGTTAAATTCTCCAGCCAGGCAGCTGATGATGAAGAAAAATTTTCTGCAGGAGGCTGAGGAATTTCATGGAGCCTGTTCCTGCATTCCCCTATAGCAAGACTCCCTATGGGACCAACACAGAGTTCTGTCAGAGCAAGTCCAAGGAAACAATGTCCATTGTGTCCATTTCTACAGTTCAGCCATAAAACACACTCCGGGACAAAAAGAATTTGTTGTGATATACTTGTGCTTGGGTCATGATTAGAGTGCTGTAGATCAGTTTAAATGAAAAGCCATAAATTTGAATTTTATCTCATTTTGCGGGGCTGGAGTTGAGCATTATCTAATCAGGTATTGGTTAGCTGAAGTACAAATCGAACAGGGGGTCACTGGACAAGGGGAAAGGTCGAGCTTTTTTGCAGTTTGTCACGGGGGTTTTAGTATTTGCCGGCAGCCCGAATATCCAAGGGGGTCGGGAGGCTGTTGCTTGGTGCTTGTTTGAAAAGGGAAAATTGACTGCTGCTTAATCAACAAAGAAAACAAGCTCTTAAGGGATGGCAGTAATTTTTTTTTTTTTTTTTTAAACAAAAACGAGGGAACGCAATTTCAGTGATTTCATCGTGGTTCATGCCCTGCTATGGAAAACAACTGGGAGAGTATTTCAAAGCCAGGCTTTGGGCAGGTCGCCGGAGCACATGCACCTACCTTCGACCAGAGGACAGCCAATATCCAAATTCAGGCCTCTTGCTGCTCCAGCAAACTCAAAGTCTCATTCATAAGAACAAATTCTTCACAGCTCTTTTGATCCTAAACTTTTATTTCTTTACTAGGAGGGCAAAACCAGGAGCAATAAACTCCAATAAATCAAACCTGTCACAGAAGTAAAAAAAAAATATTTTAGAGCTTTATAAAGCAGCATATAATCTGTTTATAGAGCAGAGTATATTTTCCTGTCATGCCAGTGAGGCTGAAAAACAACTCATATTTGGTAGAGTATGCTTGAGCTGATGCTATTACTTCTAAATGGAAATTAGGAGGCCATTTGGCTATTTATTTATGTCTCCTCTAACATTTTTCATGTGAGTCCTTGGAGAAAACTGCACAGCTTCCTAAAAATTGTTCTGGAGTACAAGCTTCCCACTAGTTTGTAGGGACTGGAATAGTTGCAAGTTTGAAGCTTTAATTCTGCACTCTTTTGCTTTCTTTTGGCAGTTTTAAAAATCAAATTTTTCTGACATTCTGGGGTTTAGGTGTACTATACATTGCTATGAAAATTAATAATATGTTAAAAAAAAGAGTATAGGCTTTTAGAGATGAAATCTAATATATATGCTCCCAAATCTGGGTTGTAGCATATAAACCAATAGCTTGGTTTTCTTAGCATCCAAAAACTTCTCCTGTAATCAGTGGGAGTTACCAACCAATTCCCATGTACAGATGTTGGCCCCTATTTGTTGGCCCTCCTTTGGAAAAATCTATGCCAGAATGCTGAAAGCAGTGTTTGTTTGTTTTTCTTCTTTTTAATAAAAACAGAGCAAGAAGTCTTGTCTTCTAAATAACTTCATGTGGAATTCACACATCTTAAAACTCGAGTTAAGCTATTCTTAATAAACAGTGACAGTGCTGAGGGAAATAACTCCCTTGTAGTCAGGAAAATCACTCTGGGAGAGAGCAGTAGATAATTTTTTTTTTGTTCAAAAAGAAAAATAGAAGGAACAAAGACTTCATCACTTGTGAATATTTTTCTTTGGGATATGGAGCGTGTCCTAGTGCTAAATAAAAAAACCCCTTGGTTTTGTACTGTTGTTTGTCACTTACACACTGCCACTGGTCTGTGACTTTTACAGACCAAATCTTGGCTGTTTCTTGAATTGTTTTCAACAGCATTAACATGCAAAACAGCACCACACTCAGCCAGGTGGTTGGAAAGCAGGGAAGTATAATACAGATTCCTTGCCTAGGTTTTCTCCTTTCATATGGATTGCAGCAGTACAGAGACTCCAGGGACTTTTGCAAAATTATTATTGAAGCAAATGCAGAAACAAGGATGTGGGCTATCCAGTTATTTGGAATTAAAAAGGAATGATTTGTTTTATAGTGGGAGGTGGGGCTGCTTTTTGATCAATACTGGACCAATCCAGCCTTGCAGAGAGCGTGTTCTCCCCCAGATCAACAGATCATCCACTCCTGGCAGCTGCAGGTGGGGGTGACATCCTTACCTTGTCTTCAGCACATAGGTGATGTTTTATCCCATTTGGAGCTCAGCTTTGCAAGGCATAGAGCACTCTGGCTGAGGTCCAATAAAGCACTTAGGCACGAGCTTATCATCAACAGGATTACCCAGGTGTTTGAGCTAAGCACGTGCTTAGCTGCCGTGCTGGGCTCTCTGTGAGGGACACAGTGTTCGGTGCACAGGGGATGGAGCTCACGCCGTGTGTCCTGCCTGGGCTGAGTGTGCACGAGGGTGCTTGAGACAGCCCCTCCAGAGCTGTGTACAAAAGGGACACGGCTGCAAGTGTCACCAGTCTGAATTCTTTTGTTTGCATCTGGGTCTTGTGGTGAGGCTGAGCCTGAGTCTGGCTGCAGCAAGGCAGGCAGATGCTGCTTCATGAGCAGAGCATTGCCCTCAGAGTGGATGCAGCACCGTGCTCCAACCAGCTCCCTGGGCTTATCAGCAGCTTTCTCCCTGCCCAGAGAACACAGAGTTTGTAATTGCAAATGAGCAAATATTAGGTCCTTGAATAGCAAGATATGAGCAGGTGGACTTGTCATTTGGTTTGAATTAAAGGTATTGACAGCAAAGGGGAGCTGTTGGTCCTTTGGGTTTTTCTGTGTGGGTGGAAGATGGTGAGGACAAGAGGAATCATTCAGCATTAGTCCATGTTGTCCTTATCATTCCTTACTTCCACCCTTCAATTCCTCTAATTCTTTGATTAATATGATTAAGCAGAGTCTTGCATGAGGTTGGTGGGATGTGACACTTTGCTCTATTGGATGAAGACCACAGCCTTCCCTTGGTCAGGCAAAGCTGCTGCTCGCTGGGAGGGGAGCACCAGATCTGCAGAGCTCCCTCCTGGGCTGGCCAGGGGAGCTGCTCCCAGAAAAATCTTCAGACTGATGTCACACAAGGGAGCTGAGAGGCTGCAGTGGTTGCTGGAAGGGAGGTGCCACTCACCCCCAGGCACTGGGGCTCTGCTCAGAGGGCTGGTGAGGCTCTGAGCCAACCCAAGGTCAATGTGGCAACAGCATCAGGAGGAGGCTTTTAGCCAGTGCAGGAGGCTGAGCAGCTGTTGGTGTGGCACAGCTGTAAAATCTCACAAAAGCCTTTGTCCCAATGAAACCTGGAATGAGGTTGTGCAGAGTTGACTGTTTCTCCACCCACAGTGGATGCTCCACCGTGTCCTTGACCTTGAGGGCAGGAAATCGCACATTTCACGGCAGGGTCTAAAGCCACAGAAACCTCTCTGTAGGTCTGTGTGTGTATTGCCCACAAAGCCACTGAGGTTTTAATTTAATCAGGAGGAGCATTAACTCCTGAGGGAAGCAGAGTGAAACCATAAGGGTCAAGTGGACTTAGAAGTAGGAAGGGGAGAAGGAAGTTTTGTAACCTTCTTCAGAGCAGAACCGAGAGGATGTTTCAGGAATTTGTATTTCTCTTCAGAACAAAGAGATTTTTATTTATTTAAACACCACCAAGGTAGGTTTTGAGTTTGGTAACACTGTCCAAGCAGGTAAGAGCATTAAATTAATAGAGACAAAAGCTGCCATTGGAGTAGGTTCGAGATTATCAAATTACAAAGAAAAATAAATACAATATGCCAGGCATCTCTTTAAAAGACAAAACTGGTAAATTGAATTTAACCATTAAGAAAGACAACATCAGAAAGAAAAATAAAAAATATTAAACTGAAGAGAATAATAATTGCATCTAATAGAACTGACAATCATAATTCTTCCCATTAAATAAATACGTTATAAAACATTTATTATGAAATGCCACATTATGCAAGCCAGGATTCAAAGATGAGTTCTTTGCATTAAGTACAGTAGATGCCATTAAGGAAAACAGTCAATATGTCACTAAGCCACGGCCTGTAAAATTAAATTGATTTGGTAAATGTAAGTAAGATAGATCTGTTTGCTTTCATCATCAATTTTGAGTGGGTGAACAGGTGATGTCACCAACC
Organism: Illadopsis cleaveri; assembly: GCA_013399915.1. Classification (NCBI taxonomy): domain Eukaryota; kingdom Metazoa; phylum Chordata; class Aves; order Passeriformes; family Timaliidae; genus Illadopsis; species Illadopsis cleaveri. The sequence goes on along the minus strand of VXBB01020346.1, from coordinate 730,896 downwards.
TGGGAGCGATAAAGATGCAGGACCATCTGGAAAGCTTTGTGATGGATGGGCAACTGCTTTTGGATAGTGACAGTGCTGTGGTACTTTGTCACTTGGGATGCAGTACTTAATAACTTTTCAATACCATCATAATAAATTTCTCTGCCTTATTAATATAGAAATGGTGAGTTATTACTGTGATGGCTATTGTAAATAACAAGAGATGCAGCTGTCAGAAGCTGATTGTTTGGGCATGTTTCTTTAAGCAACACAGTTGACTTGGGATAATCAACGTATGTCTATATCAGCAGAGTTTATTGCTCTTGTCAAAAGAAAAAGCGGCATTATTCAAAAATTATATGAAGTCCATAATAAACAAGTTTAATATATTATCAGACTTTTCCTATAAGTTTCCTAACATGGGACAATAAATCACTTTTAATAATGCCTTTCTGTGTACAATAATATCCTTATGCTGTAATAATGTCCTTTCCTAACTATTCACCAAACAGAACTTCTGAAAAAACATAAAGGCATCTCACACCCATCAGAACACTTACAAAATTAAATCTCCCTATTTCATTAAAAGGCTTCTCCTGATATAAAGCTGATGGGCTCTAGCTGTGTCTTTCTTTTTTCTGTTTTAATTGAACAGACGTAGTTAAAAGTAATCTATGACAAAGAAATACAGACAAAATTATAACCATGTGTCCCTAAACACTGGCAGGAAAGAGCATCTGTGGGTGTTTTATGAAAGCCCAGCACTGCTCCGTGACATTGCTGCTAATGTCATCGGGCTGAGGACTGGAGAGAAACAAAATGCATAGATAGCTGTTAGCAGAAGATGAATTACCAGATCAATCATTTAGCACCATTCAGGGTATTACACCATTGTTCCCCGGGAAGATAATTAAATCAATGATGTCTTTCTTATTTGTGCAAAGAGCCACGAACTTGTAAAGAATATCCAAACCTCCTCAAACATATTATTGCTGGATTTTTTTTTTTTTTTTGTTTAAACCCTACTGACTTTGCCTTTCAGGCTCTAGCTTTGTCCCTCTTTTCAATTAAATGTCTCTCCACCATTTCTATGACTGTTGAAAAGAGAGCCAGCAGTCTATTAACAGGCAATAAAGTTCAGGAAGCCTAAGACTAGTTTCTTGGGTCAGAGGTGAAAATTGCATACTAAATGAAACAAAGGTGTGTCTTGATGGCTCAACAAGCAGTGGAGAGACGAGCATACATGTGGGCAGGAGGAGATGGTCATCATTAAACAGAAGCAAAAGAACACAGGAGTTGGGGTACAGCAAGATGCTTATTAACCCAGATGAACACGTGTGCTTCAGAGGACACAGCACTGAGGTTTGATGTTTAACAATAGCATTGCAATCCAGGCGTTTGGTCTAATAAAGAACTTGAAAAACAAAATAAAATGCCCATATTTTGTTTGCTAGAGCCTGCAGATTAGGATATATTTGTCAGAGACATAAAAAAAGGTATACTTATTTGGAGATAAAACCAGAAAACTGTAATTGGCTAATAGGGTATTTCTACCCCAGAGAGTATTAATATGGAGCTTTATTGTCATGGCAGCCCTCATGTTTCCTGGCTGAATGGTAGGTGGCATGCACAGGAGTGAGGACAGAGGTTGTCACAATCCTGCCTGGCTTTATGTGATGGCGCTAACACTTTGGCACACACAATACCCATTAATTTGGGAAAGAAACACAAATGTTAAGTGCCCCTTCCTTTTAAAGCACAGACCTCGAGTTTAGTGTGGAAAGACGTAAAAGAGCCCACAAGAAGCATAACATTTCATCAGGTGAAGCCTACGGCCTAAGGGGGCTCTGGTGAATAGTGGGTTTCCCAAAGTGTTGTTCTTAGTCTTAACTTGATGAAGTGTATTGGCAACAGGCACAGAGTGGGCTGTGCTGGAGACCCGCGGTGGAGCTGCTCAGGATTTCCAAAAGGAACCTTCAGCACCCTCCTATCTTTTTGAAACGGCCTCATGTGGCCAAATAGGCTTTGCAAAAATGTAGCTATTTGCTATGCGGGTGTTTTACTAANATCTGGATATTAATGTTTTCTAAGAGATTTGTGGTCGCGGTATTGCGAAACTGTGGTAGCGATGTTGATTTTGGGCAAAAAAAGGTAAAGCCCTCCTGGAGGGGGAAATGGAAGTTTGGGGGTGGGAAAGCTTCAGCATTACTGCATTTACAGAAAATGTTCTATAAAGGTAAATTGTAAATACTGATCTAGTGATAACCTTCAAATAAGGCAAAATTTGCATGTGAATATAGAAAAAGTGATTTTTCTTTCCAGTCTTAACTCGGCATCTACCTGTTTGGAATATGTACACCTGTAGGCAGACAAATGAGCAGTTAACAAGGAGGCGAGAAAACAATTTTTCTCTCTTTAATGCTAAACCCAGAAATGACCTTACCAAACCCTCTGTGCCTGCAGAGCAAAATGGTGTTGATGGCTGGGGTGAGCAGCAATGTGCTCAGTACCTTGCCTTTGAAACACACCTTTTCTCTTGCATAAAGAACAGTATTTTACCATTTTCTCCCAGTTAAAACTGTGTGAAGAGGCCTTTTTTATTATTTATTTGTAGATCTGTGGTCTCAAATTCCGTTTTCATCTATGTGCTGACCCTAGGCTGTGCACTTCTCTTTACTTTCTTCATCCCTGTTCTCCTCCTCTCATATCTGATGCTGCTGTTCTCCATATTGTCCCAAAACCTTGGATTCAGCAGGAATTCCTGTTCAGCCTTGTGAAAAACTTCCTTCTTCTCAGCTTCTTCCTATCTTTTGTAAGTCCCATCCATCTCTGCCCTTTATATCTGGCCCTCATCTTCTTCAATTTATTTTTCAGCAGGTCCGTGCCATAATTGCCTCCAGCACTGGCTCTGCACACGGTTTGCTAACTAGGCTCTGATAGCCTTTTAGTGGCTGCATATATTTTAGTTTTCTACTGCGTCTTTTCCTTTCTCAGCTCTGCTCATATCAAGATTTCAGTGTCCCTCAGTTCATTTAAGCTTGGGGCTTTCCCCCTGTTGTGGACACAGTTTGCTCATTCCTTCCCACAAACTCTTCCCTCTGCTTCAAATATCACCAGGTCCACCCTTGGCAAAGCAGCTCAATCCTTACCAGTATGGACCCTCATTATTCCCTTTCAAAAGCTGATTTTCTCAAGTCATCTCACCAATTTGATGGCTGGCATTGTTGCAAAAAAGGCAACATCTCAACTTCCCTCATTAAAGCCTTTTTCCCTCACACTAATGCAAACAGAGATGAATAAAACATGTTTTAGGCAGATTTCACAACAGTTTAAATAATTATTTGAAGATTATGACTTTAACAGAAGTTTCTGTGTGTAAAGAAACCCTTGTGGTAGGTATTTAGCTCAGGGAGCGTGATTTGTTTGGCATTTGCATTCAAATACTTTTGTGCTTCTGGAGCATTTTTAAGACTGGACTATCTGATCCCACCACCCATGACAACAATGCAGAAGTAGAAAACGAAAATTCTGGTTTTCAGCCCCAGCATTCCTGAATAAAATTTAGCCGATTGCAACAGTATCATTTTGGGTGTGATTTTTAGTGGGTTTGAGTTTGAATGGGTTTAGAATAGGTGCTTGAGCAGCTTTTGTCCCCATGCTAATGCCCCCGCAGCAGTGGGAGTCAGGAGGAGTGAAATGATGACCTGAAATAGCAGACGGCTCCAAACAGAGCTGGATTAATGTGAAGTGGGGCCCTGGTCCCATCTCAGCCAGCCTGGAGGCACCCATGCCCTGTCCCATCCAGCATCCCCACCATCAAACCCCACATCTCCAAGCCCCTGGTCCTTGTGCAGCACAGAAATCCCCCAAAGTGGTCTCCAACAGCCCTGGCAGCGTGATGAACCCTGTGCCACGCTGAGCAAAAAAACAGCAGAGGGATTAAAACCCAATTTGCCCATATTCTGATGGGCTCTGCAGAATTTTTTATGTGTAACTTCTGCATTTGATGTGTTTGGAAAGGCTCAGTGATACTGTTCCTCCTCCTGTGATATTACCAGGCTCGCTCTGTAATGCTGGAGAAGAAAAAGAAAAACCAGCCTTAGTGTTGGGAATTATAAATAATTTGATGCAACAGGTTTAAGTTACCATTTCTGTGGTGAAAAGAAAAGCTTAGCATGATCCAGATTTTCCTTGGTTTCCTCCCATTCTGCTGAGAAGCAGAGGTATTCACATTTCTTTGTCTAACAGTTTTATAATGTCTTAAGAGATTAACAGTGAGCATGAATGAGGGGCTGAGGATTAGACGACAAAAAGCCCGAGCCGTCCACTACCTTGTTTGCACATTTTACATTTTTCAGCATTGCCGAGCCAGTATAGAAACTAAGGAAAGATAATAAGGACCAGAGTCCCAAAAGTGTTTAGTGATTCAAAAAAATTCAGATGCCATGTCAGAACTGACAGAATGATGGAGCATTATGTGGCAGGACCCACTTTTTTGTCTTAGGGTAAGCTCTCGCCCTGAGTGAATGCAGATGTTATCGCAGGATCCCAGACAGACAGTCAGTGAAATGTGACAAGCTGTCAGCAAAGTTACACTACGTTGAGTTTGCTAAAATATCCCAAAGCTTCAGATGTGGCNGTTTTTTAAGAGTAGGGGGAAAATGATTATCTGAAATATTTGGAAGGTTGCATTGGCATCAGTGAGATTTGCGAAGGCAAAACACAGGGTAAGGCTGTTAACCACATGTCAGAGTGCGTCAGTCATCCCCGAATGATTTGGGTATTTACCCCTGTGAAATGCTTAGTCAAATCAGTAATAGCAGCCAGCACAAGTAAGCCTTGCCCATGCTCAGCTTGGTTTTCTCTTTAGCAGGGTATCAGCTTCAAAACAGGGGAGTTATAAGCAATTATAATTCCTTTACTGGTTTGCTTTTTTTTTTTTTTTTAAACCTCAAAATTAGATGCAAACAAGCTGGTAAAATTGCAAACTGAATAGTGAAAAGGACGTCAAGTGAACTGATTAAAACATGCTCAGAAAATAAAAATACATGTTAGGGCAAATCAATGCAAATGATCTGAATTCAGATTCTCTGAAGTCATAATGAGGGTCAGAAAATGACTTTTTTTTTAAATTTTGGGTCTGCAAGTGATATTTGATTTGTAAATATTGTAACAAGATATAAGCTTTTAAAATTTTGTGTAGAAAAAGAAGGGCTCCGTTCTCCATAATCCAGAATATTTAACTTTCAAAGAATGTGCAGGGAGTTGATGCTATTTATATACCAGTGTGCTCCCAGGACTGTGCTCACTGTTTTCTTCTTTTAATACTTCATTATATAGAAAATATAAATATAATCTGGGAAAGTCAAATATTTTTACAGATGAAATTGATTTTCACTTTTGAATTAGGACAGACTCAGATTCAAGCTTTTACATAATTAGAGGACAGGGCACTTAAAATGCTGAGGTTTTCAATTTATTTCACTGCTTTATTTTAAAGGTATATTTCCTTATAGAGGTGAGTAGATTTTGATTTGAAAATGCTAAAGTAAATTGCATATCTCTTTTGTAAGTAATTATATCTATCATTCACAGAAACCCCTTAATAGTCTGTATTCTTGTCTTATTACTGTTAGCTTAAGCCTAAATTTAATGAGAAGGCTGTTTCTAGTGGCACAAACTAATATATTTTGCTAGAATAGGAGTTGCAGTATGTTTGTTCTCCTGGAAGCAGAGCAGAATAATGCATGTGATTTATAATCAATTTAGGTCTGCTTTGGAATAAGATGATCTTGCATTATTTGTTTCCATACACTGAAAATATTAATTTACTTCTGGAGGCAGGGGAGAAAGGGAAACGTAGGCAGCCACAATTTAGTGCAATTTGTGTTACAACAAAATGTATTACCAGCCAACACAACAACCTTCCGGACCTGGAAAAATGGGATGCAAAGACACTCAGGAGATAACATCTCACATAGTGTCTTTGCAAAAAAAACCCAAAAAAACCCCCAACAAGCCCTCGAAGTAAACAATCCAACTAAATTATGCATATGGAGGAAATGATTGAGAATATGTTTAGCTGGTAATCGCACTCATGCCGAAGTTTTAAATTTCATCTGTCTGCTCAGATCTATTGTGATCCATTAAGTGGCTTCCTTTTTTTCCGACAAATTGAATGCTGCAACTGCAAGGAGCTCTTTTGTTCTTTTAATTCAGTCAGCATGGAAATGATTTTCTCATTTCAGGCCCTTTTCTGTCCTCTCTTCATTGTGTCAATAAAATAGAGTTGTGCAGAGCTGCTCTAATCAGCTTAGAGTGCTAATTCATTGCACTGGGATGCTATCTGGGTCCGGCTACAGGTGGGCACTATAAGGGGTCAGTCTCCAGGGGAGTCTAATTGTGTCTCTCTTGGGTCTTGTTTGCAGAATAACTCAAATCTCAAGCCCTGGCTTAAGAAAGGAAGGGAAAATGCACAAACACAGGCGTGCAGGGGCACAAAACATCTCTGGATGCGCCACACGGTCTCGTAGTTTTGACCCTGGGGAAGGGAATGCTTTGGTTCAGAGGCAAAAGATAATTTAGAAACTTTGTAGATCAACTTTTAAATTTATTTAGGAATGTGGTCATTTTGAGGTATAGGTGTGCAAGAGGGAGAGGAATGCCTTGGTGCGGCTGAGGGGTTTGGGGGGAGTCTCGCCTCTAAATTTTTGAGGCTTTCGAAAGGCTGAGTAAAACCAAGAAAATATTGAAATAACAAATCCCTGCTGCATGTGCCAGTGGTAGTTTTGAGCAAGCTTTTTGCCAGGCAGGTTGAATATGAGGGAGTCTGCCCAGCACTGAGGAGCCCAGGGGATCCTCAGGCAAGCGAGGCAGGGACCCTGGGTGCCCCAATCCTGCTCCAGTGCCTGAGCCCCCTGGAGCCCCTTCCTTCCAGCCTGGAGGGGCTGTGCTAACAGCAGGAGGTGATGCTTTCTGCTGGGGACTTCGGGTCTTATGTTGGGTTATGTCAGAGAACAGATGGGGAATGACCAAGGGAGCATCAGCACGAGGGGAATGGAATCCTTGTGTTTGTCTTCTGTCCCAATATTGTGCAGTTTGGCCTCGGAATTGTCCCTAGCACAAGACAAGCAGGCTGCAGGCTTTGCTGGTTTGGTTTTGGTTTTGTTAATAGATATTTTTGTGTTTACTGCCAACCACAAAAAAACCCCAAAACCAAAAAAAAACACCCCAAAAAACCAACCCCCAAACAAACAAACAAACAAACAACCTGAGAAAAGAGACACTGGTGGGGAGAAGGGGAGGGAATTCCCAGTGAATCTCCTGTTTCTTGCCACCTTGTCCCAGGGTGGCAGTGTGGGAGCATCTGCCCTGGGCTGTGTCCTTGTCTCTGCCAGCTCTACATCCCTAGGGCAGCCCTGGCATCTCTTTCATCAAGCACTGGGCAGAAACTGCCCAAATTTCCCAGACAGACATGCTAGATGCTGCCAAATATCTTCCTGAAGCGAGGCCAGCAACCCCAGCACAGCTCAGCTCCCAACACTTGCTATGCAGGCCAACAGAGGCGGGCATAGATGAGTTATAGGTTTCCTACCAAGAATTTCTCAGCGCCTTAAGGATGGCAGAGCAGCCCTGGCACCTCCCCTGGCTGGGGAGGAAGGGCATGGCTCGTGGCAGAGCAGCCAGTGGCTCTGTGGAAAGAAAAATGCAGTAAAAGTGCTAAAGAAAACTGAACAAATCATAAATTTCCTTAATAGCGTAGCAAGAGGTGAAAGGCTGTTTATTTGGACAGCATTTTGCTTTTGAATTAGCATGAAGATTTTCCCACAGAATGCATTTCCCTTGCCCATAACTGCTCATGAAAAAAGAAAAAAAAAAGAAATGGGCACTTTTTGGAATTACTTAAAAATTTTCAGTTCTGAAAAAAAAATACTGGGTTCTTCCCAGTCTGTTTTTGCCCCCATGTGACTGAGGTTCTCAGTGCTTTGTGTGCAGGAAAAGGGGACAGGTCATGGCTGTGGCACGTGGCCATAGGGCAGGGGCAGATCCTCTCCTGGAGCACGGTGGATTTGAGGAATGGGGATGTGACAAACTCTCCCAAAAGCTGGTGAAAGATGGTGCCTTTTCCACAGAGAAGCCAGTACTGGCTCAGAAATGCAAAACAGGATCTGCAAGGCAGCAAAACCTCATCCTTGGCTGCTTCCATTCCTGCGGTTCTTCTCTCCAAAGTCAGCCTGACTGAGCTTGGGCAGGACTGTTCCCCACCCGTGGATTTCCTACGAGACCTGTTGCTCCATTGTGGTTTTGTGGCAGAGCCGCCACCATGAAAATTAATTAACATACCTGAAGACACCCCTGAGCAGGAAATCATAGTGCTGCTCTGTGATTCAGGGGTGAATAGGATCTCTCTATTATCAAAAAACTCCATCAGGGAAGAGGAAATGAAGTTCCTAATTGGACAGTGTCCAAAGGAAGAAGTGAGGCATTGAAGAGATGAGGAAAATTGAGAGGTAGCTGATGCCCGTATCAGGCTAATGATAGAAAAGGAAATAGTAGAGCTTGAAAGGTCGCTGACCTTATTAGGCTTGGAGAAAAGTAGTAGATCTTCAAAAGCTTTCACCTATGATAGGTTGACAATGTGTGAAGTTCTCAAGATGGTCAGAGAGGAAAGACAGCCCAGAAAGAGCATGGGAACAAATTAGGTAGATTACAGTGAGCTGCAGAGATAGAGCATGAAAAGCATATTTAGAAAAGAGAGGAATTCAAAGGAGAAACAGCCAGAAATGTTTCATTTCTTAGTGAGATCTATTTTCACTAGGAGTACAGGATTTTCTTTCCCACTTAGTAGTTTTATTTTTTTTACCATCAATTAAACTTGGTAATGATCCCTCACTGGATTTAACATTTCCCTAATGAAGTATTTGCTTTCTGCTAAACTGAAATATTTCAGTGGTAGCCAACTCTGAATATTAACTTCAGCGAGATGAAGATAGTGTTGCTAATAATAACTTCAACATTAGTTTTTGAATAAAAGAACACTTAGTGAGAGCATTGCAGATCCCTTAGTGGCAAGAGACTTTTACCTTGGAATACCAAACCCGGCCAGCTGCAAGAATTTTAAAGGCTGTTACAGGCTATTTTCTCAGTAGGTAAAAACTCCCTGGTTCTTTAAATGAGATATTACAAGAAACAAGTCTATAGCAAGTCAAATGAAATGCCCCTAAAGCCTGCCTCCTCCTAGCCTCTCTTCCTGCAGCAGTTTTGTGCTGTCTGTAGGTGATTTCTCGGAGCCAGCAAGGCCTGATTAAAATCCTCCCTGCTGCTTCATGTACAAACATGGCTTTGAGTTTAGAGGTAAAGTTGCTTCCCTGTCTTTCTGGTAAATGCTCAAGTTTTCTTGTTCCGACTGTTGGTAGGAAAGGGGGAGAAGGAATGCAAAGAAGAGGAAATTAAAAATACAGCGCTGCACATTTTTCATGCAACAGGACCAGTCCGTTTACAATGTAACATAACAGCAGTTTTTCAATCAAAATAAATGAGGACAAATTCTCTGCTGGTAAAAGTAGGTGCAGTGCCATGACTTTCCTTTAACGTAAGCCGTGTATGATCCACTCCAACATAATAAACCCAATGTAAAGACAGACCATGAAAAACCCTCAATTTTTTCTTTTTCTGTGAGCAAGTTTAATGGCTTCTTTTTTTTTAATGCTCTGTGAACAACAGGGCTGTTTTTAAGTAAACCCTGTTGTATTGTGAAATTAAAAACCCCCTTGCAGACAAGTGCTACCATGTGGCATTTCATAGCTAAGGCAGAGATGCTTCCTGAATTTAAAGCTGACACTTTTATCATCAGAAGGAAAAACAGACTGAGTGCACTTCCTGTCTTCTTCTGGATCTTGTGGTCCCTTTCTGAAGAANTAATGTAGGTAAAAATTAATAAACATCTGAGTCTGAACAAGAAATACTGTCTCACTGTCTCAAGCATTTAATCCCAACTCTGGCAAAAAGAAGATAAAACACGACACAGAACCACCATGCAGGACTCCGGCCTGGAGTGGCCAGGAGAGCAGCACATCCCTGCTTCCCTCGGAGGGCTCTGTGGAGCAGGCTCTGGGTGCTCAGGATCCCGGAGATGGGGAAGGGCTGCCATCCCTGATTAGATGTGCTCTGTAATAGCATCGTCCTGTTTTCACTCACCACAGCAGAGCATTTCTACCGGGCTAACAAGGCCTAGGGTAATGAGAAACATGCCAAGTTTAAGGGAAAGAGGAGTCGAACCTTTGTACAGGAAACAAATGTGATCAATTACCCCAAGTGCAGAGCTCACAGATACCTTATCTTAAGGCTCCTTAAAATAAGAACTTGATTGTTTCCAAATGTGTCTAAGAAGTTAGTGATAGAAACACATTAATGGGAGAGACACGGGAAATTTTATTACCTCCAAAAATTGTCATTATTACTTGCTTCTAAAGATATGGAGGAATCAACACAACTGTCTAACACATGATCATGGCCATAAATCTACGACTCCCCATGCATGTGCAGGCTGTATGTAGAAGCTGGTTTTCAGCATTTTATTATTGCAGCCACTAAACAATATTTCAAAAAGCTACCAGTATTTATCACAATATAAAACCCCTCTTTTGCAGTTTCTGTAGTTTGTGTTTGGTTGGTTGGTTGGCTTTTTTGGCAATGGACTTGTTTCTTTTCTTCAAATATATTAAAGAAGTTTTGCTGGTTGACTATTCTCTTTGTAAGTTCTCCACCATTTGCAGACAGCTACTGAACTCAGGCTGCCACTGGAGATCATTAGCCAAAATTTCTGACAAACAGGGTGTTTTCTGATGATGCACTGGGAGCAGGGAGAAATGTGCAGTGGCCAGCCCATACTGAGGTATGGCTTTGACCTGAAGGTTTGTGACTCTCTCCAAGGTTTATAATGTAAATCTGGAATGCTTAGGACAGGAATATATTGTTTTTCATGGAATTGCAACTGTCTGTAGGGACAGCACCTATGGATGAATTAGCAGAAGGGAAGCCACAGTAGAAAATCTAACTGGCTTTTCCCATACATGCAATTCCCTTTGGCATCAGTAGGAGTTGTGTCCAAGAGCTGATGAAATATATGACCTAAAACCCACAATTCTAGTCAAGTAACTCTCTGAGATGAACATGATACTTTGTGTGGAAGCATTTACACAGGCTGAGACCATGACTCCAGAACAAGGCAGTTTTGCCACAGGTTTTAACAGGAGTAACACTAGTTTCTTGTGTTTCTACCCACAACGGTGCTCCTTAGGAAAGCAGTTTAAAAGCTGGGCCCTCAGGACTGATGCACCAGTAAAAAAAAAAAAAAAAAAGTTGGTGGGTTTTGTCAGTAAAGAGTCCAGATTCAAAGGTTTCTGCTCACTTATAAATCCACATCTGATCACCTTTGTATAATGAGGGGAAATGAGGGCTGGAATATGTAAATTTTGCTAGACATCTCTTGACATAGGCATTGCTATGTGAAGGGAGTTATTGCATCATATAGCAGGGACTTGTTTCCTTTAAAGCATATTTGCCTCTCTCTTGGCATCATCTTTAGCATACTGTTCTGTTTGGCATTGTTGTTTCATATTTGACATGAAAAAATGAGTTGTTTTAACATTCATGCACATTTACTAATTCCAAAAGAATGAAGTGTTTATCACAAATACTCATTCAGGTGCAGCTAAACCTTTCAGACATGCTTGTTTCAGTGATGCATGAGGTGGGCATTTCAGGAGACAACACTAAAATATAAAAAAAAAAAAAAAATTCAGGCATTTACCTGGAATTATATTCAATACCAACCTGTTATGGTTTATTAAAGTTCTGCACTTTAGCCTGGAGACATTTGCCAGTGCAAAAGTAATGGCTGCTTTAAGATTCGTGTACAAAAGTGGAATTTAAGAGATTAACTTGCATTTGACCTACTTCAGCTCTCCTGGTAATGAGGGGTGCAGAGGCACAGAATTAATTTCTCTCAATTTGTGGCTCTCAGGGGTGCTGCTAAGTTTGAGAGTGCTTGAACTTTAAGAGTCTCCTGGTGTGTTGAGAAGGTTTTGTTACTGCACAGAGTTCTGCTAGCGGCAGGGACTGAAGTGCCAGTTTTATCTATTTGATTAATAGCCTGATTGAGCTCTAGTGTATCTTTGAAAGAAAAAAAAACATATTTTCTCTCCCACTTGAAGGGCATTTTTTCCCACATACCCTGATTCTTTTTCACCTCCCAGTAGCAGCTTGAAACAGGCAATGGACTGAGAAATGTCTGTTGGGCCTAACTTTGTCTGCAGCTCTCACACCAGACTTGTCTCACCTTTCCAATAATCCGGGCTTTAGTCGAGATCTGTTGAACCTTTGTTGTGTGTGTGATATTAATAGACTGCTTCTAGCAGGATGTATAACCCTGGGTGATATTATTCGGACTGATGTGATTTTAAAAGCCAGCAAATGACTGTGCAATTATTACTCCAGTGCCGTGTCTTTACCTCAGCATTAATGCACCTAAAGAGATTTTCGGCAAAGCAATTTATACTCTCACGAAATTGGCTGTGACTACTGAATGTACAACTTGCCCTTTTCTCCCCAGGTTTGAAAGGTCTGGTTTAGTTCCTCATTGATATGCTTTATCCCTCCTCTTCCTTTTCAAATAAGTTCTGTTCACTGGAAGCTTTCTTTGTGCAGGATCAGTTCCGACAGGATGTGATTTATTCCCAGCTCACTCCGTTTATCAAGGAAATAAACAGAGGAAACAATAAGGTGTGTAGGTACCAACCTGTATCAAATATATATGTATTTCTATCATCTATAGGTAAGAAATTCCTAAAGTTTTAAAAATAATTTTTTATTGATTTGTCACATAGGTTATATTGGTGTTGAGAGTTTATCTTTCCTACAAATTTTTAAACAAATTTACTTCTGCTTTTCTGAGATCTCCAGTAAAATCCTGGCACAGGGAAGTCTGGGGAGAGCATGTGTTTATGCCAAAATTTACCAAGAAACACAGTATTAGGCACCTTCCACTTAACAGCAAAAATCCATATTAACTGTGGTGAAATGAAACATAAATATTTGTGTCTCATAACATGTATAAGGGAGCCAACAGATGTGCCAGAGCCCATATCAACACGTGCAATGCCCTTCTCCCGGAATGCAGTTGCATTGTGTAACGTGACCCTATCAATTTAATAGAGACTAATTGTCCCCAGCTTCTTTTGTGGAAGTTCACAAAGCCTTTGCCAGGTTTCGGTGTCAGATCCTCCTCCCCAAAACCTGTGAAACACAGCTTTCCTCTGGATCTGTGATCTGTCAACAAACTGGTTCTGGTGGCTTCTTTTCAGCAAGCCTGGACTGAGCAGTGCTCCTCCCTAAAGGAAATGGCTGATACTTTTATTTCCAGGCTTAGAAATTGAGGATTTTCTGAATTCAGGAGGTTTTATTAGCAGAGCTCTTCTGTGAGGTTTCCTGTACTGGGAGGCACACAGACATACCCTGGTTTTGATGTGTGAGTGTTTTCAGAAAATAATGAAGAATTTTCTTCGTTTTTCAAGAGGCAAAAAAACCTTTGCCCATTTTGAAGTTTTTTAAAACACAGACGAGTGTTTCTAGGATGACTTTTTAAAACATGTATCAAGACCACCTATTTCAGCTCTGCAGTAGCATGTCTTGCTATGATGTGCTTTCTTGATTTTGTGAAAAATTTTAAAGGTTATGTATTAAGGTTTTGTAAAAAAAAACCAAAACAAACAACAAACCAACCAAAAGCCGAGAAAAAATTTGATTTAAAATGTTTCTTAATCTTCTTTCATTCTGTGGAAAGCTTTAGTCATTGCCATACATGCTTCAGTGAAAAGCAACAGCAACAGTGCCCAACCCACTGTACAGAGTTAATGCCCTGCAATTTTTCCCTGCTCCTGAGAGTCAGAGGGAGTTTCCAGCTCCACTTTTCCTAGCAGCTGCCAACGTTGTCAGCACTGATCTGTCAGAAAGGATTTTTCCTGGCAAAACTTTGAAGCTCCTTTCTGACATCCCCAACAAACTAATTGTTGTCTCCTGCCTCTGAGAGCCCTCTGAAGTCCCAACGAGTTAGTGTCTTCTCAAGAGATGAGAAAGGGGACTCACAAAATCAATTTATCAGGCTATTACGCATTGTCATCAGCCAAAACAAAAACCTGCTAAAGACAGGAGAAAAAGAAGGAGAAATGGGTCTCTGAGAAAAGGTTACAGAACATCCATCTTCTCTCCTCTTCCAATTGTTTCCTTTCTTTACCCATTTTCATACCCATTTCCCTCCTCTAAAAGACACTTTATGACAAGCATTGTAATCTCTTTAGACCAGGGGGGAACCTCTTCTTTAGGACCAAATCTTTGCAAGGCGTGAGTGACAGTGGGAAGGGGTCCAATTGCCACCGAAGACACTCAGGCAATAAATCATCCACCCCTGGCATCAAGTGCCTGGGCTCGTCCACGCTTCCCGATGGCCACCAGCGCCTGGCGGTGACAAAACACCCATTGTCAGCGCCCAGCAGCCACATTCCCTCCTTCTCCCTGCCGAGATTTTAACTTCACCTAAGGCATAAGAGACAGATCGTCGCGTTGGGAAAGAAAAAAATAAAAAAAAGGGGAAAATCTGCCACGGGTGTGAGAGGGGACGCGCAAAAGCGACGGTATCGCCGCGTACTTCTGTGAGCTTAAACAATAGTAGAGACTGGAAAAGTGCCATCAGGGTTTTATTGGTAATTACTGAACTGTCTTTTGAAAGCCTCCAGCCCAGGCAGTGATTTTGCTGGCGTGTTTTAAAGACTTTCCATTTCCAGGTGACCTCTGGTGCTGTGGTTACTCTTTAATCGAGGCAAGGCAGCGCTCGGAGGTGTGCGCTGTTCTGAGCACAACAGCTCTTCACCTAACAGAACAATCTTAAGGAGGAAATACTGGATGGAAAAATAAATGCTTGTCACCCAGATACAAAGATTGGAGCGTGTTTTGGATTCTTTCAGGCCAAACCCAAAGATCTTTGCATTGTCAAGTTATCGCACCAAATACCATCATGAGTTTTTTTATCATTTGCAACTAAATTGCCATAAGGAGAGCTAAAAAAATGTGCCAGGTTTGTTCCACTGAGGGGCTTGTGCACTGCTGTTGCATAAAAGACATTTACAGATAAGTTGTAATCAGCTCAGAGTTACATATTAACTCATGAATTATGGTAAAGAAGGGAATAAAAGACTGTAGTGGGATGAGTCTTTAAGTCTGTAGCCCCTCAGAAGGTCACCAAAGGATAAGAGTAGCAGAATATTTATCACGGCTGCATTTTTATCCTTATTGATTTTCCCCTGTGTCATTAGGGTGTTTTCTTTAGAGAAATGCGCTGGACAACACTAACCATTTATTAATTATTGTTGATGCTGGGAAAAAATGACTCGTTCTCTCAAGGATGCCCCTCAACTTGGTGCACTTGCTAAATGTAATGCAAGAGAGGAACTTGACTCTGGAAATTTAAATAATGTATTAGTTAACATGCCATTTACCCGCCCCCCCACAAATCTGTTGTGGCAAGAGGGAACCTATGTGCATTTGTTTCTCAATGTGCTCTTGTTCTATGTGTCCCAGTTCTCAATTACAAGATCTGTTTTGGGGGTATGAGAATGCAATAGATATTAAAAAACATAAATGTCTAGAGCTCTGTATTCAGGCAGACATGACTTTCATTATCATAAGAAATATAGAGATTATATCATCCTTCCAAATATTGACTAGCCTGGGGGTGAATAGTTTTTTGTTGAGTGAGTGAGTAAAACATCATTAGTTTTTTCATGATCACCATGGGAAAAGCTGACAAGCAGATTTTTCTGTTGGCTGTTATATTTTCGTGACAATTTTGTAAGGCTGTGTTATACAGTTCTGCACATAATGAAACTCCTTTGTAGTTTAGTAACAAGGAAAAATATTATTCCTTTTCTTTTTAACTGTAAATTGATTAGGCTGCTCTGAACCTGGCAAAAGTAACCAGCACTCTCTCTTTTAACATTTTGAATTATTTAATGAAAAGCCTTTAAGGTCTTTGGATTCACAGTCAAATTGCTACAGAGAGTAAATGAGATGAAGGCTTTTCTAGGCTCCATGACAAGTCTATCCCATTTCATCATCTTAACTAAAAAATAATCCTATCTAACTTGAAATCCACAGCAGCTGTAAGTAGAAAATAAA
The DNA here is from genome assembly GCA_013399915.1 of Illadopsis cleaveri. NCBI lineage: Eukaryota > Metazoa > Chordata > Aves > Passeriformes > Timaliidae > Illadopsis > Illadopsis cleaveri. The sequence continues at coordinate 714,687 of VXBB01020346.1, read as the reverse complement.
TCCAAACCACAGCTCCGACTTGTAACCTAACAGCCATCATAAATAATCAGAATCTATTTGAAGGTGGAAGATGGGACATTAGAAGCTATTTACACTACTAGAGTGATGCCATTGATCAGTAAGAGCAACCCGTAGATAAGACTCATATGATGTCATGGTTATTTATGATGGGAACTGACAGTAAAGCTACTATGGAACTTTCTTCCCGACAGCTTCATTCATTTCTGTTTGTGATGCATTTCACTGTTAGAGAAGCAATCAATAGCAAAATTGTGGTGATAAAAAGTTATTACTGGTTAAATATGTGAAAAATGTGCCTGTGTGTGTATACATATATAATGCCAACTATGAGAACATTAAAAAATTAGGTCAGCGGAATTTATTTAATATTTTTTAGCACCAATGTACAGCGGGGCCATTTTGTGTTCTTTGATGGTGCACAGGTACCACAGCCCGCTTTATTTTCTAATCTTATCAGACTTATTGTGACCATGAGAAATGCAGCATTGCAAAGATTGAATATAGCATTATAGGTTCTCTGCAGTTTGCCTTATGGCTCACAGCATGTTGGTGCAGTTCAAAGAGGAGAAAAAAGCCCTTTCAGGCCAGTATCAGGCTTGGGATTCTGCTGTTTGTGTCCAGCATTACCTGTTTGCATCCAGTAATTAAGAGGGTTTTTGCAGCAAGCAAAGACCTGCACCAGGTCCAGCGTGCATACCTGAAAATGCCAATTTTATTGCCTGTTTAACCAAAGGAAAAGGCAAGAAAGGATTCTTTTCTTCTAAATGCTCTTGGTAGGAGATGGATATTAAAATAAAGGTGGGATCAAGGCCAAGTTAATTTTCCCTATTGAAGAACTGATCAAAAAACATATGATTTCATAATTACCCTTATTGAGTCTAATTTACAAAATTCTTCACTCAGTTTATTTTTCTATCTATAGATAAAATCTATCTAAGATTTAACCTTCCATGATGTGAATCCCTCACCAGAGGAACTGGCTCATCTTTCAAACAATCCAGGCTCTATTTTGTATAGTTCCTTTATGTACATGGTTGTATGTACCCAGCAGGTCAAAGGCAGTGCTTCCCCAGACCATTGTTGGCCTGGAACAATAAATATTAGACTTAATTTAAATGGGTCAGAGTTCATTCCCATGCACTGCCCATCTCCATGGCAAAACCGTCTGGTCAGTCACTTAATTGAGACAGAAATAGTCAATGTCAACAAACTGCTGAGGAAATAAAATGTAAGTTTGATGGGGCTTCTTCTAAGTCATGACAAACTGACCTCTGATGTGATCCACGTGTCTCCCTACAATGTATAGAAAACAGTGGGGTTTTTTGAGCTTTACACTCTGTACCTTGGAATGTGGTTATCCAGTTAACTAGTGATGTACCTCTTAGTGGGATTTCTCTTTTTTTAATGTGATGAAGAAATATGGCCCTTATCAATATTTCACACATTTAAGAGGTAATACTACCTCTATGACTTCATGCTGCTCTCCCCAGGTGATGCCCAGGTTGCACTCAGGAAATGTTATTACAAGACTTTCTGTCGAGTTTTGTGGAAGGATGGATTCCTGCACCGGGCTGGGAGCAGGAGGGGGTTGCACTGGAATTCCAGCTGCTCCCTGGTGGCTGCTGATTGTCACCTACAGGGGAACAGCAAACTGCTCAAATGAGGGGGGACAGCTGGGTGGGTCACAGACACTGTGTAGGAAATAGGGCAAGCCTGCATTTTGTGGGAACTGAGGGCTGGTGCTGTGTTAAAACCATCCCAGGGAAAAGTGGTTTGGGATGGCACAAAATGTTTTCCAGTGGCACTTTGCCTAGAATGTCGTGACTGGGCAAATTGCCTAGAATTTGGAATTCTCTCCTTGGAAAATGAGGGTAGAGCTTTGCTCTCTTACAGCATCCTCCAGCTGATGTTTCCAAGGCACTTTACAGACGTTCTATTTCCCAGCATCAAAGTGTTATGCATTAACATTTGCACTATTTAAATGTACAGCAGTGAAAGAAACAGAATGTAGGGGGATTAAAATGACCCGTTTCAAACTTGCTACCTAAGGGCATTAGGTTTATAAACTCTATTTTTCTATGTCTGAGCAGGCAGCTCAATTATCAGTGCTGCTCAGCAGCCTCCATTGACTGCAGAAATTATGGGGTGGATAAGTTTGCCTCTTTTGTTTTCAGTGTTTCAGAATGTGCTCGACTCCAGCTGTGCTAGGTATTTTTTGGGTTATTTATGCCCAACAACAGTCATATGTTAATGACCCATCTGTGCTTTGAAGCCAACATGTCTCTGAGGTGAACTGGATGAAGAAGGAGGCTGCTTTTGGGATGTCATAATGTTAAATATGTGCTGATTGTGTCAGAAAGAAACACAGGGATACACCTTAATCCAGAGGCTGTTGTGACTCATGAGGGTGGCAGATGCACTGCTGTGCAAAGAAATGACCAATTCTGCAGCACCAGAGGGTCCCAGTCCCAAAGATTTTACTCTTGCATCCAAGCTGTACTAATTATTACTTAATTTTTACTTGGATTTTCTCTAGTCACTAACAAGGCAGTCAGAAATTCGGTAGAAAATTGCTCCAGACACGTTATTCCAAGTGGATTGGAGAGGAATTGCCTACCTATAAAGGAAAAAAAAAAAAAAAGAAAAAACAAACTCAAAAGCTTTTTTGTATTTGTATAAAAGCTGGGTATAGTTTGTGCAAGCTCATCCTCACTAGCTGAACACTAAAATTCTTCACTGACCTGGATAATCACCTCCTTTGGAAACAAATGAGCTGCTCTTGTGTGATTATAAACACATTTTACAACAGTTTTAGGATAAAAATGCCCTATCCCCCATCTCCTTTGCGTGCTACAGCACAAGTCCCTTGAGCTCAAGTTTTCAGAAGTTGCCACCAAGTTCTTCCACGTGATGTTTTTTAGCAGAGCTAAAAAGCCGACTCCTGCAGGGACTGTAACCCAGAGCTGCTGGGGTCAGACCACTGGCCAAGGCAACTCGTGCTGGCTGGAGAAGTAAATCCCACTGAAGGAGGCTACATCTAAAAATATGGCTCTTGTACACATGTTTTTTCATCTGTAATCAAAGAATGCATTGGGGGCTTGGGGTTTTTGTGTGATTGACTGAGTTAATAATGTAAAAATTGATTGAAATACAAGTTCTTGGAGAGAACATGCCAGGTAAGAAGGGAGTCTATACCTCCTTCTGAGGACAAATGTGTCAGAGATCCCTTCAGTTTATATGAATGCCTTTTTCATTATTTGAAATGCTCCAAATTTCTAGTGAGGGTGAGTTTACCACGCTGGGGATGAGCTTGGGGGCTGCTGCTGGCACGAGCACTGCTGAATGAAGGGCACAACTTGCACAGAAACACCAGAGCCTGGATCCATGATTCTGTATCCACAGGTGAACTGTTCCCCTGCATTCATGAAAAACACTGCTTTTAAAAGGCAGGGAAACTCTGAAATGCTTAATGTAAAAACAAAAGTTGCATTTCTTAGCACTGATTAGTAGAACACCTTGTGTATTTTACTGTAGCATGTAGGTTGTGGCCTCAGAGCTCACATCATTATTCTTGGGCAAGACCACTCTAAGTTAAAATCTCTCTAAATCACTTAGTCCCAGTCTGAGTAAGGGCTTCCATGGCACCCTCTGTTTCTTTTTACATATATTTTTTTTCTGTTTAGTTTGCCCTCAAGTCTTCTTGCTTTCTTAACTATACACCTATCTTTGAATAGGAGAAACCTCAAAATGAAACTGATAAGCTGCAAACAAAGATTTCTGCAGCTCAGGGAATTTGACCCAGAACCCAATTTATCTGTGGATGTCTCTGCTGCTCCTACAGTCAGGAATTTGCCCCTGCAAATTACTGCTAGCAGATGCAGTTGCCCAGGGTGCCCTATTTGCACACATATGTGCATTTATCCAGATGTTTGAAACACATTTTTGTTTTAACAGTGTGTAAATGGATTATGATGATGCATTTTGACATATTGAGGAAGGGTAATTTTTTCTTACGTGAAACAATTGGGAGAAATGAAAGTGAAAGGTAAATGCTGGACAAAATAGCTTGAGGAGCCTGGCTGAGAGCTGGTCCTTGCTCAGAAAGGTGCTCTGAAGGCAGAAGGAGCTGGTGTACAGAACATTCCTCCCAGGGGCTGCAGGAGCCTCAGCACCAGCCAACATCCTCCAGAGACCATCAGTGCACCTCCCCTTCTGCAGGAGCTGCTGCCCTGCCTGGAGACCTGACTGAGAGCCAGGAAAGTTGATAATTAATATGGAGGGTTGGTTGATGCAATTTACCTGTTTGCTGCTTTATCTCTCTAAGCCTTGGCTGCAGGTGGTGGCCAGTCAAGCAAGTGCAAGTTGGCAAATGTTGCATCTGTGTCTGAGCTCAACAAAATGAACATCTTAAGGAACTCGAAGTAATTTTATATTCTGCTTAAGGTAAATTCTTATTCTACTCTTTGGACAAGACACTAATTTCCCTTTCCCCCTGCATTAGACTGCAATAATCTTCTCAAAGTTTGCAGAGTTTTTCACAATGCTACATTTCCAACACAATTTTTCCCCCTAATTTTACCTTCCTCAGTTGTGCTAAATTGCAGAAATTTAGAGATTATGAAGAATGCAAAAATCTTCCTGTAGAAGATGCAACCATAGGGAAAAATTTGGGTTATGTTGGAGTCTTACCAACCTTGATTGTGTCCTTTTTAGATGCATTTTAAGCCATCTCTACAGTTTGTGTAAATTACACACACAATATGGGTGTGTGAGTGCATTAAATATGCTCTCATAGATTTGCCTGTCATATCGTAAAAGCAGCAATAAAATACTGAGAGTATGTTATACTTATTAATGTACGTTTATAATATTTAATCATTAATCACAAAGTACTAATAATGGACTTTTTTATCATGTTGAGGCAAAACTTGCCAGCCCTGACTGTTCTGGTTGACTTTACAACCACCTGTCTGTCAGCTCTAAACACGGTGCAGGGAATATTTCATGGGGAAAATGCAAGGTCCCTAAAACATCTGGCTGTAAACCTGCAGTAGGGTCTGAAGCAATAATAAAGCTTGTGATGGATGAGTCACGTGAAGCTTCCTTCACCAAAAAAGCTGTTGCATTTCAGGCTTATTCTTCTCTCATAAAAGACTTTCAGGACCTGGACAATAGCTGGAGCTTTCCCCTTATTCTCAGGGGTGAATGGCAGCACGGGCAGGGCACAGCTCTGCCCTGGGGCACAGGAGATGTCCTTCTTTCCCAGAGCTGTGGGATGAGAGTGTCCCCAGCCCCGTGCTCATCCCAGGGCCCCTCTCATGGCCCCAGGTGAGACTGAGACTTGTCCAGGAGCAGAAATTCCTCTTCCAGCTCCTCCCATACCTGCTTGCTCTATGCATCTGCTAAAGGCTTTGTCCTGGGAGAGGACACAGACCTGCCCTATGATTTGGTGGTTGCTGCCCCACAGCCCGTTTTGCCTCTTTTTCATGCCCAAGGGTGACCACAGTGCTGGAAGGTGGATGGGGCTTTTCCTTTGGGTGCCACCCAGCCCCTGCTGACCCTGCTGGGGTCAGTCCCAGAGCTGTGGGCTGTGGATTTGCCTCTGGGATGGTGTTGTTAGGCTGCTGATGAGCTGCCTTATGAATTCAGATTCCATTTCTCTCCAGCTGGCCTTTGATTCACAGGATTTTTATCTTTTTGAGAGTCAGATTCTGCGAAAACACCTCAAGGAACCCATTTTACAGCCAAGTGGAGAGTTTTCCCATAGCCATGTGTTTTCTATGTAAATGTATGTGGTGACCTTGGAGCCATCTAAATCCCTGTGCACATCTCACTTGCTCACTGGTGCTTTTTTTTTTTTTTGATGAATCAGAAGTAAAATCAAAAGCCTCTTTGAGGATTACTGAAAAGGAATTCCACATGTGTTAGTGTGTGTGCACAGCCCATTTATTTCAGAGCCCAATCTCACTAAAATCAAATGAGTATAATCTGAACATGCTTTTAAAAGATTAAAACCCCCAAAGATGAAACTGGAAAACCTTTTGAGTTTTTATAAGAGACAATTTATGTGGTCCATCATGGGCATTTTCAGACCAACGTTTTTAGAGCAGATTTTTAGAATAACAAGACAGAACTGGAGTTTCCTCATGGACTGTAGACTTCAACAAGATACAGCAGTCCAAACAATTTCAAAAATCTGTTTTCAATGCCATTTTTCTAGGTGGAAAACAATCTCTTCTTTCCAAAGTCATCTGTCAACAGGCCTTCAACATTTTTTCCTCTTTCTGGGAGGGTGCACAGCATTCCTAATCTTCAGTAGTGTCTGAATCTTGGAGGCTTGATTCCACCAGTCTTCATTTAAGAGATGTGTTTTGGCCCCCAAATCACTTGGAAACTCCAGACATGATCTTGCAGATTCAAATTCTGCTCAGGTCTTATGTAAATATTACAGAGAGAGTAGCTGGAAAGACACTCTCACTTCTTTTATGAGGGGAATGGACCCGGCCTCTCATCACACTCCCTGTCCTTATCTTAACAACCCCCCAGTAAATCTAAAAACTGAGGAAAGTGCTTTAATGACAGACTTAAAGACTTACTCCTCTGTCCTCAGAGCAGATACAAATCAAGGTCACGACCCTCTGCTCTTCCAAAGGTGCTTAAAATTTGGTTTTCTCTTGCTTGCTTTAAATCCCCTCTTCTCTCGGGGGTAGTCTTCATTCAGTGCAGATGTGCCAGTGAATGGGACTGCCAGAGCTAGCAATATTTCACCCAAAGATAGGATCCAGCATTTCCTATGTAGATTGTAAATTGTAGAAAATAAAGTCCACAATTTCAGACTTTACTATGTATAACGTGTGTATTGTGCCTTTTGCCTGTACGACAGGGGCAGGATTAAAGTTCTATATCTGTCTCTCTTTTTTGTGTATTTAGGCAAGTACAGTGATTTTTACATCCCAATATCAGTAATACGGCAGTGGAAACAGAAAATTTGCAAACCAGAACACAGCACTCACTGCACCCCGAAAGCTGTAGCTATTTCTTTGTGGTGTTTTTTTTGTTTTTTTTTTTTTTTTCCTCTTTAATATCCGTGTGTACTTAAATACCTAGGTAGCATATATTTCCCAAGCTTTTTTGCCTGTAGCTGAAAGTGCTCATGCCTGTGGATTTCCCCCATTTCCCTGTGGTGGATGAGTGAACCAAGCCCTGCAGAGGGACTGGCTGGGGCAGCATCCTTACAAAGCCACCTGGGGCTCTTTGGAGATGCTTGTAGGACCTTTTCCAGGCTCTGTCCTTCTGTTTTGCAGGCTCATTAGCTTTCATGGCTTGATTTCAGTGGTGTGTCTACATGACATTTATTTGCTTTATGAATTGAGGTTTTAATTCACTTATTTTGCTTTTAGCGAGTGAGTGGATCCATGTTGTAAAGTTTTAAGACTTGCTCTTGAAACACTATCTTCTTGGCTAATAAACTGAGATGATGACAAGATCTGTAGTGAATATTCAAATAAATGTGATTACTTCATTTCATGTCAACAGAGGAGGTGAAAAGTGCAGCTCAACTGGCTGGGTAGGACTGGAAGGAGGGGCTGGGAAAAAGCAAGAGACAACAAAGAGATAGTTTGTAAGATTTAGTGGCTTTTTTTCAGCAGGGGTGTTGAGAAGTCAGTGTTGCCGAGTTCAGCAGGGTCACACAAAGTGCAGAAACTTTCTTATATTCATTGAGAAAAGCTTGATACATGCTTCCAAAATTCAAACAATGTGAAAAAAGTAGATGGGCAGATGATGTGCTGCTTCCACCTAGTTTAAACAGGCCAAGGCTTGCACTGAATATACATTATCCTTTTTATATCAGAAGGTAGAAAGTCCACTGTCTTTCACAAACTATAACTGTGATAAGAGGGTCTCTCAGGAAATCATAAAAGACCATTAGACCAGTGATGGTGCTTCATGGCTTGAAGATTGACTAACCCAGAAAAGCAGACTTATCTAAACGAATTTTTCGACCTTCGTGTTTGTTAATAATAAAATAATAATTTCCAAATGCAGGTTGGGCAGAAGTTGGTTGGGATTATTTGCACTCAGGCAATCAGCTTTGCAGCAGACACTTGAATTTGCTCATCTGGCAAGGAGAATGCAGCCACCTCCAGGAAGATGATGTTCCTGGGAAAGGTGTGCCAGTGTTTGCGTTATCTGTAGGTATTATAAAATGATTTCCAACCAAAGCTGTGATGCTGTTAATGAGGAGCAATAAGACGTGGTTTACACAGATAAAGCCCTTGTCTCAGATGGGAATGACAATGCAGGTCTGTTCCACTAACCTTTGCCTTGACTGCAGGGTGTCCTTGGGAGCGTCCCTATCACAATTCCAGCTGCTGACTCACTCTGGGTCATAATCTTGCTCAATACTTGGGGAAAAAGCTGTTCTCTGGAAATAACAGTGTTTGTGGGGTTGCTGCATATGTGAGACCATCCCAGCATGATGGAAATTTCTGTGAATAGCAACCTCCCTGCATGTTGAGAGAGATGGGTCACCTACTCTGCCAAACAACTGAGTTGTCACCACCCCACTGGTCCTTGTAAATCTGTTGGACATTGAGGTAGAAGTGGTTAAAGCACTTTAGGCATTTTCTACCAACACAGGTCTCCCGTCCCAAACTCAGGCAGTAGGAATATTCTCCATGATATCAGAGCAGTACATCTAGCTGTGAGAAGAAAAAAAAACCATTAATTTTCAAAAAAGAGCACTATATCTCTAGAAAATAGCACAGCCAGTTCAACAGATCCATAATGCTAATGGATAATTGCGTGCATCCCCCCAGCAATTTCGCATAGAGAGATGTAGCTGAATCAGGGACTTATTGTTCCCTCAGCCTGTCCTCTGGATTTCTTTCTGGAGGGAATCATCACTGTGGACATGCAGAGGCTTTTGAGGCTGAAAAGGGAGGTTGATCCAAGGGACCGAGTTCCCTCCTTCCTTCCTGCAGGTCCCTGTACCTGTCAGATTTTTTGTGCATGTGTGTGTTCTGTAGTCTTCCAGTCTAAACTTAATTCTTGCCCGTCTTACTGGGTCCTGCATTCCTAGAATCATTAATATCTCTACCAAGCTCTGAAATTCTCATGTTCACTGTCCCACTTGTGCAACTTCTTTGTTTCTCTGATCTCCCATTTTAGAAATGTACACAACCTCATCTTCCAAACCTTGACCTTACACCATTTCTTCCAGACACGATACAAAGGATTTTTAAAAGAGTTGTCCAACCTGCAAATCAGTTGATGAAGTGTGCTATCAAATTTATTTGGAAAAATGTTTCTCTGGCTTCAGGTTACACATGGAAGGTGTTACCGTAAAACTTTTGTTATACATTTCTGTCACTTTTTGTCCAAATTCAGGCTGGAGCTGGAGGTGCAAAGCCACTTACTCCTGTGGCTGGACTGACAGAGAACCACAGCTGAGCAGATCAAAAAGCTGCTGAAGGGCATCACTGGAACAGATTGTCCAGGGAAGTAGTTGGATCACCATCCCTGGAAGGATATAAAAGATGTGTAGCTGTGGCACTTGGGGATGTGGTTTTGTGCTGGGTTAAAGGTTGGACTCACTGATCTTAGAAGGCTTTTCCAGTCTTGGCAATTCTGTGATCCTTTGTGCTGGGAGCAGCTGTCTTTGCAGGTTGCTCCCAAGCTGTTCTTAAAAAGATGGTGTGAGGTTTGCATTGGCCCAATATAAAGTTTAGTTGGAGAGTTAACACTGTAGATCTGCAATGCAGTAGTAATAATAATTCTACGACAGTAGTGAGAACTCAATTGAGTCGCTCTAGACTGTTGGACCAAATCTAAAATTCCACTTTTCACTTATGACCCAAATTTCTCATGAGCCCAGCATAGTGACTGAATGGTGTAACTCTGCTGTCTAACTCTTCTCTGAGTGTTTAGGCTGCTTTAACATAATCCCTCTTGCTTTTGAATTTGAAAAATCAAAAGAGAAGTTTGAAATGCTGTTCCTTGCTCTAAGACAACAATTCCAGGGGAGTTTTTATTCTGGCTAATGGACAGAATAAATGCTTTTGAAGCATAGTCTTGTTTTTCCCATTTACAAACAAGCAAAATGAAACATTGTTTTAAGAGTATTGAGTAATTCTAAACACAAGGCAATTATTTCTGCAGTTTATTTTCTCACCACACGAATGCTAAGGGTTAACAGTTCCCCTGCATATAATTGACAGTGGTAATATTCTCCTTAGTCCAAAGCGGAAGAAGAGGGGAGTTGCTTGTTGTTATAAAAGCAGGGAATTTCTGGATCTTAGTAAAATAAACCAGGACTTTGTTTCTTGAGGTAATTATTCTCTGGAGAGAGAATAGGAAAGATGGAGGCAATTAGGAGTGACCTTCCATCACTGGATTGTTGAGAACTTCTGGATCAGTGGCTGATATTTTCATAACTCCATTTAAGCAAAGCTTTTTTAAGCTGTTCTTGCCACCACTAGAGAAAACAGAGCATTTAATGGCTGGTCTGGAGCCTGCTGGCATTAAGGCTCTCACCATGTGCTTGTGTGGGGCAGAGTGGGAAGCAGGGAGAACCACGAGGAGCTTGGGATGAGCACAGGAACAGCTCTCAGGGGCCACAGCTGCCCCATAGGCAGAGGGGGATGAGCTCCTTCATAGTCCTACCCTGCATGGGGCATCATTTTTGGGTGCTTGTCCCACCCCAGACTCTGCTAAGCAGACACAACCTCCTGTGCAGGTTGTAGGTTGTATCCCTTGGGTGGCCAAGGTCACCCCATTTACTGGAACAGTCAGGAGAAATAAACCTGGGAAGGAGAAACAAACCTGGGAACACTTTTGTGTAACCTCCACCTAACCCCTTTTAAGTAGAGATTTGAGTTCTGGTGGGTATTTTTTTTTTTGACCTCCTGAAAACTGTCTTTTGAGTGTTATCATTTAAGAAGCGTGTTTAACTTTTATGTGTGAAGCTGGCAATGAATTACTATAAAGCAAATAAAACTGTCCTAGCAGCCTGAAAGTGGTGATATAGCAGATAGCATTCACACCCTCATCTTTGTATTCCCTTCCTTCAAGGATATCAGTAGGCAAACAAGGCTGAGTCTCTAATATGTTTAATAAAGGAGCAATTTCTTAAGTTTCCTGACCCAGCTGTGGCAAAGGTAACTCACTCGTCCCACTGCTCTGCTCCAGGCTCATTCCCTGGGGATGGTGTGATGCAATCACTCTCACTCCCAAGAGCCAGGTTTTGGACCACTGATTCTTTTCTGGCTGTTGAATAAAATCCCCAGAATAACCAGCAAGCTGTTGCCCAGTAGTGCGAGCAGCTTCAGCAACACAAACACACCTTTCCCCAAAGTGTTTCTCAACTACTGTCACTTTTGTAATGTGATATTGTCAGAGCCCAGGGGAGTCACAGGAAATCTGTGTCCCTGGATGGCACATGCATGTAAGGACCTATCTCTGTATCACATACCACCACAGAGGAGGTTACTGTGCAAAAGGGCATGCAAATTTTTTTCATAGCTTTCGTGTTGTTGGGTTTGTTTGATGTTCTTCTAGCTCTGGCAGACTGCAGCAAATGGTTTTCTCTCACAGAGGCCACCACCTTTTGAATGATATAAAGGAGTTGCTCTGTTCTCCTGAGTTGTTTTTCTGCTATATATTTACTTAACAATCTCATTTTCTGAGGAGTTGTTGAAAGAACAGGAGTTTGTAAATTATACAACACTAAGCGGTGGATACTGTCCATGGCTTTGAGCCCAGACACTGTCAAAGGCTTCTCCTCATTCTGGCTGGTTTGAGAAAATCATTGCAAATTACAGAAGTATCAACATTTTTTTTATTATTATTTAAATATTTTTTTCTTTGTTTTTGCTTAGTATATTCTTTCTTCCCTGGCAATCAGTGCTCAGGAGGGGTTTGGACTGGATTGTTGCACATATGGATGTGAACATCTGTGGTCTCAATTATTGAAAAATTAGAAAGTTTAAAAATAAAAATAAAATGAATTATAGATCTCCAAGCTCACTCTTTTGCTATTTGTTTTCTTTCTGTATTAGAAGTAAAAATGCCTTCTGTCATAATAATAATAATTCTCTGCACTATTATCCCGGGATCTCAAATTACTGGATACACATAAAAGTGTTATGTTTTCTAACACGCTCACAAAATTAAGTCTTATCCCCCCTTGCCTCTTTCCAGATGGGAAAACTTTGCTAGAGAAATGAATGTACTTCATGCCATGCAGACACTTCCAGAGTGGAGAGAAAGCCACCACCCTTCCCTCCTCCCAGCCAGCCACAGGACGGGTTCTTCCCTCCCAGCTCCGGGTGTGAGCGGGGCTGTGGTGCCCTGGGGAGCTCTGGGGCACGGATGGTGGCTCTGATGTGGGGCTGGGGGACAGGATTTGGCCCTGCAGAGGGCTGGGCTGGCACGGGGACGTGGCTGGGGCTCTGTGTGTGTCACATTTCCCTCCTGTGGTTCTCCAGCCTGGCCCCATGGGCTCAGCCCCAGCCTGTGCCATCTGGAGCATCTTCGAAAATGGCTTTGGACATCTCGTTATGAATCATACCTAGATCCTGTTTCTGAGAGAGGAAATCACGAGTGGAAATCAGGCTGTACTTCAGGAGTTATGGCTGGGCTCCGAGGGAGCAGGAGCCAGCCCAGGCTGTTTGCTCAGGGCTGCACCAGCCGTGTTCGGGGCACAGGCGCTGTCATTTTGTCCTCATCCACATCCTGGACTATCAGCTTGTGCAACTCTTTATTGCCATTTATGAGAATTGATGGTGTTTCTTTCTGTTTAGGTAAACAGTTTATCCATCTGAGATGGAAGGTTTCTCAGCTTTCCACTTGGTTTACAGATAGAGAACTTAAAAGTTCCATTATTGCGCTTGTTGCTGCAGACTCTTCTGAACCAAAGCCATTGTATACAATATATCCCCAGCTGTTCTTTCATTGTATGATGTTAGAACAATCCATCATCTGCCTGACAAAGATTTTTTTAAAATTTTTCTTTTTACTTTTTTTGATGCAAAGCTGGGAAATTTCCTTCCACTAACTGACAACTAAATATGTTCCTGTGCCAGAGCTTGCTGTGGCACTGAGCACATGTCTCTGTCTACAGCCATTTAATTATAGAATGATCCTTTCCCCAAAACCACTCCAAGTAAAGAGAGGAGTAATGCATACATCAGTGGCAGTGAGAATACTCGTTGATAAGGAGATATGATTTTGTAGAATAAATTTATTGTGCTTATAGTTGTTACTTTTATAGATCATAAATTATCAGTTCACATGCTGGCAGGAAAAAAATCCTTACCAGCTAGGTGCTTATAAATAAGTTTTACTGAAACAGGGTATTTTTAGGTTTCCTCCAGTAAAACCTTCAAGCACGTGTCTGAAAAACCTGCTCCAGACACTGAGTTCAGCACTGAGCCCAGGCCCACACTCATTGTTCTCACTGACTTGCTCTGCCATGGGCACGATTTCCCCCCAGAAAATAAAATATTAATCAAATCTGCTCCTTTAGGACTATCTGGGAGCTGAGCTGGCCTGGTGGTGCTGGCTCTGGGTCAGTGCCTGTGAGTCACTTGTGAGCTGGTGGCACCAGCCTTGTGTCTCTCCTCCCTGGCAGTGCTGCCCACTCACCTGCAAACTGAAAAAAAAATGCATTTCCCCCCTGGAAACTCCACCAACAGGCACAGATTCACTCCATGCACAATGGGGACCCAGATAACAGTTTTGGGTGTGGGAATGATGTGGAGCCCCCAGTCCAGGGCTGGGGAGGAACAGGGGCAAGTGCAGAGTTCTGATTAATGCCTCAGGCTGGGGCCTGATTAAGCTGGCCCTGATTAATGACATCCTGTGTGTGCCTGAGTCACACAGCTCTGTGCCTCACCTCCTTGGGCTGCTGAGGATAAACACCTGCCCTCTTGGGCCACTCTGTGATCACCAAGGCTTGGGAGAAATGGCTCAGAGATCCTCAGGAGGAAGTAGACCCACAGATGTGAGGTGTCTTTACTGGTAGCAATAAAAGGGTTTTATCATTTCCTCGTCCCGAGTTCGGTGTGGGCAGAGCACAAAGTCACACTGGTCTTATTCTAGTGAGCAAGTGGTGCAATTTATAATAGCCCCATAAAGATAGTCTTCCTTACCCACATTAAAGTATTTTGCAGAGCAGTCATAACCATACTTGCAACTGATTCCACTTCACTATCAGGTGGTGATAAAGCAACCTTCAATCTCACTTTCTGCTTTTTGATGCAATTACAGGTAGCAACCCAGGAGTTAAGCTCTGATTTCCATGCATTCTCCAGCTCAGACCTAAAACTCTGCAGCTCTGATATCTTCTTTACTTTGTACAAAGCATCCCCCATCCTGTACTTGGTGTGCAGGGAGGAGATGGCATAATTTGGTTTAAATCATATTTGGAATTTTGTTTAGTTAATCAAATTTAGTGGTGAATGCAGACTGGTTGTTTCAAGGGGATTGCCTTTGTACCTGCTGTTATGAAAGTCAGCAGAAAAATATTTTTCTTGGCTACTGTCCTGATTAACCCAGACATTTTAATGTGTGTTATGATGGGTCATTTGATGGATAGTCACCTGTACCCTGTGATCAGCTCCGAGCTGGCCGCTGGGGCTGAACTTTAGCAGCTAGGTGTCATAATTTCCCATCTTTTGCATGATTAATGTTTCCTTTTGAGATCTAAAGGGAAAGTGTCTGGAGAGATCTTTCTCCATTTACTATCCAGTCTGCATTAGCGGGAAAGAACTGCAGGGGCTTTTCAGTGGAAAGATCTCGTGAAAAATACAGTGTGGAGAATCTTTGTGTGTTGGTAGTTTTCCTCCTGGTTTGTAGAAAAGGAACCTTGCATGGTTTGTGTGCTCAGAGCAGCTCTAGCATGTACCTTGCCCTTCTGTGTACAATCAGATAAAAGTTCCTGTGAATGAACCACATGGTGATGCCTGAGCTGCTGCAGGTTCTGAAAGGGGCTTGGAATGATCCTCTGGGAATTAAGGGGGAGCAATAGAATACCTACAGGAGAGTTTAAAAATTCATAGGAAGGGAAATTGTCATCTTTTATAATCTTCAGTATTATTTTCCATACTTTTAGGCAATCCTAATATTTTCCATGGACTTCTGCTAGGTAACTCCTCCTTCCTGATTCCATTGCTATTGGATTCCAGAGAAGTTTTCCATTCTCCTAGCTCAGACCCTGGGTAAGGAACGTAACATCCTCAGGGCACCTTGCCTTAGACCAGTGGATGCTGATGCCACTACTTTCAGCAGAGTGTTCAGACATGTCTCTGTTCCTCTTATCTTAAATAATTCCTTAATTTCACATAGCAATAAAATTTTTTCACAGTCACAAGCTCTCACTAATCACCACTTAATAGCACAGATCTCTCCAAATCAAGCAGGAGTTTGGCATCCATATTAAGGCCAAACAAGAAATGCAGATCTTTGCAGATCTCAGGTTAGTTGTTGAGGTTTTCATCCATGTCCACCAGTGATGAAACAAGTGAATAATATCGACAGGAAGCAGCATGGGTATAAAAAAAATGCTAATTCTAGCTTAAAGTATGTATGCAAGCCCATTGAACTTTAAGCAGTTTGGCTGGAGGCTTAGAATTCAGATCTCTGAGATCTCTGAGAGTTAAAATCTGGACTCTGAAGTGTTGGGTCATTAAAATGAGGGGGGGAAAAAAAGGCCTCTTGTAACAGGTGAGCTGAAACAAGAACAAAGGGTCTATAAAAAGATCCAGGTGAAGCACTGAGGAGATAAGGAATGATCTTCCTGTGCACTCATTGCCATAACTGAAAGGATAATATTTTTATTTTTTTTTTAATAGGTAGGGCAAGAAATGATACTAAAGCCTCTTCCACAAGTACAGTGCTAATAATTTCTTCCTGACCCTGGGAGAATCCTCTCCTGCCGTTCAGTAGGGTTGGCTTGAGACTTGAATTATTCTTGTAAATCCTTTTAATTTGTTCAAGAGTTTATAGCTCTGTCATAAACATTGCTCCCAAGCTGCTGTTCACCCAGTAAGATCCTTTACAATATTCTTTACAAAAGCTGCCAGTATTTTCTCCCTTTGTGAGGATTTGAGTATTTTCACCTGTTTGCGTGGTGGAGCTGATGCACAGATCTGGAGCCAGCCCTGCTCTGTGCCCCACCTGGATGGGATGGCTTGAGCCCTGATTGCACAAGAACGGGCTGAGCTTCCAGAGCCAAGCTGTTCAGTGCTGCAGGTAAGAAAATTCCTGGTTTTAATTAAGAAATACAGTCTTTGGGGCAGGAATGCTTGGAAGTGTGTGAGCAGAAGGCTTTTCAAAGGTGCTTCCACAGACAAAATGTTGCCCTTTGTCTAATCCTGAGGAGAGTTTTATCTGCCATTAGTTCCCACCTTGGAGAATCAGGTCACATCACAGCACGTGGCTGGTGACAAGCACCTTGTGGGCACATGGCAGAGCTGGGTCCTGCAGCATCCAGGAGGAAGAAGGGAAGAAATTCAGGGAGGCAGTTGCTGGGAGGGGAGGCAGTGCCAAAAAACTGTTGAAACTTTATTGGCAGTGAAGCAGGATTGTTTGGGAAAGGGCATGGAAGGCTCCGTGTGATTCACGGGGCTTGAACTCAGTTGTCTGTTCATCTTGGTCGCATTATCTGTGCCTTCATCTGGCTGTGAGAAGAGGTGTGCTGCAGGGTGCAGGGGCAGGCTGTGTGCCACCATCCTTGAGCTATCTCATATCCCTCTCTGTGAGATCTTGTGACAATTCATATTACCGTGAGTCATTGTTTCTTTAAAGCTCATTACTGGCAAGGGCTCCCAGCGAGGCACCGAAGTGGTGTTGTGTTATCTATGCTTAACAGGGCTATTAATGTCTGTCACCACTGAAGTGTCATCCAGCAGAAATGTAATTCTGGGTTTCGGGTGCTGAGTCGCAGAGGTATGTTCAGCTTTTGTGTCCAGCCAGGCTGAAACTCAGCACTGTCAAGTGGTGTCTCAGCTTACCATGTCGGTATTAAAAGGTTTTGGTTACACTCTAATACAACTGTATAATCGTGTCAGGGCCAGGAAGGATTGAGGAATGTTCCTCAGAAATCAGTTCTCAGGCCATACGAGTACCAAATCTTTGCTTAACTAAATTCCCCATGATCATCTCTGCTGCTTCTTTGTTTGAAGTTTTATTCCGTGTCTCTGCATTACTGGAAAAATGAGTGTCGCAATGCCTGGAGCTTTACAGGTTTCCCTTCCACCATGAGTATGATGGGAGAAGAGGTTTGTCAATGTGGCATCATCATAGGGGTTCAGTCAAAACCACTCCTCAGTGCTTGCTGGAGCACAGCCTGTCCTTCACCCAAATCCTAACTTTCCCTTTCCTTCTTTCCCCCAGCATTTCCCAGCACCCAGTCACTCTATAACAAATTACTCATGGGTTATTGTGTTACAATTCTCCACCTGAATTAGGATTTTCTTAGGCTCCATCCATCAAGCATTTGATTCCTCTAGAGTACAGATGGAATAAAATTAGTCTGCCGTTGCAGAGGAGGGAGTGACCTGCACATTTCTCTTCTAACCACGACCATTTAAATAGATCCACACACCTCCATCCCTCCTGCCAAGGGTCGCACGAAGGGACCGTGGCACTTGAGAGGCACCAGCTTCCCAGAATGACCTCAGCAGAAGGTCTTGCTCAAAGCAAGGCACAGTTGGGCAGCTGCAGCTTTTGAGAAAGTTTCTGCGTTCTTGCCTCTTTTTTAATAAACTATAAACTATTTTCACACCTCTGCCCAGACTCCTTTCACACTTCTGCCTACATATTTCTCTGCTTTTTACCATCACCTCTGACACATGCCTCTGAAAACACCTTGGACTGGTCATAATTCTAGAACACTGATACTTATCAACATAACATTTATTTTTCTTTGCAATCTTCTTTGAATCCAGAACAAATTTNTTTTTTTCTTTTCAAATTTTTTTAAAACCAAAAAAAATTTTTTTTCTTTTTTTTTTTTTTTTTTTTTTTTTTTTTTTTTTAAGATCTGGTGTATGGCTAAAGACAATAAACTTGCCCAAATATTTGCTGTCAGAAAAGATATTTCTGGCATTGACTGCCTTTTCTCATGTTCACAAAACAGAATTAGAAAAAATAGTAAGTAGATAACACACATTAGTACAGCAGTAACCTTTGCATTTACCCTCAACTTTTTTTTTTCATATATAGATGTTTTGCCTTCTAAAGGAATTAAAGGTGGGAAAGCATGATAAGGCTTTTTTGTTGCCAGTAATGTGATATTTTTCTAGCAGAAACTTGGGGGGTTTTGCTAAACCCTTGAGGCAATTGTTCTGGTGGATTTAGAGGTTTTCTTGATTTCATATAGGGTTAGGATATCGAAGTGCCATCTACAATAACTTCCTTGTTCTTCTGTAATTTTCCTTTGGCATGTGTTTGATACCAGCAGGCTTGTCCATTCCCATCTGCTCTGTATTGGTTTTATGCAAATTCTCTCTCATCCCTCTACAAGTCCTTTCAAGTTACAATATTGCTTCCTCATGCCCGCTTATATTACTTGTAATTCCTGCACAGTGACCTGCTAGCCACCCATATATTGGGCACAAAAGGCATAATCTGTGTGAATCAGATATCTCTTATCTCATCCCTGTTTGCATTATACAATGCTCATCCATTTAATGCCCAAATACCTGAGGTCTCTTATTTCTGTCCAACATGCTCATTGCATTACTCACAGGGAACTGATGAGCAGGGAGATAAAAGGACTTTCTGTAGGTGGTACAGGGATCTGTGTCCTGGTCAGAAGAGAAAATAGCTGTTTGAGTCCCAGCTCTGTGATTTCCCTGGGTTTAACAGGAAAACTCTCCCTCCCAGTTCAGTTGCTCCCTGCAGCAGCCCTGTTTTGAGTGTGAAGCCAACCCATCACTGGCAGTGGGAGCAGGTGACCTTTTTTGTATGAAGTTCTATATTTTATCTCCTACAGAATTCCTGAAGTATATATATATATATATTTAATTTTCTTTTTGTGGCAAGACTATCTCCTAAGGCTTGATTCAGATTTCAATAGTATAATGCTGAAAAAGCCTTGAAAAAGTTTAGATGGCCTTGAAACATTGTGTTAAAAATGGAGGTATTCTGGCCTGCACAGAGTTGAGTAAATGTGGAGACACAAAGGGGAGGGCAGGGTTTGCTGTCAGATTAATTTACTGAATGTTGCTGTTGGTCTCAGATCTACGAAATCTCTTCTCTTATTAAGTTTGATGAACAAGAGCAAATACCAAAGGTAGAAATAGCTTATTTTAATTATAAAGTTTTGTTAATCACTTGGTTCTATTTGTTACAGGATAGGAGAAAAAATTTAATCTGTGGCATAAAATATTAATTATGTAAATGCTTATAACACATCAAATAATTTCTTCCACTTAATTTTTCAGAGAAATATACTTGTCATATTTTGTTACATTGCTTTTTTTGTTGGATTGTTTTATAAATTTGATTGCTTCTAAGAACATTACTGTTGATGTCAAAAGAAAAGCCATGGGCAGTCTAGGTTTGGTATCAACATTACTAATGCTTAAATTACCAGATAAAGGAAAAGATAGGAATTTATTTAACTACTTTGGTGCTCAACAAAAGACAGTCTGCTTCTATGTCAAATACACTGTGTGCTCTTTAGCACCCTGGCTGATCATAAATGCAGTCTTAGGCTTCAAAGAAAGACCAGAAATATGCCATTAACCATAGGATCATTTCCAGAATTTTGCTTCCACTTTTGGTTATTATCAAGAGATATGGATCTACAGAGAAGCCTACCTCACAGAGTTTCTAAAGTGAATGGCTCCGATTCTTTCTCTAGTAATGGTGTAAATTTGAAGTATTGTCACAGAGCAGAAATGCAAAAATTGTGATATTAAGCAAAATATCGGGTGCAAAATTTGCTAATGGTTTCTTCTGGCTTTAGCATCTCTGCCTTTAGGAATTCCAGCACTGTAATATAGAAGTAAATAAGGCAAGAATGATTCTGATTTAATATTTTTGTCCTGTCTGAATCCTGTAACAGAATTGGAGACTTGCCCTCACTTCTCAACTACCTTGGTGTAGATGGAGCATTCAGTAAATATTCCCAAGATATATGGACTGCAATTAAAACAGCCTGTAAGAATGCAAGAGCCTAATGGTCTAATTTTTCAATTATGTCAGTGTCTGTGGGAATTGAGGTTGTGCTTATTATCTTCCAGAAGGCACCTTTCAGACCATGGGGCCTGAGTCAGACAGGAATCTGGGTTTGCAGGAAGCACAGAGACAGCTCCAGCACTTTAATGTGAGTGCTGTAATCTGCCCTGTCCCACAGGGAAGGGCAGCACAGATAATGCTCACAGCACATGCAGATTCACCTCTGGTGCCTTCCAGCAGCCAGCTGCTAGATCAGAAGGTTTTGGCCCTTTTTTTCCCCAACAGAAGGTAGCATCTGGATTAACCAGCCTAAATTTGTGAGCCTCCATGTAAATGCAAAAAGGGAGGGTGGTTTTGGACACAGCAGAAGGCAAGGCCTTAATGTTCAAGAGATTCTCCACTTTGTTACTCACCAGACCCAAGCTGTTGGTCACCTGCAGTACATCCCAGCTCCCTGTGTGTCCTCTCAGGGCTACAGGTTCCCTGCAAACTTCCCTCCATCCCCTGCAGGGTGTTAGCTCGGGGCAGCAGCAGCAGCAGCAGCAGTGTGGAAACCAGTCTGGTGAATGTTTTGGACAGTGGACAAATCACAGTGTTCTTGTGTCACTGTTTGGCACACATGGTCCTTACAATCTCTGAGGGGTAGAATAGCATGGAGGGAGAGACTTTTGTCTTGTCCTCATATAGCCTGACTTTTCCAAGGCTGAGTGTTTCCACAAAAGCTGGTCATACAGGATTAGTGTCAAAGGGGTGTTCAGATGTTCAGGGCTGATAAAAAGCAGTTTTGCCAGCGTTCAGAGCCCTCGAGCCCATGTTCAAATTAAAAAAGAGACCAGCAACATTAAAATAGTTGAGGTACAAAAAGAAAAAGGAAAAACCTCCTCAGTTATCTATGATAACACTATTGTTTTCATTTTTTATTATCTTGCTTGTTACACACCAATGAGAAACAACCACAGATCGTCAATAAGGTTTTTAATTGCAAAGATTTCCTGTGACGTGAGTGTTAATGAATGTCAAGGCAATAACACAAAAGACATTACTTGTTTAATGATTGATAGAACAAGAAAAGCACGAGGTCTTTTGCAGGATAAATGACTACTGTTCTGTGTTCCTTTACATTAGCCGTATCAACACTTAGATCACATGGCAGGAGATAATGGTCCAGGAGATAAAGTACAGAATCACAGTCTGTTATACAATAACAGACACAGTAATGATAATTAATGTGCATTTCTTTGGCAATTCTCATAGTTGTCAGCGCTGAGCCATTGGGACCAGTGCTGTTGACTGAAATGAGAGCAGGATGGGGCTCTTGGTTGGTCCCAGAGTTTTGATTTTTGCTCTGCTACAAAGATGTCAGACCTTAAATGTTTTCCACGTCAGATGGTTTAAGTGGACATTCATGTACACAGTAGATTTGTGTTCTAATAGTAATACACCTTAAATGCCCATATCTGCCCATATGTGACTGGAAAAAAGGGAGTTAAAACACAGAGTGTGACAGGACACTCGATATAAAACTCTTAGGCCAGGAAGGATCAACATCATGACACCCACTGAAGGCTCATCATTTCTCTTTGCTAATAAAAACATAAGATGGGGGCTTTCAGAGAAAATAAAAAAAGAGGAAAATTCTGGCCAAGGCCTCCTTCACAGTCGGAAGGTGACAGGGAAGGATGGACAAAATCCAGTTTGTCTGAGCAACATTTCACAGTGTGGGCAACAGGCCCTCTCATGGCTTTGGGTAGGAGCTCTGTGGAAAAGTTGTACAGTCTTGGTTTGGTTTATATGGTTTCTGACACACCAGGTTTCATGGGACAATACACACTTGGCAATTTTTGACCACTTTGCACCACAAGGTTTCGAGAGCTCCTGGAGCTATGCCGAGTGAGCAACTGTCTCCAAATATGTGCTAAATCCGAGAAAGCCTTCGTGGTGAAAATTAGTTCATGGTTTGGCAAAATGTTTGGGAAGTCAGAAAAATGTTTGGATGGAACCTGGATGGTTCAATTATTGGCCTCGAACCACAAGTTAATGGAGCTGCACATGGCCTTTGATTTCAGAATGTGGCACTGGATAATGTTTCCTCATTTTTGAGAGCTGTGCTGGTTTGCAGCTACCAGCAATGGCATGGAGCTGCTGCTTGAAAGCTGCACTGGTAAAATTGTACATGTTTCATGCAAAACAAGAATGTTATTCAAATTAATAATATAGTTTACAATGTTTTAAAATATTTTCTTGAACTAGATCATCTCAGCTTACTCCAGGTTAAAAGATTCCTGAAGTTATAAAAATCCCTTTGTTACTGTTGCAAGTAGGATCACGTTTGTCAGCTTTGAAGTAAATCGTGCAACTGGTTTTTGTCCTCTGAAAGCCCACCAAAGCTGTGTTTGAGCTTTACTCAAGTAAAGTATGCACAGCCTTGTGCCATTTGTCTTCTTTTAGAAAAAGCAACTTCCAAAGAGTCTGTCAATAACCAGTTTGACCTACGAGCCTGCGTTTCCAGGTGTCCCTGCCCCAGGCAGTGGTGGTGTGGCACTGGAGAGGTGTCACAGGCTCTTGGACACCCTGAAGGGGATATAGGGAATCTTGAATGGGCTGGGTTCAGATTTTGCTCCTCTGGGGTACAAGACCATCTCCATTATCCTGCTTAAGCAGATTTTGGACAATGCTACACCATTAAAGCTTTCGTGGCTATGCATCCTTCTCTCCATCCCCTGTGAGTTTTGGATTTTCAGACCTCAGCCCCACTTTGGAAATGACTGAACTGTGTCAGGAGCTGCTTGTGTTGAAGGCAGGAAGCAGAATAACAACTTAAAGAGGTTTGGGGTGTTTTTTCAATGTTAGACTTCTTTAGCTGTGATGCCAGGGAGGGCAGCAGAGCATGGAAATTGTGAGCGGGTGTCTCCCGGGGGCCCAGGCTGGGCTCTGTCCTGCTGCCTGGTGCTCAGCCAGGCTTCCCCATCTCCTTGTTGACCTTCCAAGAGAGCCTCAGAGACGCTGCTTGCATCAAGCGAGAGTCATTAATGTGAGTCCTTCTGTGCATTTTGTTTGAACAAGTTAGTAGTCACTTAAAAAATTCTGGTAGCCTTTTCAAGTGACTCTGTAATCTACATATGCGAAACAGCAAGTGTCTACCTGGGAGGTGTGCACTCAGAAACAACTTGGAAAAGGGCAGTGTAAAATAAATGACTGTAAAACAAAATTTGCTTTAAACTGTTCCATCAAAATTACTTTAATTCAGACTTTGTTTTGGCTGTTCTGCTATGAAGTACTGCAGAGGTAACCCCTTAAAAAGATGGGGGCAAAAAAACCCCCAAAGTTTAGGGGAAATATAAGAGGCTGTGTACCCATACATAAAGCCCTGCAGAAGATACTCTGAATTTCACTTTTCCAAGTTGCCTTCGAGTCAATCTGAACCCACCACACTTTGATCTCCATCCCGCAGGCCAAGTGGTTTTTACATCTCTATTTCACTCACAGCCTCAGGACGAGTGATCGGTGGGTAAGGGAACTTCTACCTGTCACTTCCAATTTTGGGATCAGGACCTTGATTCAGGAAATCACTTGAGCATGTGCCTGTCTTGCAGCAAAGGTTTCCTTGTGTGGCGGTGCCTTCTCAAAAGATGTCGTACTCTGTCTCCTCAAGCACCAAAAGCTTGAAATTGGGCCAACGCAGGGAAGCTGCTTCTTCCCTTTCACCGTGAGAGGAACAGACCCCTGAGAACCCAGAGACTCAACCCCATTGACTTCCCACTGCCCTTCCCAGAGGATAAAGGTTGGGAGAGCAGAGCACCCTCCAGGCGTTTTCTGTTGCCCCCTCGCCGGAATAGCACCCGCCGCTTTCCTTGTGAGAGCATGTGGAGGCATTAATGAAATGCACAAAGCAAAGAGGCTCATCCATATAAATGGGTGATTTAAATAATGAGGAAGGAGGAAGGATGTGGTTCAGTGTCAGTACTGATTAATTAGGGCATAAAATAAATAACCCTCCTAACAACATTGGCTGCTTCCACTATAACTTACTCTATTAGCGGGTGATGGAGTTAATACAAGTGACAGTGTAATTACAGGTTAGTTAACTGCCCTGTTATGATCTTTCCCTAATTTTAGGGGATGGACCTATTTACATGCTCACATTTTCCTATTGCAAAGAAACCCGCAGCAAAGGGCTGATAAAAGTTGGTTGTTAATCCTGCAGTTTCACCACTCGTCAGGCAGAGTTTTTGTGCTCCCCCCTTTGTGAAAGTCAACCACGCTGATGCCAAAAGCCTGGAATAATTCCCCCGTGTGCTTGTTTGATGTCACAGCTGAGGTCAGGGCTGGGCATTGTGCTCTTGCGAGTACGCACGGTTATCTAATGTGTGGCCACACAATGAAATGATGAACAGATGTGAACAGCGAGTTTTTAACATCTTAGCTCCTTTGTATGGAAGTTTTATTGAAATGTTTTGCCTGTTAACTCTATGTGTGTCAGGCAAAAGCAAGAAAATATACCCCAGGATTTACAGGGGTTTGGAGTGGATTTTTAAACCCAGCATTGCTGCACAGCAAATAACTGCTGAGATAACAAGCCATTTATATTTAATACTTCCATGGCTGCTGGCCAGTGCTTCCACAGCTTGCGGTATGGATCACAAATTTCTCACAGAAAGAGAACAAATGCAAAGTTAGATCTCCTAAATTATAATGCATTACAACCCAAACTTCCCATTAACAGAAGCCTTCAAACATGACATCAAATCCTTAGTTTGTTTAATGGCTCTGTGAAAGTCCTGAAGCTATTCTGAAATATTTTTAGCTGCTGGTCAGTGCTTCTTATTTTTTTCCTGTGGGATGAGAGAAAAGGGGATGAGGAAATCAGACAATTTTCGCATATCATGATGATGTGACAGTGGTATTGATATGATACTCTTAGAGTCTCTTTAGGTCAGAACAGCTGAAAATGAGATCTGTAAATGGGAGTTTGTACAGCTTTAACTACAAGTTAAATATCTTATTTTGCAGGGCTTGTATAAGGTCCTGTACTTAAATAATTAGTCATCTTCTCAGGTTCTTGTGATTTTTTTTTCTAAGTGTTTTTTTCCCTATGGTATCTGAAATACATTGCAACCTCAAAGTGCCTCAGTTTCTCCACTTTTGAGTTACTTAATGCCTCCAAAATGCTCTAGGATTTGGAGTAAAACATCCAAATGTTATACATTGTCATTGCAAGAGCATCAAAGTTTGATTCTTCAGAATTCAAGGAAAATATCCATATTTCTATTTCAGTGGAAGTTATATCATTATCCTTTTTTTGCAGCTAGTCACTTTTTTTGTACGTTATAGCAAGTCACTTTGAATTCAAATATAAAATGAGGCCATCCATCATGTTAGCAATTTAATTACCTCGGTATATATTTTTTCGGAAAAAAACACCAAACCCCAAACACAACAAACCAACTCTATTATTTGTTGTGTGTGTATATATCTTATTACAGATTCATTGCCTGAGGACAGGCAGGGCTGTCAGCAGGGCAGTCCTTGTGGTTAGAAATGCCAAGATGGGGAGCAGATAAGACATGAAATCCTTGTGCCTCCTGTTTGGGTCCGCTCCGCTCCGTGTTTGCTTGGGGCCTTACCTGTTAGATTCCCTGTAATCTTTGTTGCAACAGTGAAATGATGCCTTGTAAAGCAACGGAGCGTGACAGGGATATTGAAAGGGTCGAATGAGGGAGAAATGTGATATTTTCTATCTTCCGCGGGCCCAGGAAATAGGAGTCCAGCTGCTGAACTGGGGTTGGGCATTCACCATGGCTTTTTGTGGCAAGAAAGTTGTGAGATTTATTGTTTGGTGCTTACAGAAGAGACAAAGTAAGCAATGCCCGTGATTTATCTAATTGTTTAACCATCTGGTTTCACGGCAACTGAAGATTAGGCATTAAGGGAACTGGGAAACTACAAATGGCAAGGCAGGGTGGGGACAAGGGCTTTTATTTATTAAACTTTTCCTGGTAAAACTCTGATGTTCTTCAGTGATAGAGAGAAATTCCATTATTTGCACTTGTTTTCCTTTTTTAAAGGGTTGGATCATTTCATGGCCAATAGGTTGTGGAGCAATAAAAGCTGATGTAACAAGAAGTGTAGTGAAATGACATGTTTTAGGACATGAGTGGATCCAAGCGTTGGGGTGGAAACAGAGATGCCACTGCCATGCCCACATCTCATGGCACACAAGCTTTTACTATATCTTGAGCTAGGACAGATACTGGACATCAGTTTCAACAACGTATGTGATATTAAGAGAGACTCTGGTCCCAGTCAAGCAGCCCTGGGATGGGCTGGTTTTGGCATTGAGCTGTTTTTCCTCATTTTTAACACATTTTCCATAACAAAAAGTGGTGGATCTTGTCACTGCAGAGGAATTACATTTCTCCCTTAGGTGTTTGAGTGGGAGTTGAGCTTGTGTCACATGCAAATAAGTGCATAAATAGGACTTGCCTGAGGTGGCCAAGTCATTGAGTAAATCCTCAAAGCTATTGACAAATAACTTTTCACAGAAATAATTTTTTCTGTGAAAGAGGGGAGACTAAGATTTCCCAGTTATATCCCTCAAAGAAGCACGACCATCTTTTGTAGGTCTTGAAGGAAACAGGGAAAAGCAGACATGGGAGATGACTTGAGTGGAAGAAATAGATGGATAATATTTAAAAAGGACACAATCACTTTAATTCTCTTGGGTAGAAATCCACCCTGTGGTACAGATAAGACCAGATACCCTTTCATTCCCCTGTTGTCCAACATCCGTCTTCATTAGGAGTTTTGCCCTACCAGGGTCCAAAGATCTCAGACTTTTGATTAGTTTCAGCTGGGCTCAAGTATCGAACCTGAAAAACATTTATTTTGTCTGCACGTGTTACTTTTCCATAAGCAAAGGCACATCCTACAAATAAAGTCTTCGGGGAGGTATAAAACTGGCCTGCAACACAAGAAGAGAGAAACAAGCTGGCTTGCTTTATAGGAAAGACTACACAGGTATCGACCCCAGAAAATTTGTCAAGTCAACACCTAATGATGGCTTAGCTGCCGGGCTTGGCCATGCAATATTTAGATCAGGCTCTGTTTTTTTACACCTTGGGTTTTCACATATGGAGCCCGAATGAGTGAGGAGAAACAGAAGCTCTGTGTGAGCATTTCTCCCCGGGAGCTGGCTGAATCAGCTCTGCTGAAGTTGGGCCATAAACTCTTTAAACTGCCAGGTCTCTGGGGAAGGCTCGAATGAGCATCCCCACATCTGCCATCAGCTGTTAAAAACCAATCCTCCAGGAGCTTGTAAAGCAGCACTGGTGAAGGGAGAAGCCTCTTTCCAGAAGCAGGATGCTCGTCACAGACAGCAGGTGAAGTGTGGAGTGCAGGGAGGGTGGGCAGAGTGGTTCCAGCAGTGGGATGGTCACTCTTAGTCCAGGGCACTGGGAGCAGCTGATAAATAGCTGGTTCCTAAGCAGGAAGATGTGGCCTTGAGGCAAAACCAGTGTCCAGCTTGGAGCTGTGGGTGATTTTCTTGCTCAAATAATGGAAATGGTTTTTTATCAGAAAGCAGGGATTCATTAAACCCAAGATTCTCCTTCATGAGAATCTTTCCCTTTCATGAGAATCTTCTCTTTGCATTGAGGTTTCCCTTTGGGAATGTTTCTCAGGGTTGGGTGTGGTGGACATAGGCACAGAAAATGTGACCACCCTGGGTGGTGAGTGTGTCTGCAGACTGCCAGACCCCAGCTGAGCTGGTATTACCTCTTCATGAGCCATCTTCAGCTTGGTCAGGTGTCTGATCCAGAGCAGGGAGTTAAACTCAGCTCTTGTATATCCCACCACATGTCCTGACCACCAACTCTCTCCGTGAGGTCTTGGTCTCCTCTAGGAGAGAGATTAGAAATAATAGGAATTTCCAAAAATTGATCAACAAAACAAGCATGGAAGTTTTTTCTTTTCAGCATGTGGCTTCACAGCCAGCTGACTGACTGAAAGCATGAAAAGACAAGGTGGTTCCATTTCCCTTCCACGTCTTCTGGTTCATGAGAAGCAAAATGTGTAGCAGGTGCCATTTATAAGTTGTCTTCTGAAAGAAGGTGTCTGTGCAGATACAAAGGAACATTTGGTGTCTTCACCCACACAGCACCTGATGGTGATCCTGTAGGGAAAACCATGGAGAAATCTTCCAATAAGACACCAGGGTTTTGTGGGAGAGTGTCTATATTCCCACACTTTTAATGGGAAAGCTGAAGAGACTTATTTAAAAATTAACATTTGTGTTCAGTCTTCCCATTTCCTTTCTCCAGTGTCAGCATATTTCTTGTTTTGATATATATACATACATACATTTCATAGAATGATTTGTTTATATTAAATACAACTTTGTAATAGAACATTTTTTCTCTTAACATTTTTCAGGCTTTAAAATGCAAATTAAAAGTGAACAGACTTAACGTGAGTATAAATATTAAATGAAATATTGACTTACGTGTTTAAGTATCTCTGAATCCAGGAATTTTTCCTGAGTGTTTGTTTCAAGGGCAGCATTGGCCTTTTGGTTTTCAGTTTTGATTTAGAGGTTTTTTCCCCCAAAATTGAAATTTCCCGTTTCTATGCAGCTCTGGCAATTCTATAAACTGGGATTTCCAGGGCATGGAAGAGTTTCACAGGCAGTTGAAACACACAGAAATATTGTGGTAGAGTTAAGAACTGAACCTAAGTTTATCTTAATCCCAGTCCAGTGACTGGGACAGAGGGATTTTAATGTTTCTTCTCCTCATGATCACAGATAGTGCCAAGAGCTGGATGGGAGCTTTTACTGAGTGTAAGCATAGATGCTCATGCGCACTGGAAGGTGTTACTGGATGTTGCTTTAATAAAACATAAATTGTGAGCCGTGCTCCCTGCCAGGGTGACAGAGTGGACTCTGTGAAGGTTTTCTGGGCGGCTGGGCCGGGAAAGCCGCGCTGGCTGGACGCGGTCCAGGGAGGAACTCCGCTCAGAGCACAGCCAAGGCTGGAGAACTCCTTCCACGTCCTCTGCAGTCACAGCAGGCCAGAGCTGGACTGCTCCACTGACCTAACAGAGAAATGTGATTTTGGGGAGGATCCCCAGCTGTTTGGGGGGGCCCTGGGTGTGGGGGGCTGCCTGGAGAGGCTCCTGGTCAACAAAGGGGATAAACCCCTACAGCAAATGTATCTGGTAATGGGCACATTCCTCATCCCTCTGAGACTGCACAATTTCTGGGTGTGTTTGAGCCAAATCCAGGATTTTCAGCTGCTTTCAAGGGTGCCTGGGTAAAATACGATAGCCTGAGCAGTGCAGTCACATGGGAGAGCTGCTTCTGCCCTTTTGTCTTGCGAGTGTACTAATAAATCTGTTTCAGTGTAAGCCAGCATTTGAGTTGGCTGTTTGTGTACCCAATAGTAGTTTTTAAGCCGGGCTGATTGTCATCATCTCTGTCTGAATGAATGCCCCAGTATTAAAACTGGGCAGTTTTGGTACTTGGGCAAAACTTGTGGATGCACTTACAAGTACTGTCATTTTTTTAATGACAGCCCTTTGGAGTGCAGTGGAGAGGGAGGCTCTATAATTTATTTTTCTTTTGGGTAATGACAAAGAGAAAGAAACACGCTGCTTGTTTAAACTGACAACTCACAGGTTTAGCATTTGAATCAGGCAAAATTGTACAGTGTGTTTTTGAAACCAAGGAAGTATTAATCTTTCCCCATTTATTCAGTGATTCAAAAACAAATATAGGTTTCATAGCCAAAAATTAAGGCAGGCTTTTCCAACTCTGAGTTGTGACTCTGTTTCACTGTTTCATATTCAGTACTGGACAAACATAACATCCCATTATTTCGTACAGATTAAAAAAAATAAAAGAAAAAAAAGAAAGTTAAAGGAGAATGAGCAAGAAGCATGTTTGAATTTCCTTTCTCATGCAAGAAGCAGGGAAACACACTGGGCTGAAATTTCACCAGAGAGAATGCTGGGTACCGTTGTTAACAAAACGACAACAGTTTGATTTTTAGGTTTCATAAAAATGACTTTAAGAAAGAGTCTGGGTTCAAAGCGGGAAGTTCACTAATAGGTCTGAAGCAAACGTGTTCCTGATTACACCCCATTAAGAAGGTGGAATGCAACGAGTGCTGCTTCCCCCGAGGAAGCCCCAGCGCACGCGATGTGGAGTCTGCAGCCAGCCCAGCAGACGATGCCAGACCCGCTGACCCTGGGAATTTTGCAGCATATTTTCAAAGATAATGTGTCTTTTGGGCTTCAGTGGCAGGGAGGGGAAGAGGGACTTCGCTGCATGGATTTCGAAAGGGTCTGGAATAAGATCAGTTAATTGTGTGCTTTGTTCTCGGATGGGTTTGCTCATCTCTAATAAGATATTAAAAACTCAGAAGTGTCTTAAGCTCTGCTGTATTTTGGCGTGCGCATTTGTTCCACGGCTGCCTTGTGCACTTCCAAAGCAATGATCCTGTTCCAAGTGGTTTCTGGTGAGGCAGGGCTGTATGATTCCTTTGAATCATAACATGAGTCTGGTATGAGTCTTGTCATGGTGTGTCCCTGTCTGTGGAATATGAGAAATTTGTTCATTATTTTTCATCAGACAGTCCCATGGAAAAATAAAGTTCACGTGGCAAAACCGCAGAGGCAGAGTGAGGTGATATTGCAGGGACCATTGTACGTGCTGTGCCTGTTGGTCTGTATAGCCAGGGAGAGAAATGCATCACTGGCTGGTGATTAACCATCCCTGGAGGTGACTGGGAAACTTGCACATGCTGGCTGGGAGGTGGGACCAAGGGAAGGAAGGCTTGGGCATCTTATCAGAAATCACACCACTAATGCCATCAGCATTTCTTGGGAAGGCTGGATTATAACTCAGCTTTATAACTGGGAATTTGTACCCACGCCAGCCATCCCGGGGGGTGCGGATTTTAAATGCACACACATTTCATTCTGCATGACAACACCTTGAAAACATAGGTTAGTTAAGACAAACCGCCGTCAATTAAGTTTATTGGATGATGTCAGTGATGTAGGTGATATATATATATATACATAATCATGGATTTAGAAAAAGGCCCACTCGTCTCTGGATCTGCAAACAGTTTGTCAATAACAGGAGAAAATTTACAGTGACAGTCAGTGTGATTTTGCAATATGCAAAATGGACTTTATCATCAGCATGGAAGAGAAGGGGTTTTGATCTGTGTTTTTATTCCTAGTTTTGAAAAAAACACCATCTGCCAAAAGCAGAATTATTTTCACAGCTATTTCCTATGGATGTACTAGAATGAGCCATGCACGGCCCTTCATCTGGGGCTGGTGGGCCCTAGAAAGCTGCACACAGAAGCAGCCATGCCTGGTCCATTGGACTTTAATTATAATTAGACACCAGGTAGTTTAATTTTCCCTGGTGCTACTTTTTGACAGTGGTAGATGATGTTGCTAACAGCTGGCACTAAATTTTCACAGCATTTTATTTAATTGCAAGCTGTGAGCAGAGACAACGAAGAGTAAAAGAATGAAGACTTCAGACACTATCCCAAATTATGTGGAAGTGCTGGCTTTGGTAATTCAGTTTTGAACTTCTGAAGGAAATAATTAAATTATCTTCACCTTCTGAAAATTATTCTTTTTAGATCTCAGTGTGTAATTCCTTCTGCTTTGGACTACAAACATACTTGCAACTTTTTCACCTCAGGTGTCTTCAGCTCAAATTAAAACCAAAAAGATTGCACTGGAATTCTTGTCTTCTACAGCCTTCTGATGGGACCAAA
Organism: Illadopsis cleaveri; assembly: GCA_013399915.1. Lineage (NCBI taxonomy): Eukaryota > Metazoa > Chordata > Aves > Passeriformes > Timaliidae > Illadopsis > Illadopsis cleaveri. The sequence goes on along the minus strand of VXBB01020346.1, from coordinate 682,675 downwards.
AATCGCACTGGCTTTCAAAAAGGATATGATTCAAACTCCTTCCAAACTCGTACAATGTTAAATAGATTTCAATTTATGGCCAAAATATGTATTAAATATTATAAGGGCAATGTAGTAAGTTTAATTAATGGCATTTGTAATTGTTAGACTATTTATATAATTATTGCTAACAGCTAAAATATTAAAAAACAAGAGCAACGACCTTAGCCCCAGTGCAGGATTTACAGTGCAAGCCATTGCATAGGTACCCTGAGAGATGCCTCATCCACTTTCACACTTAGAAATAAAGCACCTGGTTTTCTCACTCAGTTGGAGTGGTTGGAGTGCAGGATTTAGCCCTTCAGTTTTCTCTTTTTCTCTTTTTCATTCCTTCTGTTTTTCCCCTTGGCAGGGTGGGGAGAGGCAGTCTTAGCATGTTGGGGATTATCTAAGGGTTCAGGCATTGCACTGAAGTATGCTCTCTAGGACTGATTTCATATTTGATCAGTCTCTCAAGATGGGTTTCAAATCCAATATTGATGCTTTTTTTTTTTTCTCAGGATTGTAAATTGTTTGACAATTCCTGGGAGCGACTCTTATAAGGGCTTAACCCCCTATTTGCTTATACAAAGTAAACAGTTGCAATAACAACTTCAGTAATTTCCAAATCCCTACTCCTTAGTTTATTAAGTTAATACAAACTGAGCACTACCCTGTTCTCTTGCAGGCTAATAATGCTGGATTCATGTGTTGGATTTTGAAGCAGTGTCCATGGTTTTAGTAAGCCTGACCATCTCCCCTTCAGTGTGTTACAATTCCTTTATTATTTGTTTCAACGTCCTCTCCCTCAGCTTGGCTTACTCAAGTCTGTGCTTGGATCTGGCTAATGGTAATTGATCCAAATGAAATTAAATTGGAGAAAAGCCACTGCTTATGAAGAAGGATCTGTGTGACTTCAGCTGGGCTGATGGGTTCTCAAATCCTCGATTTTTCTTACAACCACTTCTTCCATAATGTCATCCCAATTTACCAAATCAGATCTTAAATTATCTCTTTTGCTTCTGATCCAATGACATTTTGAGTTTATTTTTGTTTTTCCTGTTCTTTTGCGCTTTGCTTGGCAGTCATGTTCCAGCTATAGCCTTGTTCACGGGGCAAAGGTGCCTAATATTATATGTACTGCACGCTTCTTCCATTGGGGCAGCTGTAATTCGCACTGATAAGTTCTTATTTTTGCACAAAGTAATTTGTATTCTTGCAGAGGCTTTTTTTTTTTTTTCAATACTGATGAAGAAAGGAGCTTCAGCATCTCAGATGCATGTTTTGACATATGTTTTCTTACAAAGTGATCTGTGGTTCAGAAATAGGTTATCCTTGTGGGTCAAGAGCTGCTGCCTTAACTAGTGCTCATGCCTTGTATTCATGAGAGGCTGTAATTGATTCCCATCTCTTTTATGGAATAGTCCCATTTTCTCTCTGAATAGATACTTCTGGTTCTTTTAAAGACAGCATTCATCTCAATCAGCTCACTGTTGCTTTTTCACTACTGTCACCCATGGAGGAGCCCCCTCAACCTCCTCCTCCCCACTTCAAATCATAGCATTCAAATACTAATTTTCTTGTCTGGGTACATCTCCAGACTCATCGAAGAGCTACTCCCCAACAGCAGGAAAAATACCAAAGGTTTTGAGATTTAAGATAAAATACTAAATGTTGGTACCTATGCTTTAAAGTGTCTTTGAAACTGGTGCAATTTCAGGGGAGGAAGCTGAAGATGAACTGAGCTGAAGGATTTCCAGAGGCTGTAGCTAATATTATGGACTTGTGCTGCAGCCTCAGAGCTTAACATTGTAAAACTGCAGAATCAAAGGGTTAATAGAAAAAGTTAAGTGCAAATTGGGTAAAATAAGAGAAAATCAATGTTTGTAACCTGCCATGAAGAGGGCATTCAGTCTCTTTGTTCCCTTGTTTCAGTTTGGAAATCTATAGGTGCCTGGGCTTCATGCCCACAGGATCCATAGTGAATAAAGCTGCATGTGGAGAATAAAAATCCCGAGTTCACATCTAGGAGGAGTGAGTTTTTCCTCATTGCAGCACCTCTAAATACTGCAAAAAATAAATAGCTTGGCATTGGTTATTTATTTGTACTGTTTTCTACCAAAGAAGAAATTAAATGTTCCTTTGGCCACCCCTCTGCAGTCATCTACTTTTTGGCACCTTCTTTGAAACTTTTGGGACAATTTGTTTCATAAAAATTTTCTCAATGGGGATAGAAACAGCCACAATATGTTATTAAAACAAGCTGCTTTTAAGAGAGAATGAGAATGTCATAAGCTTTCTACTTTATCTCATCATGACACTGGTGGAGAAGGCCAGAAGCAATAGGAATGAGAAACCAGAGCCTTGAAAAGTATTTGCCAGGAAACCTGAAGTCCCACAGAAAGTACTGGCTGTTGAAGCTGTCTAGGCTGAGGTTTGCAAACATTTTGCACAAATCTAAGCTCAATTTCCAGTAAAACCTGTCTTGATTTATCAATTCAAATCAAAGCCAGGTGGGTTTTCATGTGACTGCAGGTGAGATCCAGTGGCCTCTCAAGGGTTTTGCTCCCTGAGCTGAGACAATGGAACCCTCTGCCAGACAATGCTGATTTTTTCATTTCCATGGGCTCCTGCAAATTGACACTGGCACAATTTATATGAGGACAAGGTTTTGGTGTGGCTGGAGGGCAAATTTCATCAGAGCAACGTTGTGTGACAGCTGACCTGATGTTCTCCCACACTGTGGGGCCTCCTCCCCAAAGCTGCTGTGATACCCAGGGCTTGTGTTATAGCCTGGAGTGAAATAATCTGTGAAAGGGCCTTAAATCTGATATAACCGCAATTAAATTCTTCCATAGTGGGCATGCCATAATCCCATCATAATTGCCAGCATGGGTTAATAGCACTGTTCATATGGCACATAAACAGCAGAAAATGCATGCTCCAATGGATTTTCCTTTCTCCCCTTCATATTGGCCTGATAAAGTAATAGGCAATTAAGAATAGTTGGAAATTCCTTTGGAATTTACCATTTAATTAAGATACTCATGTTAAATAGCCCCAGGCCACCAGCATGTGCACCAAATCCTCAGGCCCTCACTGCCTCCTGTCCTGAGTTTCTCCATTTCCTTGGAGTTTGGCTGGAAGTTTGGACACTGGAGGCCCTGAGCTCTGTTTTTAAGACTTTTTCAAGGGGTTTGTGGCATTTTGTGGTACTGGTTTTAGTGCAGAGATAAACAAGTTGGTCACACACTCCTGTGTTAAAACAAATTGATGCCCTTTACTGTGCTGCTCATTTTATCACCAGGGAGGAAGGGTGGACAGGTGGGAATGGTTAGGGAGCCGGGAGGAAGAGAGAGAGGTGTTGAAGACTCAGGTGAGTTGAATTTCCAGTGAAAATACTTTGACCTGATGGGTCCAATTTCATCTTCTGAATAGATGAATTCACAAAGGACCCAACTCCACCTTCATTTTGCTTACAGCTCTCATTGATGCCATTAAAACATACATTCCTAGGGACAGGCAGGATATATGGGCCAGGATTTAAAAATCCATAAGGATCACTACAGAGCAGACTTAAAATATTCATTTGCCCATGAGTGGCACACAAAGACATTAAGCCTTTGATGGCCTTATGCGTCTCAACAGAGAAACAGGGATTAAAGTAGATTTCAAAAATAAACAAATAAATAATCTCACTAATGTCTCCACACTAGAGTGTTCAGACTCAGTTAAACTGTTAACCATCTTGAGGAAGGTTGATGTTCCAGTACAAGTCATGTTGGGGTAAACACTTTCTTTAAATTTTAAGATTTATATAAGAAATGAAATCAATAAATGCCAGGCTATGGCAAAACCACTTCAGCTTTCCTGCAGTGGAACAGCTACTATGGACTTCAAACCTCCCTGGCTGCTGGCAGTGGGAATCCACCTGTACCAGACTGTTTGCCCATGGTTTTACGGGGTTGGCTGTCACAAACCTTCCACACACTTCAAAAGGTACAGTTTACCTTGGTACTCTTTGTCCAAGAAAAAGATTACAAGCTGACTTTAACAAGCTCACTCATGCTATTTCTGGTGTGCTGTCTTAGAGTTGCTCAGACACAATTGAGAACTGGGTAATTGTTTTATGGGTTACTTAGCAAATCCAGATGTATTTATTTAGCATAAAGACTCCGATAAGTGAGAACTACTGAGACGGTTCCAGAGCTCTGTGCATCTCCTCAGTTCAGTGTTTTGCCACATAATCTCTGGTAGAATCAGAAGGATCTTGGACATCATATTGTATGTTTAAACTAGCATCCTGCATCAATCATTGGGTTCCTTAAAATAATCAGAAGGGGTCAGATAGCTGCTTTAATAAATGCTCTTGAAATGCCAGTTGATCTGTAAACAGCACTAAATGATATGACAGAAAATGTAGCAGCTCAGCTAAGAGATGGTGTGTGTCTGCTCCCAGCATTTGCTTGGCAGATAATGCCAGAAAATTGGATGTACCTTTTGTAGACTTTGATAATTCATGAATCTATTGACCAGGCTATTCCATCATTAACCTTTAATCTTTTAGAAGCAAGCTGGCTGGAATCTATTTACTTTAACTAACTTGTTCACTGATAATGCATGATTTTTAAATTTCCCTTTGTGCATTCCTTAGCTAAAGAAAAACACAGCTGTGTGTGAGACAAATTCTATTTATTTTCTCGTTAAGAAAAGTACAAGAAGATAGCATCATTTGAAAGCTAATAATAAAGAATTACTAAAGAACGCCCTTCATCTGTTTGCTCTGCCACTTTACGAAGGCTTTCCAAACAATCTTTTCAGCTGTATTAGTAAGGAAAGATATCTTAAAAGTCAAAGGAAGACAAAGTTAATGCATTTATAGAAGTACCATTTCAGATAACATTTTACCTGAGTGTTTAGATTAGTTAAATATTAGAAAGGTAGAGATAATAGCGTTGTTTGTATTCATAAATGTGGAAAGTTGCATTTTCAGGGCAGTGAAGTGTAAGGCATATCAAAGGTTTATCATCCTGGAATGTGTGGGGAGCTGTGTGCCCATCCACACCAAGAGGCTGCAGGGTGCTCCCTCCTGCCAAAACCCCACTGAAGAACGGGAATACTTTGGTTTAGATTTGCAAATCCCTTTCCCCCCACTTTTCTATCCATAGGTAAATATTGGGAATTCGGAAAATTACTTGGCACTAGTTAACTACCTGCCTGGACCTAGTGAAACAGTGGGAGATTCACTGATGCAGCAAGGAAAATGAGACCAGGCAAAAGTCTGGCCATTTTTAGGGCCTTCTGCAAACCTCATTTGTCGGACAACACTTTCTCTGCTGTAAATAAGATATAAAATGAACATCCACAAAGCACCCTGGGAACAGCCAGCACACCAACACCCCTGCAAGCACGGGCAGTGACACACATGTCACACATGACCCCACCAGTCCAGCCACAGGGGTGTGTGTGTGGCAGGGGGGGATGGAGGGGACATGGCCTGCACCCACAGGGGCACCCATGGGCACATCGAGCTCCTTTGGCATTGCCAGCCCCTCTCTGCTCATCCAAACCTGAGGATGAGCCCAAAGCCTTGCAGGGCTGACCAGTGAACTTCTGGTTCTTCTTCCGCAGGGGTGCAGCAATCCTGCCAGCAATCCCAGCCACTCTTTTTCGTCTCGTTACCATCCTCACAGTCAAATCTTCGAATATATGTGTTGAAATGATCTGACAATAATGGCCCTGGCTAAAATATGATGTTGTTTTGACTGAATGTGGTTTAAACTGCCATCTGCTGGCTTATACTTTTCAGGGCCAATATTAAAAACAATGTTCCCTCTTACAGTAACCCTCATTCATATGAAAATAAAGCAGGCTGAGTAATGCCTTCCCTCCTGCAATGCACAGCTGAAAATTGCACCGAGGGATACAAATGTTGCCGAGTGCAAAGGCAAATCCCAGTGCTTGTAGGTAGATTCCTCAGGGATGTTTTTGTTCAATTTACACCTAGAAGAGAAGTTCTAGTTGCAAATGCACGTGTGCAACTTCCCCCGAAGTAAATGAGATGTGCACATACACATGGTGAGTTCAGATAGTTGCTTACGGGTTTCTTTGCCTATAAAAGCAGCTTCCTGGAATATTACCTGGGACTTCTGCCAGAGCAGGAACCAAAGATGGCCTAACTCATTCTATTCAAAGTTACATAATGAAGTTTTGCTTTTTTTCTCCCCTTTCCTGGGCTGTGAGAAAAAACGCCGACTGTTTCGCTTGAAATTTGGCAGCTTCTTGCGAAGGAGAGGTTTAATATATATAAATATATAGCTGCTTTGAATTATTTTCCCATTGGTTTTCTTTTAAAACTTTTGGAATATCAAGGTATCACTGTCACTTGGTGCTCAGAGGCATTGGCAGAATCCCTGGAGGACATGAGTAGTGATGGGGTGATGTGCAGGACCATGACGTGAGCTCCGGCTGACTGTCCCTGCCAGGAACGGAGCAGGATGCTTGGTGGGAGGGTGGAGGGACTCAGTGGCAGAGGATGTTACTGCCTCCTGTCTCTCTGCTCTCCAGAAATTAAAAAAAACCCAAAAAAACCAACAAAACAAAAATCCATAGACAGAGAAAGAAAAGGGAGAAATTTGGTGTTTCTCATTAAAGGCGACAGAACTTGTTCTGCAGGTTTAGGGAATATTGTGTATCCTTGAAAGAAACAGCAAGGTGAAGGATGAGCATTGGGCCAAGAGGCAGGATGGGCCAGATCTGCAAACACCAGCAAGGACTTCATTTGCAGAGTCCTCCACCAAGCCCCATAAACCATAGACCTTGCCATGTTTATTGCAGAACCATAAAATGGTTTGGATTGAAAGGGCCTTTAATGATCATCCTGGTTCAACCCCCTGCCAAGGCAGGGACAGCTTCTACTAGAGGAGGTTGCTCAGAGCTCCATCCAGCCTGGCCCTGAACACTTCTGGGGGTGGGGCATCCACAACCTTTCTGAGTAACCTGTTCCAGGGCCTCACCACCCTCACAGAGAAGAATTTTTTTCTATACATGGTGGCAAAGTGAACTTGCAGCACTGTGGGCCAGCACAGGTGCATCCTGCAGCCTGGGTGATGTTTGACCCTGCTCCCACAAACATATGCAGGGTTGTCCCACACCCCAACACACCAGCACATGGCACATGGGCACCTCCAAGGCCACAAGAAAACCCTACAGGTCCAGCACTGGTTTCTCTCGTTGGCTGACACAGTCAGGACAATCCAGGAGGGGATTATAAAGCACCTTTCACCTGGGGGATCTCAAGGTGCTTTGCAAACATTGAGTCATTAATTCCCCCAAGTGCCCCTTTGAAGCTGGCAGGTACTGGGGGAGCAGAGGAGGGAGCAGAGGCAGCTGTGCAGTGGCTGGGGCAGGGGAATGCAGTGACGACATCGATGACATGACTAATTTATTTAGCAAACGTAGTTTAGCATGGTAATGAGGATGTATTTGCCATCATCCCATCATTCATCGGATTTATGAGGCTCTTTAGGCAATGAGCACTGCTGTGACTAAGTTTAGTTTGATTTGTTTAATTAATTCATCTAATTCATTTTGACTGAAGAAAACCCTGTAAGATTGTTTTGCAGATTAGAGGGACCCCAGTGCTATAAATGTGTGTGTGTATCTACCCATGTGCATCTATTTATCTACAGAGAGACACGTGGCTAGGGGTGCCTATGACTATAAAGTGCATTAAGGTTTTATATTTTACTTTAAATCAAATTACTACATAAACTTCTTGCTTTTGGCTCCATAAATATTAGTGTACATGCTCTAATCTAGACTGTTTCTAGTTAAAATATAGGTTTTTAGTAGCATTCCTGCTCAAAAATCCAATGGCCTTAGACTTTACTATTTCTGCCATGTCCCTTTTTAAAGTGAATTTTAAAAATTTGCATGTGATTTATTATTGAATTCATCCTCACTAAAGGTGGGGAGAAATGAAAGCAAAATCCTGGTGAAAAAGTATCACTTTGATTTCTCTCTGATGCCAAACACTTAAACAGAGAAAAGAAGAAAAATTTCCACTTGCAGTCTCACATGCTCGTTTAAATCAATCATGTGCTTATACACCTTTTGAGTTTGCCTCCTCAGCAACCATCCTCCATCTACAATGTGGAAACATTTTGCCTCTTCAGACAGATATAACTGGAAAAATGATTGCCAAAAACTCATGCTAAGGCCTCTCTGCAGCCCATGGATTCACCTGGCCACTGCCTGTGGCAGCAGTGCAGATGAAGGATGCTGGTTTCATAGCAAAATCTGTTCATGGAAACTCAAAAAGCAGATTCGGGTCAGGCTGTCACTCAGCACAGAGCATTGGTAGTTCTTTAACAGCAGATTTCTGCCCTATTTGTAGCCTTTAGCTGAGGCAGCATATGGAGCCTGATAAAGAAATCAGTCTCCAAGCCATGCAGAATGCTCTAGCAGCCAGGAGTTGGAGGTATAATTTTCACAGATTTAACCAAGAGCAATGACACTATTTGCAACCAAGGGCCACAGCCAAAAATTTTTTGCCAGCGTGCCAACGTGCATTCCCTAGTGGGTAATTGGAAAATGAGAACAACCTGTAAAGATTAGCCCAATTTCTAAAGCAAGCACAAGACAGTCTGATTTTGTTTATGCAAAAGAGGTGTCTAATTACAGCTCAGATTTGGGGTTCAGAGTCAGTTTTTTGGAGTTTTGGAGCTGTATGTACACATTTGTTATCAGTGTGGGGCTACAGAGCGTGCCAAATTCCAGACAAGGTGGGTTTAACTCCAGCACAGCTTCTTCCAGGCTGGTGTCTGTCTCCCCCTGACATCAACACCAGCTTTACAGAAAGCAGCTGCTAATGCTCATAGGTTTGAGGGGTTTGGGTAAAACCGGTTTTCATTACCATGTTTATTTTATGAGATACATAGTATATTCTGATGAGGGCTTCTGGTAGTAAATCTTCAGGTTTTGGGTTGGCTTGTTTCTTTGTCGGCTGTGATAAGGCTCTGGGAGAAAGTGTTTCCCTGGATCTTGCAGTGGGATGGGGAAAGAGGAGACAGCTCAGGGACAGGGGGCAGAGCAGGGGGTTGGTCCCCAGCATTGTGTGCAACTCAAATGTGAATGTTCCTGAGATGTTAACAGGGATTTGCATCCACATTGGCAGTGGAGTTCTGTGCTCAGCAGCTGAGTGAAAATTCAATCCTGCCTTGGAAATCCTCCCGTGCCTGCTGTGAGTGTCACACGTGCCTGTGGGTGACAGGAGCTCCCTGTGGTGGGCATCTCCTGGCATCACGTGGTTTTCAGTGGCTGATGGCAACACATCACTTCCAGTAGCAGGCCAGCAGTGAAGGATGATGCTTTTATGACCTACAGAATGAAATTGTGTTATTTTTTGTGTTATTTGATACTTCCCTGTACATTTAGGATGGCGTTAGGTGAAGGGTGAATGTCCTTTGGGTGTCTGAAGGGGAACCCTCCCATTTAGTGGTGAGACACTTGGGTTTTTACCTGGTGCCTGTCAGGGTGTAGCTACACAGAGGGGTTGAACATCTGCTGACAGATGTGTTTTCACTAACTCACTCTTCAGGTTTTCTCCTCAAACCCTTGTGGAAAGCAAAAAAGGGCTGATGGAGTGGCCATAGGGAACTTGCTATGAAGGGACTGAAGCCATCAGCAGCAGGGTGATGGCAGCAGTCATCCCTTATGCTCCAAATCCTTCCAGGCTCCCAAAATTTTTGTGTAAAAAGCAGCTTTTTATGCAGGACAGTTCAGTTTTGTCGATGTTTTGGCACAGGGTGACTTTGTCCTCAGCAAAGAGAAGTGCTGGGTGTGCCAAGTGGGTGCTGTTTCTCTCAAGCAATTAGAGAAATTATTAAATCATGTCAGATGCCTAAAAAATGTTGTGAAGAGAAACTGGGGTAACCCTTGCTTGTCATGAGGACATAGAAATGAGTCTCATTTCCACAGCAGTGGAAGACCACATCATAAAAAGAAAATTATTGTAGGTATCTTCTGCTGTATAAACCTTGGGTTCCTCCTTATCTTTATGCATGGTCCAAAAACCTTGGAAAGATTGTGAATGTAGGCGACTGTCCTGGGCAGCAGTTTGTGAAGGAATGAAATCTTTCCATCACAGTGACAGCCCTGGGAGGGCAGCAATGCCCAAACTTTTGGAAGATGATAGTTTGGAAACACAGGACGACCTTCCCCATCATTGGAAGTGGCCATGTCTAAGTGGTGTCTTGTCTGGAAAGAGGGGGAGATACTAGAGAGGAAGAGCTGAATACAAATTTCTGTCTCTCACTTTACTTATTTTACTGTTATTAAAGGCACCCAAGGTAGGATGTAATTCTGCCTCCCAAAAGCTCATCCAGCACTGGGAGTGTCTCTCCCTTCACACCAGTGCCCTCTGATCACATCAAAGTCCAGCACCAAGCGATGTGAGATTCCACCTTTGCAGGACAAATCTTGCAGTGTGACAGCAGGAAAATGATTTTGCTTTTACTGCATGATCTAATTCTGCTTTGGCATTTGTGCCCAAGCTGAGATGCCCTCAACTTGCCAAAAGCACTTTGCTCTGCCCCTTGCAGAGCCCCCACTGCCCACAAGAGGACAAGTGATGTCCCATTTCCACAGCTGGGGGTGCTGGGAGGTTCCTCTGCCAGCATCCCCATGCTGGACTGAGACAGAACTGCAGCCAGGCTACTCCTTGCAAGGCTAAACTTATCATCTCCATGAAACATCTCCTCCTGCCAGAGCCAGCCCAGGCACTGGAATGGATGTGCTTGTCACCAGAGCTTTTGCATATAACAATACGATGCATTGCAACTGCGTTATAAGAACCATAAAAAATCCTGGCACACATAACACATTCACTTCATATAAATATTTCCAAAAAAATTTGGTGATTGAAGACTCAAATCATATCGCAGTGCAGTCTTGTTTATTCCATAACATTATTTTTATTGCAGGATGACTTATACGCAACCTTGAATTTCAAGTTCAGTAGAACAGACAAAGTATTTGTTTAGAGGGCAGGACGATTAAAACCATTTTTTTCCCTGTTTGAATTGGATAAAATTGTAATATATCCTTTACGTCACAGTAGCACCCTAGTGGTTATCATATTGCATGAGTTACATGAGTTTTCAGTGAACATTATACAGTATATACTACTTTCAGTAAATAGACCAGTCATGCTCATAGTTACATGGAAAACTCCAGGAAATTTGTGATGACATTCCCTGCAGGTTAGTAATTCTACCCATTATTTATACTGGTTTGATTTGAGCTTTAAAATAATCTGGTGAAATTAGATAAGGCTCAACATTCTGCAAAACCTTTATTTCAGACAACTCCAGAAATAGTTTAGGCTAAATATTTGGGATTTACTGAATTCTAAGATCAAGTGAGTTCCCTTTATACCTTTGATACAACAGATTAAAAAAAAAATCCCCCAAAGCTCTTTAAGTAACATAATTGCTGATTTTTAGGTTGAATTTTTTTTTTACATCCTTGTGCATCATTTAAAAAAACATGAATTTAGAGCAGAATTTGTTTTCCAAGTGGGTTGGGAAGTGAAGTTCTTCTCTGGGACCAAATCCTTACTAATCCTTCACTGTGTGCTCTGTGCTTTGGCAGCATAACATACAGCAACATTTGTGCTACAGCCCATCCTCAGTGAGCCACCACCTGCCCCAAGCAACCATTACAAATGGTATTAAATAACCCCTGCTCCAGCATGACCAGAGACCACCCAGCATTTCTGCAGCAGCTTCTCAGCCTCAGGTTTTACTGCCCACACGCAGCTCCTGGGGGACCCACCTGTGGCACCCACGGGCATCACCCAAAATTGTCCCAGGTCAGAGTTTGTGCACAGGATACAGGCACTTTTCATTATTTGGTGAATCCACCAGAGATTTTGCACGAGGCAACAGTTAAGGAACACCGTGCACTTAACACATGTCTGAGCATGTCCATCCTGATTTTGCAGAGCTCTTAAGTGCCTGCTCAAATTGATGCATATACTTAAGCTTATTCCTGTAGAGTTGAGCATGAAAAGTATGTATTTAACCTTAAACATATGCTTAAATGCTTTGCTGAATGAAGACCATAAGGCCTAATCCAGTGATCATTTAAACCAGTATCCCATTATTTCGGTGGCTGCCGTGTGCGTCCGTTCACCGAATGAATGTTGGAGACAGAAGAAGGAAAAGGAGCAGATATATCAGTGTTTTGTTGATATGGATGGACCCCTTTATATTCAAAACTCTTACAATCTGAAATATTCTTCTCAAGGCATTTTTAAACGGATAGGCAGTGTCAATTTTTTTTTTTTTCTATATTGCTGATATTCCTGCATTTTTTATCAGCTTTTCTGGTGTCTTACTCTGCGTAAGGACTCTGCATTCCTACACACAGCATCTCAGCTCTCTTTTCTTCTGTGGAAGAGACTATTTGTTAGCCCTGCAGATGTCTCATGGTGTGTGGTTTACTGACAACCCTGGCTGAAGCAGGTGACTTTCCAACTGGAAAAAAGGAGAAGAAAAGCCTTATGGGCCACTTTTGCCTCCATGCAAAGCTGAGGTCCTCCACCTGCCTAGGGGCTGCAGTAGGCACATATGGGGATTTCAGTTAGCCAGGGCAGTCCTTGAGTCATATTTGCTGTGACCTGTGGATTTTTTAACGGATAATCACAGTTATTCCTTACTGATGGCTGCCTTGGTCTTCCCCATCCCTGTTGCCCTGAGCCTGGGGAGCAGTCCCCTGCCCCAGAGTGTCTCTGCACGTCCCTGCCACCCTCTGTGCCACCCTAGGCATGTGGAGCCCCTGCACATGGATCCCCTCATCAGCACCAGCAGAAAGGAATAAGAAAAGGCTCAGCTCCTGTCCAGCTGAAAACTCACCCATCCATCCCATATCTCAGGTAACACCAGTAGCAGATCCCAGTGAAAATGACTTAGGGATTAGGTGAGGTTGGAGTGACCCTTCCTTAGAGATACTATTTTGGTTTCCAGTGATCCAAGACAGAGGTGAGACCTTTCATTACAGCCCTGGGTGGACTTTAGGTCCATTAACTTGCCTAATTGTGCCTCTTGGCTGATTTCTACTCAAGCTTCCCCGTTGTGCCCTAGTGCACCCCAGGGCTGCAATTCCTAATCCTGATGTATTTGCTGTGGGCAGTGCCAGGTCTGTCACTGTGCCACCACACACCAGCAACCAGGGCAGTGGCACTTTTCCCTTCTAAACCTCCTCTTCTCCTGCCCTGCAGAGGGTAAGGCAGCCTCAAGGGACCACAACCATCTTGTAAAATAAAGTTGCTTATAGATGTGCCCCTTTCTCAAGTGCTTTGGCACTTAGAGATAAAAAGAAGCTGCTGTGTGTTACTGTTTGTTGATTGAGCTGATTGGTCAGTACTCAGCTACCAACACCCTGTGATTCACAGAACTTGGCTGCAAGAGATAGAGCCAGAAAAAAAAAAAAAAAAGCTTTTTTTGGCTTTTTTTTTTTCTTCTCTCTAATTGTCACCAACAGCTGAATGCCTGACTGAGGGACGTTGGCAAAATCTCCCTGATTCATCCAAAATAGCCAGAAGGGGATCATATTTACGTGTGTTTGTAATTTAAATAAATTTTTTTAAAAATTCTCAGCAATTTATAACATATGCTAATGCTATATAAAATAGGACAAGAACATACAGCTTTGTATAAGTAGAAGCTTCTGTTAATTTTCAAACCTCCCAGAGCCTTTCCTTTGCTAAAGAGAGATAAACCACGTTTTGTTTAGCTTGACAAAGTCGTTCACTCCCAGACTGGGAAGCTGTACGCCAGCTTTCAGCCTGAAGTGGCTTTTTGTGGCTGAGCTGGAAACCCTTTAAAAAGGTTTGTAATGGAAATGCTGACAAACAGCACAAAAAGTGGCACTAAGCGAGCAGTGCTATGATATTTCCAGCTTTCTAGGAAGTTCATAGACAGCAAGTGGTGAGTTAGGCTGTCTGGAAATAGACTTTTAGCAATCCTGGTTCTCGTTTTCCTCCGGTGCATGAGTAGAATTTCAAGTTCAAAGGTAGGAGCTGGAGCAGGGACTGTGGTCCTGCCCTGGTGTGAGGTCTGGCCCCATCCCCAGCCTGGTGCAGTCGCTCCAAGATGTGCCACTGCTCCACATCACTCCCCAGACCTGTAAAATCAGGGTCATATTTCTCTGTCTCTCACAGGAACTACCTGTAGTAGCTTTTTCACCAGGTCTCTAAAACCTTCCAATTACGTTTAATTTACTGTTTTCTTTCTTGGTAAGGGGCATCTTTGTACTCTTAATTTTCCTTAATTGAATACTGACTTTTCTCTTAGATATATTTTAGCCTGTGACATACCTGTTAGTTATTTTATATAGGGATTACCTCTGAGCACAGCCTTTTATAAATCAAAAAGAGTCTGTTGGTGAATAATGGTGTCAATCTAGATAGACATGTAACTAAATTTTTAGAGGGGAGGATACCAGGTTGCACAGTATGGATATTGCTGGTTAGGATGTGCACAATGGGATGCTTTTACTGCCACCAGAATCAATATTGAGTCTCACAGGTGAGGAGAGGCATGAATTTTTAAAATGTCCCATTAAGAGCCCAATCCTGCCACCCTTGCTCGCATGTGAAATCCCATTGATATCAGGGAGTCTATTTGCCTGATTAAGGACTAATTCTGTGAATAAGGATTTGCAGGAAGTGGCCTTATCTCCTCTGCATACCACAGACCCTGCTCTCTAAAAGTGTTTGCTGTAAGGGCTTATCGTTTATGTAAGTGCCCTTCAATGGACATTTATATAATGGGGTAAATATTTAAAAAGTTGTGCAGTGCTTTAGCTATGCAGGGCTAAAGGACGTGAGTGCTCCTGGCTGGAGCATCAGGCACCTTCTCCCCTAGTGCCAGGAATTATAAAAGAAAAACCTGTGATTGCAGCAAGGTTTGGGAAACACAGTGCTGTGCAAGAGGGACCAAGATATCAGCGCTTTTAAAGTGGGATTCACTAGGACATAAAATCCATCTCTGCTGAAAACACAAGTAAAGCCAACTCAGAAATAATGTTGTTGCTTCACAGTAAAAGGTTTGTTGTAACTTGGCTTTCTGGCGAGCTGTCAAGTGAAACTTCAGCCATATAAATAATGCTGTTTCAAAAGGAAATGAAGAGGGCAAAATGTTTTGAGGAGATGGCAAACCCTGAGTAGTGTGTCTTTCCCTGGGATGCAGATACACCATTATTTACAACCATTACTGGAGAAACACACACACAGTGGCTAAGAGGTTTGTTGGTTTGGTTTTTTGAAAATTTAAATAAACTCTTTTGCGTTGTTTGTTCATCACCATCAGAAAATACAGTTACCAAAATTAATGAAAACCAAGTGATGCCTCTGAAGAATTTTTAAATGAACCTTAACCGCTGCCTACGGTGACTCACCCAAAGCAAAGGAAAAAAATAAATAAATAAAATAAAATTAAGGTGAACTAGCCACTGTTACTAAGAGTCAATTGACAGAAGGCATGGGTCATTAATTTTGTGTCCTTTGTTTTGTCAGTTTGTTTTCGTGAGGCCTGGTAGAGAAAGTAAAACCAGTCAAGCTGAAAATTGTCTGCTCTGTAGCTTATTTCCCCTCCCAGCATGCCCTGACCCAGGGGAGCGGCTGCGGGGCCGTGGCCCTCCTGCCCCTCCCGGCCCACATCCCCATGGCAGGAGGGGTTTGTTAGCAGAATGTTAATTCTGCCCCAGCTCAGCTTTAATCATGTACAGGTTCTGGACGTCGGGAGGAATGAAATCTCCCCCCCTGCACACAATAACTTCAGTGAGGGAAAAAGACCCCGCAGTGCTTTTGGCCTTAGAGTAAACTCTGACCGAAAGTCAGAAGGAAAAAAAAGCCGTGGCCAAAGGCAAAAAGAAATGTATTGCTAATTTTCAAACATCCTCACGATATTCCTTGGCCTCTGCTTGTGCATTCTTCTCACCTGCCTCCTTGGGGTGCCTGTGTGGGTCTGGGATGCTGCAGGTGAGGACCTGCGTGCCCCAGCACATGGGTGGGATCTCTTCTTTCACCAATACCCCAGAAAACCCCTGTGAAGCTGAACCCTTTTATTTTTACGTGAATCCTGAATCTCTTCACTGAATAATCGTGGTTAGTCCAGTTTTATACAGATAGGAATGTTTAACCCTCTGATTGTGGTGGGCTCAGAGGTCCTACAGCTGACACAGACCTCATCCCTGCACGCTCCATCCACAGAGGAATTCCTTGCTCCGCGATAGTTTTCTCCTTAAAACAGAAGAAAAGTTGGCAGCATTCAAAGAAAGCAAATATTACACATTTGCAACCAAATCCCATAAAATTAGCAGTGAAAACACTTTTCTTTCCGTGCTAGAGATGCAGGAGGTGATAGGTGGACATTGGATACACGAGGCAGATGCTCGTTGTTTTGCTTTTCCGCACCAAGTGCACCCACGTGAGGCTCTCCAGCCTGACCACTCATTTCCGTGGCCGCCCACATAATCTCTCCCCAAGATGTAAAAGATAAATGTGAACCTTTGGTACATGATTACTCCAAATTAATGTGTTCCCCTGTGCCTGTAAGGTTTAGGTGGATAATTGGATTCCTCTTCGTTTTTTTGGTTTGAAACAATCTTTTCTGTCATTAGGCTGGTTGCCAGAAGTGGGTGTTTGTGGCTGGGTGTTATTGCAAGGGCTGAGGGCCAGTGTGCTCATAAACAGAGAAGTGACATAATGTCTTTGGTATAATGAGACAGCTTAATGCAAAGCACTGCAGGAACTAGGGGACATGCTTCAAGAATGGAAATGAAACCTATGGAAAATGTACCGTCAATGCTCTGTCAAAAAGACACTAGAAAAAACTTCCCACCTATTTGATTAAACACTCTTGGAACAAGTTGTATGAAGAAAAATTATTGCTTTACCTCCATTATCTTAACGTTCATTGGAAATAAATTTCCATTAATTGAGTAGCCTTTAAACCAACAGTTAAAATTGATTTTGACACGTGCCAAAATCCCACAGTTTTTGGCATTATCTCCTAGATGCTGGATGTTAGTAGGAATGCACTAAAAAGGTCTTTCTTCCTGTTGAGAGATGGCTAACTTTTTGTTGTTGCTGTTGTATAATTTAGCATTGGTGTTGCTTAATATTTGTTTTTAAGAGACCAAAGCAGTTTGCTGAATCACTTTCATGGTTCATTAAAGCAAAAGCTGCAGCTTCTGTTCTGACTGCCCAGATAACATTTTCAGATAAACATAATTTCCTGGAGTTTGTGCTTTTCTTTGGTGGGTTTTGTTTTGTTTTGTTTTCTCCTAGGTCAAGCCCACAGCCTTTACCTTATGAAAGAGATTATGCTTTCCAAATATTGTATGTTAAGTGTGTGTTGTTGCTTGTTATCTATAAATCAGATGCAGAATCTTAATGCCCAAGAATGTTCCGTTAACTCTAAAGAGAAACGTTCACTTTTATATAGGAAAAAAGTCTTGGCAGACAAGTTGGAAGTACCAGATGGAATAGGTTGTGCCACACGGATTATAAGATTTCCCCCCCTCCTCCCTTCTTATTGATGTCTTAAATTGAACATGTTCCATCTGTCTGCTCTCAATAATGAATAGTAACATTTTTTTTTATTGTAAAGGTAACAAATTCCATATAGAATAAATTAATTCAAGCATGTAATGAAATGTGCTAGGAGTGTGTGCATTGGAATTATGTGTAGAAATCTAATATAGTTCGTAAACTGCAGCAGGTAAGACTGGTGGCAGAATTGACAGCTACTCAGGGAGGGCCAGGTAAAAATTACTGTTAAAAATGATGCCAGGAGAAGTTTGCAGCAAGAACCTCAGGATCTCACAGGATGAGAAATTCAGTTGTGCCACCAGAGTTTATTGGATTTAACAGTGCTTGGATAAGGGGCTTTCAGTTGTGTCAGGTCCTCCCCCAGCATGAAGAGTCTGTGAGTAGGCAGAAATGTGGTGTTTTACCTGTGCTGAGGCCCCTTGGTGCTGCTGGAAGGAAACACAACAGTGTCCATCAGGCTCCAGTTCCCCCTGCATCTCCTCAAGGGGTTGAACATTGCTCTGTTAGACCAAAAGCATTTTTAATTTCTCCTCACCAGAAAGAATCCAAAGGATATAAATTTACAGCAAACTCAAGTGCTTTGTACACTGAAGCAAAAACAAAGTAACCTTTTAATGCAGTGATGAGCTGCTGGGTTTCAGACTGATAAGTTTGGTTTGAGATAAATTCCTGCTCCTGCTTGAGACTGTATTTTACTTTCTCTTCTTTACTATGTAGTGGCTTGGGGTAAAGGCACTGTGCCTTTTTTGCACATGTTTCTATAAATAGAGAATTAAATACAGAGCTTTAAAGACAAAAACAGGCACACTTTTCTGTTAAAAGTTGATTTTATTTTCATCTGAACACACAAATATAAGTATTTTTGCTCTTGTATCAATGACTTTTAAAAGGTTGGCTCTTTAAACTTTTGGGAACAGTTGGTTTTGATTTTGGATGTAATAATCTTTTCTTTCTGTGACAGGGGTTTTTTATCTGGAATTGGAAATTACTCTTTCTTTACTTACAGATAATTGATGCAGACCGAACTTGTTAAAGTCAAAACAAACAACTCAGTTCTTTATTACATGCTTATGTGCTTAGTCACCGACTTTATATTAGATTCTGCAAACGGTACAATTTATGCAGTGACATGTCGGAGACTTAATGTTGTAATTTTCCTGTTCCTAATGGAGAATTAAGAACCTGGAGAAGCTTGGAGGTTCACATGCGCAGAATCCCTACTGCTCGGGTGCAGAGGTCTCGCAAAAATTTAGTAAGTGAGAGGGAGAACAAAGATCCTTAGTCGGGGGCGGGGGGAGGAAAAAAATTGGATAGCCTGTGGCTGAGAAGCTGATTGGGACAGGTAGGCACAGTGGGGCGCGGGATAATGAGGCACATGGCAAATGTGATGCACAGATGTGAAGCCAACTGTAGCTTTGGTTCCAGGAGCCGCGCATGCCACAGCGCTGCGCCTCGGGGCTATGTCTACACCAGAACATTTGGAGCAGTAAACGACGGGCAACATTAGGTTCAAATTAATCTATTACTCCGGAGCTGTGAAATGTTGGTTGCTTGTTGCGGAATTACATTGCCTCTGGGTGAAATGTTTTAGGGAGATTTTAATGCGCGCTCATGGCTTGCAGAGCAGATTAAGAGGAGAAAGGGAAATTAGAAGGGTTAGGAGGGCCGTTGAGGTGCACATTTCTGGTTAAAGTATATGAAAAGGGTATTACATATTTCACAAACAGGCCTGCTCTCCTGTTGGCCACCTGCTGGGACTGAAATATCCTATGCCATAATGAAGGCAGGTTTGCAGAAGCCTTGTAAAAAGTTTAGAAAGCAGATAAAGGCAACGTTGGCCATTCTGGAAAATTTGGGAACAGAGAAAATTTCTTCTATCCTGTTCCAGGATCCCAAGAACCCTGACCAAGACAATGCCAAACTTCAGCTCTTAGCTATTTGCCGCTTCAGTTTTGACCACGATGCTAAATGACAGGTAGTCTCCTAAAGTTACACAATATGTTATTAGGATTAAGTAATCAGATCCGAGCTGTTTTCCCCTGGTACCTAAGTGGTTCTGGCAGGCCCTTTTAAACAGATCCACAGTCCAAAAGGACGTGTACTCCAAGTTGTAGCATAAGATATTCTAAATCCTCGTCAATTAAATAAACTTTATTAAATCGGCACAAACTGTTTGGAACTATCTATAAAGAATATATTCTTTTACTATATTGTTGCTTTTCTTATAAAAAAACAGTTAATTGAAATGCCTAAGAGCTGCCTGGCACAAAAGTCAATAAAAAGCCTAGAATAGAGTTTATAGGGGTTGTCTATGTACATAATTAAATCCTTCAGGCACTTTAAAACTCTGCAAAATAAATGGTTATGCAAGAGTGGCCTGCTGAGAGAAGAAATGCTTGTATCAGCTTTAAGCAGCTGCTCTCTGCTCAGTGTTTCTGTGCTGGAATGAGAAAGCTATTAGAAGAGGGGATGACTGCAAGCCCCATACAAATCATCTTTGTTACTGACACTTCAGGGAGTGCTTTATGGTGGCTGTCAGGCCCAATACAGAACTTGGGCCGTGCCTGCAAAAGTCAAACCGGCGTTATTTGAAAAGGAGATGGTCGTGACAAACCCAACATCTCTGCCCAAATAACGTTGGGGGCCAGGATGGAGGGAGCTGAGGCAGGAGTTAATGCTGGGCGAGCGTGCGGCTGAGGCCTGGGTCTGATGGAATAACAGAGGTTAATTGCTTGCAATGGTCTATTGCTGTAATAGGAGTAAAAGGGGAGGACTGTACTTAGATTTGATTTCAGTGTTCTTTGGGGAATACAGATCGAGGGGGTGGGATTGTTATTAGGGGCAAAGGAAGTGGTGCTAAAAAAAGAAGAGTTTAATGAATGCGACCAATAGAAAAATTGTAGGTTTGTTTCTCCCTCTGGCCCTCAAAGTTATGATAAATGATAGCACAAGGAAAAGATAACCTACCATGAGAGTAGGATCACCAAGGCCAAATACTAAAACTCCCAGCTGACTGCCCCATACACTGCAGCCTCTGTTCGTGTTTATTTTTTCTGCTCACTCTTGGTTTCGTCAATCAGTATGATAGACGATAACTCCTGACTAGAGCAGCCTGTGTCCTGCTCTCTCACGGTGGGTAGCATGTTGTGGTTGGCGCCGTGCAGTCGGAGGATCACCCGCATCAGAAGCATCAGGGGATGAGGTAGGGAGCAGTCTTCCAGCAGCCCCGCTCCTGGGAGAATAGCAGGCAGCGGTGTTATCAGCATGCAGCCACGCTGCCAAGAAAATGACCACACATTAGTAGCTTTGTTTGGGTAAAGTCTAGGGGGGATGTCGCTAGCAAAAAAAAAAAAAAAAAAAAAAAAAAAAAAAAAAAAAAAAAAAAAAAAAAAAACCCCCTTTTCTGTT
>VXBB01020346.1:613753-661558 GCA_013399915.1 Illadopsis cleaveri | reverse complement strand
AAGAGAGAAAAAAAAAAAAATTGAGACGCTCTCTTTCTGTTAAATCATCCCGGTCGTGAGTGTTAAAAGATAGCTTGTTCAAAAAGAAACCATACGCGGCTTTGCCTGAGGCGAGGCCGCGACAAGGCTGCGGGAGCAGCTCGGGAATTTGTAGCGCTGCAGTCCCGGGGGCAGACACACACCCGTCTGTCTCCGGGAAGCAACAGGTTTTCCGCTTTGCTTCTGCACCGAATCGTCCTCTGCCCTGCCCCGGGGCAGCCTTGCCTTCCTTCCCTGCCGTGCCTTTCCCAACGCCTCTCCTTGCTTTTGCTTTGCCCCCGCCTTGTCTTTCCTATGCCTTTCCAAGGAACCGGCAAAAAAAAAGAAAATAGCCTTTGCTGGCCGCTGACATGGGAAGAGCTGCTCGTTAAGCCAACAGCTCATCATATGGCTGGAATTTCCTGCGCCCGGTCTGTGGATGGCTGGCGTTGTTTATCTCCTCTCTCAGCACCAATATTTGCCATGTGTGCCGTCGTTGAAGGTTTTGCTCCCATTTTGCTAATAAAGGAAAAGAGAAAGTGTGTTTACTACTGCTGAAACCTCAGCTCTTTTGGGGGGTTTGGGTAGGGCGTCTGGGGCCATTTGATTTTTGAGCCGAGCACCCCCTGCCTCCCCTCAGAGGAGGAAGTAGCCAACGTGAAATTCTTTTGATATCTTGTGATGTAGCAGTGGTCAAACATTTCCTGTTCAACATTTTTTCCAGTGTATTTGTGGTTCTTTTCCCAGGAACAAATGTTTCAGGATTCTGGTGGACTGGGCTTTACCAGGCACTTTGGGCAAGGCTGACAAACTCATCCACCTCGGAGTGGGGCAGCTGATGGGACCACAGTCACTCGGAGCATCCAAATGGGCTTTTTAGGAAATAACCCCTGTGTGTACATTCCCACTCGGTGTAAATTTCTCAAATGAAACACATCTTTCCTCATTCTCACCGGTTTCTCCCTAATAAGTGCTGGTCTGTGTTGAGGTGAAACTTAACACTAGAATATTAGTTTTATTCCAGCTAATTATGTTACTGCTCATGAACCCTTGCATTTAGGGTTGGTCTGTTTCTAGTTATCCTGCCAATTTTTTTACTTGACGGAGGGGGTCTGTTTCATACTACTTGGCCTCCCAACCTTTGTAACCCCTGGTTTCCTCTCTTTTCTGAATCACAAGTTTATGTTCTCCCCTTCTGTGAAAAGATTGAAAGCTTGCTCAAGCACAAACTGACCGAAAAGCAGCAGTAATTTTTAGTAGATCTTTTCTTAGCAAAACATTTTCGCTGAAAAATAAGGTAAATGCAGTTATGACTGCTGATAGAAAGGAATCCAACTATTAATAAAAAGCAGAGAGGGATTTTGAAACAGGGCTTCCACTGTTACAATGGAGACATTTTCTATTACTTTATTTAGTGCAACACCTGTGACTGCTCACATTGCTCGTGGCTGAAACAGTCCAGGTCTACATAGAAAAGAAATATTGTGGTTTCATTAACTTATTTGTACTTTATGTCAGTGTTGTAGCGAGGGCTGGGCTTGCAGAGACCAGGTTTGGGAGGGGGGAAGGGGAGCAGGAGCACAGGCAGTGTGTGGTGGATAGAACCTGGAAAACAGGGATCCTGTGGAGGATGCGCGGATGATCCCAAATCCCACGTGCCTTGAGTGAGTGATCACTCGTGTGACCTACAGCTGGAGCTCGAATCAGAGGGGAAAGTGGAGCTAAAAGCACAGCAGATGACAGAAAACTGTTGGCTATCTGTGCACTCAGTTTGTCTCAGGAAATATCCTTGAATGATTAAACTTCCCTGGCTGAATCACTTTGCGCTCCTGCTTGCTATAAAAGAGATGCTCATTGTTTTCCGAGACAGATATTGCTGCTTAAATTGAATCAAGAATATGTGATCTGGGTTTTGGCTGCTCCCTGTGTTCCCAGACCTCTGGTCTGCTCCTGCCACCCCTGATACTTCAGGAAGTCATCTGCCTTTCTCTGCAGTTGGTGTCCACCTCACTCCTAAGGACAGGCAAGTCACCTCAGTGGGATGTAAGCAAATGGATGTATTTGCTAAATTTCACAGTTGTGTTTGCCAATCACCATTCTCATTTTAGTCAGTGACTTGCCAATATTTATCCAGGCTGTGGCTTCGTGCACCGTGTCTAAAAGCAGTAGTTGTCCATTCTGCATCAAAAACTGCTCCAGAGGATCTGAATGGACCATCTTCAGAGCCAGGCTCTAAAAGGTGTGTGGGAATGTTTATGCAACACAAACGAATTCTTTCTTTCAAATACTGGGAACAAGAGGAATTCAGGTGTGTATCATAGCTGTTGGACTCTAATTGCTCTGAGCACAGGAGGACTGGCCAGTGGTGCTTTATTTGGGTTTGGATGAAAGTGGATTTTGAGCATATTCAGGAAGTTTTAAAAAGGCAAACAGGATTCAGGTGCTTACAGGCTTTTAATGGGCCACATTGGACTCTCCTCTTGGTTTCCATAAAAGTTAACTGCTGAGCTTTATCTTGGAAATAGAACAATGTGTCTAACAAAATAATTTACTTTCTGCTTGATAAATATATGGACAGTAAAACACCACTGAGCTGGTCATTGAAATTAGGGGCAGGAAATGGGATTCCAGTCTTTTGACACTACAGTGAAAGAGCTTCTGAATCCAAAGCGTGGGAAAAAGTTGCTTTGTCTCTTTACTACTGTTTCTGTAGGCAAGATGATTTTTAACAAACAGGTTTAATCAAAAGAAAACAACATAGACTTACTTGAGATAAATTAAAGCATGTCAAAATTTATATATATCCAGTACTAAACTCAATTAATTGTCTTGACCAACATAATTCAGTGATATGCGCTTCTTTTAGCTCATATTTCAATATGAGTTTTATTAGCTTTTTATAGCCCTGCTCAATTTAAACCAGAACGTGCTGGGTCTTTCCCAGCCCTGGCTCCTCTGGGTCCAATTCTGTTTTTCTTCTTCAAGATCTGATTCTGCTCCCATTGTATTCAACGACAAAACCCCCAGTAAAGTCAGGAAACCAGCAGCCTTTATTCCCACTGAGGCTGGTGGGAAGCAGAGCTGGGTAGGAATTGCCAGGTTCTTCTGTTTTCTTAAACTAACAATCCAGGCTCCTTTGGTTCCCTCTCACGGACGGGCTGTCCAAGTAACCCCATTGTAAACCTGTTCCAGGCTGGATTTTATTCTCCGTGGGTGACTCAGTGGCACGCGGTGTCCCTGAGAACACAGCAGAGTGTTGTGTAACACAGTGAATAATCCCTTGGCCTAATTCACTGAGATGTGTTTTGGTCCTTATCGAGGTGTTCCTCCTTGATACCACACAGTCATCCCAAATCACCACTCCACGAGCCTTTCTCACTCCTGAAGGGGGAAGGATGAGTTTCGGTGTTGTAACAGATCACTTGCTATTTCTCTTATTAAATGTCAAACATCTTATACCCTTTTTTGTTTACACAGCCCTACTCTCTGATAAAATCACTAATGAAAGGATTTAACAAGCACAGAGGGAAAATTGCCCTATAGAAGATTCCATTAATTATCTTTCTTCAACCCATACCACTTGCCTTTTCCTTCCAACAACAACTACTTGACATTTCCAGACAAGCTGGAAGATAACTGAAAATCATGTAACAGAAATCCTGGAATAAATATAAGCGTTGCCTAGCCTTCAGCATGGATTTGCAGATCTAACTGTGCAGTAAGATTATAGTGCAAGATTTTATAAGAGAGAAGAGACCCACCAGATCTGACAGTCTTCCTGAGGAAACAAAAAAGCCTAGAGGTTTTCGTAAAGAGGCTAATGAAGATAAACCTGCATTGCTAGAAATGCAGCTTATATGCTTTATTACTTTGCTAAGTGTTTTTCTGAAAGTCAAACAAAATTTGCTGACCTACAAGAGAGGTGCACTTCTTTGTTTCATGTGACATGCAAAATTTCACCTTAAAATTCAAAACCTTTCACCATAACTGAAGGAACACAAAGTTTTGACCGTTTTCTCTGTCCACGGGCTTTCTCTGCATAGTCTGTCTTCCCATGAATTTAAAATAGTTTGCTTCCAAAATGTAAAATCACATGAATTCAAGTAAAGTGACAGCGTGCACTGGTTCATTACATTACTTGTCAGAGCAAATCAGAGGTCTCTCAGCTGGTTTTTGTTAGAGAGCTCCTCTGCAATGGCTTGGCAGATTGGCACTGCTCCTGTCTGTCTCCCATGTCACCTTGCTTCCTACTCATGTACAATTACTCTTTACATGGGACCTGCTTTGGCCACTTGCTTGGCTTTAGGTCCCTGCAATATCAAAGGGAAGCTGCTTTGGTTTCAAGGCACCTGACACAGATGCATCCCTAAATTAGAGCCTTCTTCCAATCTCTGTCTTTCCCTCTACCAAGAAGAAAAAGAGGAGAAAACAGGTAGTTTGGGGTTTGCTCTGGGTTAGCAGTGTTAGAGGTTGTGCCTGCAATATACATGTTATGTATTTGAGGATTGCTGAAAAGAATTGGACTGTGTGACAAAGCAAATGACTGAGACATTAAAATACTTTCACACTTTGAGGTTATTTTATGTCCTAGGGTGGCTTTATGCCCTAAACCAGGACAAATACATAGGAAGATGCATGTGCTGGAAGTTTCCCTGAAGACGTCATCCTTCTGTAAAGCTACCACTGACCCTGAAACTTCATCTCTGCTGTGGCTTTGCATAGGAGATTAATATTTGTGTCAATAAGTTGATAACTTCATTCAGCTGTAATCTTTGCTGCTGTTTCTGCCATCCCCTGTGCATGCTCTGCTCTGGATTTGGTACAGACAGAGCTGTTCTCAGCTGAGAGCACCATCTCACCAGCCCAAGAGTTTCCTTATCATGCACTGTCACACTGCACTGATGGCTGAACCTCACTTTGTGTTTGAGGCCTTTAGGATTAGCATTGGCAAGGAGGGGAAAAAGGGCTCAGGAGAGGTTTGTGGTGACAATTCAACACCTACAGTGAGAGGCTTCTACTCATTTTGGTGATTTTATTTGGTAAAATAAAAATTTTACCAGGGCTTTGGAAGTCATGATATTTTGCACGGGTTAGTGGATGAGGCTTATCCTTGGCTGTGCAATCCCACATGCCTTTCCACTGCCATGGCACAACACACAGGCACCAATGTAAGGGCCATGGCAGCATATGATGCAATTTCCACTGAGGAGATGCCAGTCCTGGCTGGAACAAAGGGACATGTCCAGGAGTGAAGCTGGATGCTGGGGCTGGTCTCCTGCTCCCCAGCCCCTTGGGCTTCATTCGGCGTCAGCGTCTCACGGAGACTTTGTTTATTTGTTCCACAATTACGTGTATGAGCTTCCAGAATTTATGAGATCAGAGGTCAAGCGAAAGGTCACAGTTCACAGGTCAAGTGAGATGCTAAAATTTGTGAAACCAAGGAAATGACAGGACAGTGCCAAGTGAAAGGTCAAAAGTCAAGTGAAAGGTTCAGCGTGGATGAAAGTGAGCAGCCTGAGCGCCGGGCAGACCACACACCCAAGTGGATCCGTACTGACATCCTCAGCATCAAGATGCAGCCTAATTCCCTGGCATAAACCAGGGCAGGAGATGGGCTGAGCAGGCATCACTCAGATCAGGCTCCAGCACTGGCTCTGGTGGTGCCATTTGAGGGTCACTGAGGTTGATTCCATCTTAGGGCTCAGATGGATATTGCCATCAATGAATTTTGAGCTTATCACAAAATTTTCATCAGGATGCAACGAGTCAGAATCAGATCCTTGTTCTTACCAGTAGTTCTAGATTTATTTCTCTAGGATGAGCCAGCATTCATTTGTTCTCCCCATTCCTTTCACTGTATTTACATACAACATCAGTTTTCTATGTATGTAGACCAGATAAATCAAGATCACTGTTCCACATTTAAACCCTGTTGCATCAGAGAACAGTAATTTCCATTCAATTCTCATTTCAGCATGCTTTCCTAACAGCAGCTTGAGTCAGTAGGGCACACTCACTACAAGCTCCTGGTTTGTTCATTAGGGATCTGTAATTGCATGTGCAAAGGTGTCTTATCTGCTTTTTCTTTTTTTACTATAAAGTAGAAAAAAAATTAATGCTGGTCAAGGCATCAGTTTATCTAAAATGGTTCCTTTTAGCCTCAATACTGTTTTGAGATGGCTTTTGTCCTGATGAGTATAAATAAGTGAAGAAATCCTCATGAGCTGAGAAAAAGAAAAAATACAAGGAAAAATGGTGTCACCCTTCCTTTCTTCCATTCATCCTTTTCTTCAGAAAGATGTCAAACAAAAGACTGAAGCCTGTTTTTTAATGCAGGACATTAACTAATTAGTGGAACACAGTTAATAATGACACGCCTTCTAATGGTGTGAAGGATCATTGCACTAATTAGGCTTCATATTAAAAAAATCCAGATATCTTCTTTCCCTTCCTAAACAGCTTCCTTGCTTCATGATAAACCATGGTCCCCAGTGACATTATTCCTGGAATTTGTCTTCCATTTGTGTTCTGTTGAATTGCACCCCTGAGAAGGGGACTCATCTCTTGATCAGAAAAAGAGGAAAACAACAGTTTGGACAGTAGGGGAATGCAAATCAGTGCTGTGGTTCCTCAAGCTGATAGATCTCAAAATGCTTTATCTTGTCTACACCAGTTGCATCCTTTCTAGATTAAATTTCAGCCTCCCAGTGTTTGTCCAGCTTTCCACCCCACTTCAGAGAAAGTGAGATGTGGAGTGAAACATTGTGTGCTTGATAAGAGAGATGTAGATCTTAATGCCCACACACATCTACTCACAGGCTTCCTAGAAAATGGGCATTTATGCTGATTAACAGCAACTGAAAAGAGGTTGGATGACCTTTGAAAATCCCTTCCAACCCATGCCATTCTATGATTCTGTGGAAAAGAGGTTAAAAATTGCAAAAGACCACCAGCTGGTCTTTGATTTAAATCCAGCTCCAGAGAAGGATTTAGGTGCTGCAGCTCTGGGGTCTTCAGCATCTTAACATTAAGCATCTGGCTCCAGCAATAGCTTTCCAGTAGCTGTGTAGGAGTGATCCACTCCTTTGAGCAGTGTCCCACCTCCTCCAGACCCTCTCAGGTGCCCCCAGTTGGGGTCTGCAAAGCCAGCATGCTCTACCCATCCACATTCACCATCAGGGGCCACAATGACATGTGTGGTGTGTTGAATCCCTCTCCTCTGCCTCCTAATGTTAAAGGATTAAGTTGCTTTAAACCTCTTTGATTGTATTAATTTCACATTTCTTTCATGGGGGACGCAGTCGTCTGCTGTCTGGAGTTCTCCCACTCCAAATTACATGGAATGTTATGTATTCTTAGGAGTCTTGTCTTGTTGGGAATTGCAGTGAATCACGACTCTGTTCTCGTTTGCTGCACATTTGTTATCTGCCCTGCACAGTTCCCAGCAGTGTGGGGACAGTTTGTTGAGTGGCATGTTAATACCATTTATTTTTTTAAGCCTAACTAGGGGTATAAAATTCCTCGTCAAAATTCTGTCACGTTCACTGGGCACTAGTAAATGAGTATCTCCTTACAACTGTTTTCTTTTTAGCAGAGAAGCCTAAGCTGGTGGATACACGTAGGAGTGTTCAGTGTTCTCTGGGAAATGGGCCTGACAAAGAAACCTCTAAAGTCATCTAAGGCCAAATTCTTTCCAAAGAAATCTGCGTGTAGGGGACCCACAGAAGTTGCATATGTATATCTGAGGGCAGATTTTGACCCTAGGTAAGCAAACAGCTACGACCAACGAGTTGTTTACTTTTCCTAAGGTTTTGCCTTTCCTGGTTATTAATATTGCTCTCATAAATTTTTTTTGAGCTCATAAATTTTTTTTGAGCTACACTTTCAAAACTCAAGACACCAGGCCCCAGAGGATGAAATACAGCAGCCCAATTACACACAACCAGAGTCAGGCTCTAAAAGTCAGGAGTTTTTGAAAGACATGAACAATATTTAGAGAGCTGGTTAATATTAATTCCTTTGGGAACTGTAAGTCTGGCCATTAATAGGCTTAGAGTGATAAAAATGGCAATATGGTGTGCACGTATAGATGATATTGTCAAAAGGAGGCAATTAGCAGCACAGAAAGCACATGCACATATGGTGAGCAGGTTGAAATGAGAAATACTGCCAGCAACATGATAACAGAGCTAATGGCAAAAGAAGAATGAAACAGTAGCACGATTTGTTCCTCGGCTAAACAGAGTGAAGATTTTTTCATCCAAACAGATTTTCTTTCTCATTCTCTCTGGCTGTTGCTAAGGTCCCAAGTCAAGACATCAGACAAATGCTTCTTGTCTACCTTCCTACACGTATTTGACTGAGACTAGAGAATGTGATTATTTGCTGGAGGAGCTCTCAGAAATTGGGGTTGAAAGCCACGATCTGAGTCTCTCTGGAGTCAGTGGAAATACTGGAAATGACATCCCAATCTGAAGCGTCCCCCCCACTCAGGTCTAACTCGTGAAGTGTTTTAAATTGGCCAAATATTATGTTCCCTACCAACTCTTCTAATCTTGGCAGAGGAGTGTTTGAGCCCAGACTTGCAGACTGACGGGCTCTGGGATAATGATTTCAGCGTGTGTCCAGCAGGTACTCAAGGGCTGGAGGATGCTGTGCACAGACCCTGCTCAGATGTTACAGATAATCGACTGACTTATCTCCCAAGTGCATCCAATGCCTCCTACAGCTCCATCTTTATCTCATTATGCTCTCTTAGGGTTAAAAATGAGGAGTTTACAGGGCAGCTAAAATGCTCCCTGTATTCTTGGGTGGGGACAGTTACCATAAACACAGCCTCGCCAGCCTTTGAGCTGAGTGAGAGCTTTTGCATTTTGGCTTTGGAAAGGTACACACCTGTCACTCTAAAATGGAGCAGATGGGTTATAATCTTATCTGCTCACCCTAGATTTGTTGTCAGAAGGAAGTGAGGTAAGGGCAAGTGGTAAATGCAGTGAGGTTTATCTGTGCTGCGGGCCGTGCTTTTCCCTCAATGCACTGACTAAAGAAATTGGTGAAAGGAACATTTTGACTTCCCCTGAACAATTGTGTTCTCAATTCTTATCTTACGTTGTTGAATAAATAATTGATATTATAGGAGGAAAAGGCCCCAAAAGCAAGCTGGCCCATTTTACAGTTTCTTGTCCTTTGATTACTTTTCTTATTCTCACTAGTGCGCTTTGGCCTGTTCATTCCACTGACTGCTACTGAAAAACATCAGCATTTGTGAAATATTTTGGCAAGACCACTGCCTAAAATAGTGCCATTCTCTTCCTTTGTACAAACCTCGTGAGAAAAACCCATGCACCCTGTGCCAGTGCTGGTAAATAATGCCTTTTTATTAGTCTGAACTGCTGCTCTGTCCTATTGCATTACTCCTTCTCTTCTTCCTACTAATTATTAAGAGTTTGTTGCACAGATAGTAGAATTTGAATGGTGTTGGTATAATATAAATACTCTATAGTAAATATTTTCTTTTTCTGCTCTGCCTCTGGAATTGTCTGATTGTGCATATGGTGTGTGAGAACTGCTGGTGCTTTCCTTAAGAGTTTGTCTTCTAAAAATTGCACATAACTTTAGAGATCTAGGCCTGATTATAGGGTCAGCAAAGGAAAGGGTAATCACTCAAGCTTCAGTGGGCCTAATCACTCCCTGTGGAGTGATAATTATTGTCCTTCACCACACTTAGAGTGCAGGCAGTGTCTGCTCTGTCACATAGCTTTATTTGCTTCCTGCCCTCTATTAGAATATTAAATCCTCCAACTGGCAAAGCATTTTGACTCTCTAGGTTTTTAAAAAAAAATATTGAGAAAAATGCTGTTCATTGGAGCAGAGCACTGAGTTATTCACGCAATAAAACGTGACACCTT
Source organism: Illadopsis cleaveri (assembly GCA_013399915.1). Lineage (NCBI taxonomy): Eukaryota > Metazoa > Chordata > Aves > Passeriformes > Timaliidae > Illadopsis > Illadopsis cleaveri. Next base: position 651,632 of record VXBB01020346.1, on the reverse strand, counting down.
ATATATCACGCACTGAGAGAAGCATCAGGAAAGTTTCCAGCATGAAAACTACTGAAAGCTATGTCAAATATGGGCATTTATCATTTGTATATAGAAAACAGGAAATTATTTGGCCCATCTCATCCCAGATGGAATGTGGAAGACAAATCCAGGACGGCAGAGCATAATTATTTACAACTCAGCAAATGAAAACCTGCACACCACTACTGAAAGCAGGCCAGGAAATAACTAAAATATCAAAATGATCTGAAAAGGAACAGAAGGTGCCAAAAGGTTGAGAGCTTGTTAAAAATTGACCTGCACTCATGGGCTTAGTAAAAAAATCGAGAAAGGACTGGAATAAGTTTGGGAGAGTTAGAAAAAAATATAAACTCGTTTCCCATCTTGGCAGTTGGAAAAGACTGGATTAAGCTGGAATTTTTATTTTTTTTTTTTTTTTTTAATGTACTGGATGTATTAGACACCTCATTAGTATATTTTATTTCTAATTCCAGTTGCACAAAAATGGCAGTATTACCCCACAAGATGGGAATACTTGCACATTGGAGATGATGATAGTCATATCCCAATAATCTGCCATCTCTTAGTTTGGGGCTAATCTAAGGGTCACTGGAGTCAAAAGGAGTCTTTCACAGGGATTTGGGTCAAACTCTTTTATTCTGTGTTTACATAATAGCAAAGCTCTTATGGCGGGAGCAGTTCAATAACAGCAGAGTACAAGCCAAGGTCTTCACAAGTTTTTTCTACTGCCTATTTAAAGAAGATCTATCCCTCTCCAGTCCCAGCTCTGCTTTTGGCATTTTGTTCCATCCTACAATATTTAGGTTGTCTGATTTCTCCAGATCCTGCAGAATCAGTCTTCCAGCAGTTAAACCTGGCTCCCAAGAAAACGCTGGTTGTGGTTTGCTTGTAGCATTCTTTGGAAAGGGAGCAAATAGCAAAGCTGAGCTGGTGTATTACAAAAATGTCAATTATGCTTTCCAAAAATCTCACAGCTGAGAAGCAGTCTTGACATGGCACGATGGGAGAGGTGTCACCTCACTAGGATGTAAATAAGGTTGCTGAGATGAGCAGATGTGGAGTAATCCTGGAGATTTTCATGCTTGAGTTAGGAACTGAAAACCTATGAAAAGGTTCAGGGTGGGATTCGCTTTTGGACAAAAGGCAGTGAGAACTGTTAGGAAATGCACCAACAGTTTTAAAAACAGACGCCTAAAGTTGGGCTCCTATCCTTGTGTTTAGAGTTCTGGAAAAGTTCTGTTCTGATTTAAAAGAGTGTTGGCACTGGGCATCAGCATGTCCAGTCAAGAACCCTTCCCACTCCATTTTAATGAAAACCTAAAACGTAGAAACTGGATGATGTCTTTCACAAAGAGGCATCCTTAAAAGAAAGACTTACTCAGCAGAGCAACTGCTGGAGCTGCAAAATGACCTTAGGAATCCACACACTGCAAGTAAATATTTATTGCCGTTAAATCGTTGGCCCCGAAAGCGAGCGTTCGTATCCTGGCGAAGCCGTGTGGAAACTGAGTTCATGCACATGTTGTCAGCCATGGGCCCTGCACCACATCATCAATCTGAGATAAGTATTTGGGAGGAAGAGGCTGGGTGTGTGGGGAGGCTGCGCGCTCAGCTCCGCGGCGTGAAGGGGAAGATCGTGTAATAGCAGGGAAATAGAGTGGGTGTTGTGAAGAACAAGGCACTGAGCTCCAGCAGTGGGGAAATGTGTGGCAAAGTTTCTCTTCTTTTTCTCCCCACCATGAAAGAGCTGCTGCAATATTGATTTTTTTTTTTGTATAAATATCTATTTTCATGGCACCCATGGTAACACTCCAACGAGCACATCCTTCGCTGAAGGGCCAGAGCAACATCTCCTAAAACTTCAGTTATTTCCTCACCACCTTTTCCCTCGTTATTCTCACACTTATGAGATATTCTCTCAGTCCTGTCATTAATTGATAAGCTTCACATTTGTATTATAGATGTCTTTAAAAATGTAGTAGAGTTTATGGAGTAATTTCACCCGACTGTGAGATTGTTGGTTGCCACCTCTTAATGAGTAGCTGGAAGAACCAATACCACTGTCAAAATCAGTGAGTGCAGGATTTAAAAAATAATAATAAAAAGGAAGGTAGAGAAGAATTGGACTAAGACCACTTGAACTTTTGGAGTTTCTTTATAATTTCTAGGAATTTGACTGAAAATCAATTAAATCAGAGGCTGCAGTTTTGTCAAAGTCAAAAAGATATTCCTGAAGTACTAAATTTACCTTTTTTTCTGAGTTAAAGCATTTTATTATGGGAAAAAAAAAAAAGCCATTTTGGTAGAAGATTATGTGGAACATACATTTAAGGGGTTTTAAAGATGGTGGCTTCGGGCTGCAGTCTGAGGAAAATGGAAGAGGACAGTCTTGTATTTCCCCATGTGTAACAATAGTAATATATTTAGGAATTGCAGCTTGCATTTCATGGAAGTGTTAGGGCTGAAGCCAAGTCAAACACTCTGATCAGAATAAAGATCTGTGCACATGAGCAGCAGTTTCTGTGTGCAGCTCAAACCTCTTTGATGTTTATGGTGGACTCAACTGAGTGAATGAATGTAACTATATTAAATAAAAAGCTGAGATTTCCTGCACTTCTACTGCAGCTTTTTCATTTCTGGCTGGTGTTGTGACCATGTACTAATTTCCATGGGTATCTCTTCTCTATCATTAGTAAGTCTTTCTGGTGTTTTAATACCCATTTCCCATGAATTCCTCATCAAAAGGAATATTTTTAAAACTGTATTTTTTTGACCAAGAATCATTATTATTTGCTCATACAAAACCTATTAAGGATTTCTTACATGACAGACCACTGCTAAGAGAAGAAAGGGATTTTTCCTGAGCTACCATAGCAGAAGTATTTGCACAATTGTTCCTAATCTCTTGGTGTGTAATCTGCCATTTGCTGCGGCTCTTTCCTCCATCAGCCTGAATTATTAACACTGCCTGTTGGCCAAGACAAACACTATTCCAAACATCTCTCGAGGCCTAATTCAGGCTTTTCTAACTTGTCCATTTTGGAACTGAAACTTTTAAATAGCTTAATCTAACACAAAATAAAAGGAGTGAAAGGGCTTGCCCTCATTTCAGTGAGAAGTGAGTCTGGCCCTAACCCCATACAATAATTATTTCCTAGTTTTTCTTTAAAAAGGCCTTGCTGGTTGCCCCCCATGATCAATATTTGCTGCAAGGAAGGAGTCCAGGGTTGAAAAGTTGCAATCTGAGACGATGTGTTCATTGCCATTGTGATTGGTTAGGGATAAAAGCTGGTGGAATACAAAACCCTTTTGAGTCTTAACTACAGTGCTGAACGCTATAATTATTTTAAAAAATACATATCCTGACTCTGCTTAGAAGCCTGTTTGCTATAATTCACCCCTGTGTTAATAGCCTCCTAACATATATGAATGTATGCTAAAATGGATTTTAAACTACTAGATTTATGGCTTGGCAGACTGGTAAATGCACAATTATAGTTCATAATAGGTAGGTATCTGCTGTCCATTGATTTTTCTCTTGTTCTATTTCCTTCCAGAGTGATGTCATTAGACATTACAGGGATGACTAATATTCCCAAGGAATGACATTCACGTGCCAGAATGCCACATGTCGGCGTTCCCCTACGGGCTCCGGCACCTTTTGCCATAAGATGGCAAAAACACCCTGAGACTTTTTGATGTGGCAAAGCCTCAGGCTTGCCAGATCTGGGGTGGACTGGCAGCACAGAGGCAATCCAGCTAGGGAGAAANAAAAAGAGAGATGAAACCACAAAAGCTGTTTAGGAGCTCTGGATATCTTTCTAATCAGATTGCTGGGAGTGCGTTTGGACTTGTATCTATTCATTCTGCGGTGACGGAAGTAAAGGAACTATCCAGTGAGCTATCTGGTTTTCCCAGAATTGTTTGTACTGCTGACCTTTATATCTACTCATTTATCCTAATTGTTTTTAGCTGTTTGAGGAAGAATCTCAGATGAGAAAAGCAACTCAGTATGTATCAGAGATCCTATCTGCTGCAACTTTTGTTTTAATTTAAAGCAGACCCAGCATCATTTTGTGCGCCGGTTGCGTAGTACCAAAGGCAGGAATTTGTTGTGGGATTTTTTTAATAAAATCACAGGCCCAAGACAGAGGTCCCTGGACACAGGGAGTGTGAGATGGGGGTGGAGTTGCTAGGACGCCTCTTGCCCAAACGCATTTCCTGATGTTCCCTGGCTGGAACAGCTTTTGATGTGGTACTTTGTTGTGGGAGAGTGGGGAGCACCATTTCAGGGAGGTGGCCAAGCTGGCTCTGTCAGCTTTGCCTGAGTCCAAGATAAGGAAAATGCACTGCCAGACTGTTATAGCGGGAAATCTGGCTCTTGCTGTCCATAAAACTCCCTCTTCAAGTGGAATTTCCCAGATTAAATGAGAATATTGAGTTTTCTCTGTATGCCTCGTATGAAATTGAAGTTGGGCATGCTTTACTTCTTCCGGGGGATGTATTAAATCTGTAATAGCTGTGTTTTTCTTCCTCCTTCCATCCAATCTCCATACTCCACTGGTAGGGAGTGGGAGTCTTGTGACATATACAAAGTGTTTGCTGATGGCTACTAGAAAAGAATCTGGGTTATCCAATAAACATGCCCCAAACTTTCAACTCATAGGGAGCTTAGGTTCAAACAGTAGCTCTGACTACTGCGTGGTGGTTATGGAGCGAAATAGCAGAGCGATATGCAAAAGCTCACACTAAGTATATCACTTTGCTTCAGAATTCCTGCATTTGCTGCTAATGCAAGGAATAGCCTTTGAACTCTAATCTGGTGTCTCCGGAGTAGTTCATAACCGAAGGCACTTCTTTCATCGTAACAGGGTGACAGTGATCCAGACTTGCAGAGCATTTGGTACAGTCCCAAAGCAAGATAATAAAGCAGATAATACTGTGGGCTTTGCATTCCTGAGCATACCAGCCCTTCACAGAGACGTTGCAGGGGTCCTGCCTCGCGACTTCCTCCTGACACAAAGAGCTATTGGTGTCATTGTCTGGCATGAAGGAATATGGGTATCATTGTCTTGTAAACAAGAAAAAATGAAACACGGCATTTTTTCCCTTGGTTTGTGCATTAAGCCACCAGCACAACTATTTCTTGAGCTTTTTTAAAGGCAGATCGGAACCAGAGAGCAAAGTGTATGTTTTAACAGTGCTGCAAAGCCATCACCCATAAGGAATATCTTACCTGTTAAAACTTTCAGGTTATCCAGTCATTATTGTCACCAGGGTTGGTCATTAAGCAAGTTATCTTAACTGCCTAAGATCTAGGCAGGCTGTGTGTTTCTAATACTTAGTTGAATTCACCTTGAAGCATCATAAAATGCTATGGCATGACCTGATTTTTCTTTCCATAAAAAATAGAGTTCCATCTCCACTTGTAAACCATTTGTTTGCCTTGGTTCAGGTAGAAGAGGTCTCATCTTTCTCTTGGCCAGGACTGGCCTGTCCACTGGAGCCTTTGGCTTTCAGTGCCCAGGGTCTGCAGAGCTCCAGAGAATCTGCTTAGCTGCACCCTGGTGTGACCCTATGCTCACTCAACCTGGGGAAAATACCAAGATTTAGAGTTCTACAAGATACCTCAGTTTAGTTTTAAAAACCACGAGCAGTTTTTCCTCATCCCTTTAAAGGGGTTCATCCTTTCTGCTTTCATTAAAAAAATACTGCCATCTCACTGTTTAGTTGGGTAAGACAAAATGCTTCCATAATAATATTAATTTTTTATTCAGTTTTTATGGTCCCTCAACTTGATTATGAAGACAATAATGTAATTTGAAAAACCTTCCTTTTTTTATTTCAGCTTCGGCAGAGCTACTAAACGTGGGTGTAGATAAATGACCAGAGGAAAACTTCACAAAATTACTGTTTACACATAATCTGACAATGAGCCATAATTTGATTGCTAAAAAAATCATTTTGTGTACCTCTGCCCCTATTCTGCTGGATAATGAAAATTTATATCTATGTTTCAGACATCTGGGGAGGATGTGACAGCTTTGGGGCCGAATGAAAGATTATGCCACAGTGACCCCTGTCAGCATTTCCTCATGGACTGGTTACCTGAAACCCAGCAGCATTTAGGCTACTTCTTTTTCCTTTTACTCTTCTTTTCTCATCTCTTGTTCTTTCTTTCCTTTTTATTTAAATCTTCTTTTTCTCCTTCTCTTCATTTTTTTCTCTCTTTTTTTCCTCTTTCTTCTCTTACATTTTCTCCTTATCTTTATTTTTCTTTTTTCTCATTCTCTGTCTTTTCCTTATTTTTATTTATTTACTTTCTTTTTTCTTTTATTTATTTTTTTCACCAGAACAGTGATTTTATTTTGGAAGGTTAATGACACTGTAAATCTAATAGGCCATTTTAGTGCCATCATGTGGGTATTAAAAGTCATGTGACTGGTCAGGATCCCATATGGAGTGTCTTGGGGTTGTCTTGCACAGGAATGGCAAGGCTCTTATATGGCTGTAAGACCTGGGTATGTTTTCAATTACTTTCTAGGACAGATCTGCTTTGAAATTAATTTGGAGTCTTTGCCTATGGTTGTGTTTGCCACCTCTCTCAGATTATCTTTAGTAAATGCTCGTGTATCAAATTCACCTTTGATTCTCTCTAGAGATAATCTGTGCTGTTTAATTTATTTTTTGCCTCAGGACTAAGAACAAATATTTCTCTGTGCTTGAGGTGCACAAATGGATCAGGAAAAGAAGATTTTCCCAAAGTCAGTGTATTCCTCTGCCTGCGTGGGCACAGGCTCCTTGTGCTCTATTTTCTGTCCCCAGATCAATGCACATCCCATATGTCACTGTGGGAACACCCCTTAAAGACTCCAGTGCTTCCCAGTTGCACTGGTGGAGACATTTAAGGTCTTCCAGGTTGTACATGGGCTCTGAAGACAGGAAGGAAATCACACAGACAGGTAGATAGGTGGGAAACAGGTAGAAAAATGTCAGGTAGAGGATACTGAGAGCATCCTGTGGAGAGAGAGGAGGTCTGAAGAGTCTCTTGGGATCTGCTGTGAGTCCTCATTTGATGCAGGTAATTGTAGACCCAGGTTTGCTCTCATGTGCACAAAACACATCCAGATGTTTCCAAGAACTGACAGATTTTAATGAGGGATTTGGATGCCAAGGCTCACCTTCAAAATTTGAGTTTCCCTCTTCCCAGTGACAATAGAGGTTTTAGATGTGTTGTGTTCATTTGGTTCACAGACCTGGTCAAAAGTGGGGGCTTTTCTTCATAAATGTCCATTTTGCTAAATTGTTCTGTCTGCTGCAAAAGATTTCCACTAAGCCCCACCAAAATTTGTTTACTTTGGGAGGAGATTCTCCTAAAGCATAAGGATGATATAGAGTTCAAAAATGTGAATGATGTGGTAACGAAGAGAACTCCCTCATGCCTCGTACATTTGGATATTTCAAAGAGCAGTGACTGTGTTCCTTCCCATGGATGTGGCTCCAGGAAATGAATAATGCTGAGGAATGGTCAGAGATGAGCCTGCAAACATTCACCCATCTCCTTCCCTCCTGTGCTTCTCCCCTTCCACCTTGCATTCATTATTCTAAAATGTGGTTTTCTGTGGGAAAGAGGAGTTTGGAGCCTGGGGAGTGGGGTGGTTTCTGAGGCCCTCTGAACATTCCCGCTCTTCTTTCACTCTCTGTTGTTTCCTGTTTAAGTGGGTGGGTGCACAGTGGATGCACTGCAAATCCACAGGAGGGTTAACTCCAGATCTCAAACATTCCCTACCCAGAGACTTCTGTATCACCTTTCCCTACCTGACCTATTTGGGAGTTTATTCAGCAAACCTGCTGCCTGGGAGAGACAATCTGTCTGTAACATGCCAAATCTTTCCTCAGTCACTCACAGCCTCGTGTGACCCCAAAGGGAGACAAGCCCAGGCTGGTTCCACCATCATGTGCTGGGTGAGCTCATCCATCAGGGAAGACAGAAAGAATGTCCTGCTGCCCACACAGCTCAAGGTGCCTCCTGAAAGGCTGGCTTTAAGTTCAACCAACATCAATGAATGGCAAAGGTCCTCATCCCGTGCTTATCAAGTCTCCAGTGGAGTGTCCCACGGCTCCCAGGGGACCGTGCAGACGGATTTCCTTTCCAGGAAAAACAAAGAGCGGAGACACGGGATATGTGCTGAGTCTCCCTGATATACTGCAGCATCACCCACGTTAGACACAGCCAAACAGCTCCTCAGCAAGACACACACTCCAAAATAAGAGACCTGATGGTTTTTGTGGGAGAAGGGACAACATTGCCTTTGCTGGCAGCCTCTGGGGTGGCTTTGGGTCAGCATCACTGTAACAATGCCACCTCTTCTGTTTGCTGTCCTCACATCTCCTGAGCAGCTCTTGGCATCTGCTTTTCATGTTCACTCCTCATCATTTGCCTGGAGGCTGCTGCTTCTATCTCCAAAAGGTCCAAAAATTGCAGTATGTGGATTCAAAATGAACATGTAGGTCATGGTGCTCTTTTGCCTTGAACCTTCCCTGTACCTACCTTGATCCTGCCCACAACTGGTCCTGAAGAGGCACATATTGCATTGTTGTGATGGTTCTGCAGAGCAAACACTGCAAATGCTCCAGTCTTTTTTGTGGATTGTAATGTTTAAACCTTGATCTGATGTTTTTTCTGCCAAGTACACGATATCTGTACTTTTCCAGCAGTGAGAGCAATGGAATCTCTTCACTTTGGCTTCCTGAAATCTTTTTAGTGGATAGAAGTTCTCAGAGAAAGGGTAATAGCTACCTCCCCCCATTCCACACCTGTGACCTGAAAAAATTAGCAATATCTGTCATAAACCCAGTGTATTCGAATGCTTATTTGTCGTTTTCTTTTAATGCTTTTATTTCTGCAATCTCTGTCAGAATCAATATCCCTCACTTTCACATTCACAGCCCGTGGTATCAAATTTCATCTTAGCATGACCTAAAATATTCACACTATCAGGTCCATAAGCATTACATCCACATTTTTTTGGGAGGAAAAAATATCCAAGTTATAAACCATAGAAAAATAGGGCTTGTAATGAAAATGCTGACAGCACATTAACTGTCACTGGGCACTGCTATAAACAAGTGTTATGTTCATGTGCAGGAGAGAAAATCCATGCAGGGCTGGGCTTTACCAACTTTGGGGACCAGCAGTGCACAGTTACACAACATATTTATTTGTTTTCCATGAAAAGACGCAGCACTGCAGTACTGCATGGCAATATGTTGCTAATTACCTAGTGCTCCACTGGAATGGTGACTGGCTCTCTGGATGCCTCTATTTCCAAACTGGAATTTGGAAAGCCATCTGAAAATGAGAGAAAACAAACAAAAAAAACCCCCCAGGGATTAAATTGCTCTCCTAAACTGTGGAACAATTAATTGTTCCGTAAGCAGCGATCCATTCCCCTCTTTCATTTCTAAATCAGCTCTGACAATGTGTTTTGCACCAGGAACCTGGCATATTAGGCAGCACTAAATGTTTTAACTGTGCCTATAAATTTGAATCTGTCATTTTAAACTTTTCTCGTTGCTAATTTTATGATTGAGAAGGGAGTTTCTGCTCCTTTGCCAAGTGCTTGAGCCCAAGAATTCCTGGGGTGCTCTGAGAGCTCTTGAAGTCAGGCCCTGCCAAGGTCAGGTCTGCTAACCCCGTAAAAATCCCTCAGTTTTTTGGTAAATCTCCTCGTGCATCCACCCTCCTGTGGTGGCCAGCAGAAGGTGGGGTTGATGTTGGGCTGAGAGCAGATGTGAGGCTCCCCCAGTCCTGCAGCTGGTTTCACAGCTGGGGCTCTGTGGGGTATTTCCAGTGCAGCCAGTACCATCTCCTGGTTGCATCTTTCAGGGCAAACATCTCCTCCTGGGAAAGGTGGTGGTTGCCTTTGTGTGCGAGCCTGGCCTGGAGAGCAAAACCATTTACAAACAGGTCATTTCCATTTTGGATTGTCAGAGCTGGCAGGAGGAGGAGGAATTTTAGGGAATCAAACAGCCACTCAGAGGAAAAGCTCATATTAAACAACACAAGGTGCATGAGGCAGTTGAGTAATTCTGTATTTACATGAATGTTGCAGCAAATGCCCTGTAATAACAACTCTTTCTCCTTTTTTTTTTTTTTGAGCTCTTTAGGTTTTGTGTTATGAGAAAATATGGAACATAAATCACACGGAGCTACTCCTGGCCTTAAGCCTTCAGGATGCATTTGTTTGAAATCAAGAGCCAAATTCCCTGGATCGGACTAAACAGTTAGGTGCCAACTGGGGCGAAATGCCAGCCTTTGAACTCCTGCACATTATGGCTGATGTGATCCATATGCAGGGCTTGAGTCGTGCTCCAAAGTGGTTTCTTTTAATTGATTTAGCAAATTAACAATATTAGGCCTTCTGTAGGATAGAAAGTACATTACTCACCGTGCCCTTATATTACCCTGAAAGGAAATCTATTGTTCTTTTGTAATGAAATGGTATCACAAGGAAAAAAAAAGAAAAAAAGGTAGCAGTAGCAGGTAAAAGGAATCACATTCAGCTGTCAGGCATATTTAATGAGGAATTTTAATTATGAGGCTGGAAATCAATGGGCATAACTTTAGCAATGAAGTCTTAAAGGGAAACTAAATTGCTTTCTATCTTGCAAAGTTTACTGAAGCAGCTTGAGCGGCTGCCAACCATCATTGTTCTGAGAAAAGGAACTTGAGGAAATTGCAAGTCACACTGTAGCGTTTATTGTAGGCATATTCAACAACAACAAAAAAGAAGGATTTCCATGGATTCATGTTTAATGGGTTCTTCCTAACTGATTCATCTCTGCCCTATGATTCTTTAGAACCCTTGGTTTCACGTACTGTGAAAAACCTGTTCTTAGGAGAGCAATGAGGAAAGGTTGCACTGAAAACTGATAATTTATGATTCATAGAAGATAATCTTATTTGTTTTTTTATTTCTGGAGAATGTGGGCTGTGAGGAGGAGCATGGTGTAAATACTCCATGCAGTGAGAACCTAAACCTCCAAACCCAGAGCTAACATAAAAAAATTGTACTCAGGTTTCTGTAGTGTTTCCTAACCAGGAGCTGTTATGTTGTCCTCAGGATGCTCCTGTAAAATCCTTTTGGTGTTTCCAGGGCAATTGAAAGTGCTGTAGTTTTGTAACTGCACTGTGATTTGTTTAAGCTAAGCACACCATGTAGGGCCAAATCCAGTGGCTACTGGAAAATGGATCCCCAAAATACATATCAACATCACCTGTGAGGCTGGGCTCAACTTCACAGCATAAAAACAAGCTCAACCCTGCTCTTTCTAGAGAAACTGTAGGGCAGAATTAAGCCAAAATGCTTTAGAGTACCACAAGAGGTGGTTTTGGAAAGCCACATTTCTGACTCTGATTTAGGCATTCTTTGGTTTCTCATTAAGAGCTGAGAGCTGCAGTTTCTCAGCACTGCTCCTGTGCCTGGTTTCTTCTCCTGCCTTTTGGGGGTGCTGCATTTCTCCCCTATCTGGTCAAAATCAAGGCACATCTCTGACTGCCCCACTGTCCCTTGGAGTCCTCCCACCACGTGGGCATCCAGCATTTTAGTGCCTGTGCTTGGGAATTAATGGCCTGAATTAACATTTGGGTATTGCAGCAAAGGGTGTTCAACAAACCCATAATGCAGGTAGGGGAGAAGTACTTTTGAAACCAATCTAGTTGCCATTCCATAGGAAATCCAAGTCGTAGATCACAGTTATTGGTGTTTTAAAAGTGGCAGTGCCTGTTAAAGGCTGGCTATTCCCTAGAATATAGAGATATTTGGGGCTGCAGTGGAGACACATTGGCAGCAGAGTGGAAGCTCTGAGCTCACCTGCCAATGCTCTGCCTGGCTTAACTGCTATCAGTCGCTCACTTTCATGAGTCTGAAATTCATGTAGCCCCAAAAGAAAGATAAATAAGAACAAGTCACTTTTCACCCTCCAGACACAGGCCGAGGAAATTATTTCAAATAAAATATATCATCTCAAGCAGGGGCAGATGAAATAGTTTTCTACTAAAGTTGTTCTCCCAGTTGACAGAACAAATTACTGAATCTCCTCCACTGGATATCTTAAGTATCTTTTCTAAAATCATAATTACATTCAACTCTTTGGCAAAAATACTGAATTCTGTGTTTGTAGTATTTAGTGATACCTAAAAATCTTTGTCGTGAAAGATAAAAGTAGTGTGTGAGCTTCAGAGGAGTATTTTGGTCTGTTCCCTGAGAAATAAGGGGACCTTCACCCCTGTCATCATCACCAAAAGCATTAATTCTAGCCATCCTCCAATGAGCTAATTTCCCAAATGAAGTGGTTGGTTTAGCCTTGGTGTCCATAGCAGGGGACTAATTTTATTAAGGTCCACAGCATAACATGCTATTCAAACAAGAGAAGGGCTCCTAGGCAGTTCAAAGCTTTCCTCTACCCCTTTCACTTCAAGGCAATTTAGGATCCTGTGTTTATGGTGCACATATTTGGCTTTCTCTGTCTCTTGTGGGAACCACTCATCTTGACTGCCAGTATATTTTTGATAAAATTGAGGTAGAGATGAAGCAGCCTATATTCCACAAGAAATCTCACCCACTGTATCTATAAATTCTCTCTCTCTCATCTCCTGTGAGTGTTGAATGAGCCTTCAGGTGTCCGGTGCTATTTCTCTTATGGTGCTCCAAGAGGCCACATGAGATGGAGAGGGGGCTGCAAACCCCAGGAAATTTTACTATGGTCAAAAATAAAGTAAATCTTGCTCACCTCTCCCGTGCCTTCACCCTTCAAAGGCAAGTGTGTTTTTTCATCACTGCTGCATTTTATACTCCCGTATTTATAGTGAATATAGGCATTCATGTCGCTTCAAAGAGAAGATCTTTCCTTTGAAAATGTTGAGATAGGTTGTGTTCAAGTATATGTGTGGGGTTTTTTTGGTCATATTGGGCAGCAAACCATTGATGTGTGCATAGCAGACATCCAAGCAGGACTCAAATATGTGGGGGAGCTGGGGACCAAGTGAGGAAAGGAAAGGAGGAAAATTCTGCTCTTACACTCCTGATTGGAGGTGTAAGAGTAGAATCGTTTTTTAAACATATTTTCAATGGCTGAAGGAATGTTTGTTGCTAAATATTCACATGCCAAGTGATGTGTAAGTCTGTAGGCTCATTTTAATGTCAGCTGTGGGGCCTGTTACTACATTTTTCCTGGATCATTCCAGTCTTCTGCGCACAGCCGGGGGCTGCTGTGGAAATACCATGGTCAGTATGGTGCATGTACACGGCCAAATATCAAGTCATTGGGTTAAGGACTGGTTCTTCTAAGGATTTAGTAACTTTATTGTCTTTTCACAGCATTTCTCAACCTCTCTGTTGCTTGTACTCCCACAGAAATACATATTTTGTATGGATAAACCTTTATTTTCCAGCGTATTCACTTGTTGATGAGTCTGTTCTGTGTCTGTTCTGCCTTTCTTGACAATTTTTTGCTGAAATTCACAAAATCCATTGCAGCCCATGCCATCGACCAAAATCCTCATCAATTTTTCAATGAATTTCTAATGCTATCAGAGGGTTAATATATGAGATGATCCCCGTGTTGTGTCAGAGCAGAACCTTTTGAGCAGGGGATGGATGTACAGCACGGTGTGGAGTATAAATCATTTTCAAATTAGTATTCCCTACATCTGGAGAAGAGTACATTTGTGTGCCTGCATAAATTGCCTGCGAACACATTTCAAAACCCTACGCTTAATCTTAGCAATGAACATTTCAAAAAGTAAATTAATATCTTCAAGGCGAAGAAATACAGTATATTAAGCAGAAGCCCACTGGAAACTGTATAGTTAAGAATCTGTCAGCCTTTCCATTATAAGCTCTGTTTTTTGAGGGGTTTATAACTCAGTTATAAAATTTCACACTGGGCTAAAGGTTGGCATGTATCGCCTCAGTTTGGCAGGGTGACATTTTATTAGCTCTGAAGGAGTTTTGGATCCCACGTCAATGGGATATTATTTTAAACCACAGAAATTAAGTTTAAATAACTTGGGGTATGGCTGAGCTGTAGCAAGGTGAGACGAGCAGGGTTGAAGCCCAGAGTGATGCTGTTGACTCGCAGAGAGGTGACGCTAGAGGTGCCAGGGCTGAGGTCGGGATCAAGCATCAGCCCCAGAGCCAAATTTCTTTCCTTTTCCCCTTAATGTGCCTTTAATTCACATCTTTATGGTTAAGTGTATATCGTGCTGAGGTTACAGGTCTAGCTGGTGGTTTATAAATTAGGTTAATTAACATTACAATAGTACTTTCTGAGTGTGGGAGTATGTTTGTGGGTGGATATGTGTGTGTGCAGACGAGAGCGCTCCTTGGAAACAGAAACAGGATTAAAGTGTCTGCGGGAATTGTAAATTTATTGTGTAAATAGCTTTATGATTTGTTGTGTGTTTGGATTAATGCAATATATATCCATTTTAAACATTGATCTTTAAGCGAGTAATGTAATAAATCTGAATATTCCTTCAAATTACTGTTTACACTGGCTGTGCTATAGATTAAAAGAGACAGTTGCCTTTATAAATTTAGTTGTAGGGTACACGGGTGTGTATAAATACTTCTGGTTCCAATTATATCAAACAATGATGATAAACTGTTGTGAGTTGTCTGGACAATTGTACACAGCCTGAGTCATGAGAGGGATGATGCTGGGCAGTGACCAATGCACACAAGGCACAGGGGGTGGGAGGGAGCCATTGTTTGGGCCAGGAAATGTGCAAATAGGCACCTAGAATAAATTCTATGAATGTATTGAAATGAAGACACAGTTCCTTCCCAGCTGTAATGCTTCTAAATAGGGGAAACTGTGTCAACTCACCAAAACAGGGAAACATGGTTGTTGTTTTATTTACAGAAATTTTAACAGTTTGTAGAAGGTGTTCAGGAAAATTAATTAGGTACCCTTGGCATTGGGTTGCTTTTGGTTTTCAATATCCAAGGCTGTTGATGGTGCTGGTTTTCATGCTCCGTATTATTGATCAGATTTAATTGGACAGATGGGTAGCACCTCAGAAGGGATCATGGTTATCACTGTGTCCCTTAAATGTGTATTTGCACCAAACACATTTGCTTTAAACATGGAGTTAAGGCAAGCCAGAGTTCATAGGCATGGAAGTGCATTTAAGGAAATAAATACATGGGCTTATTTTAATTTTGGTCTTCAAGGAGAAATTCTGTGGCCACCAGAAGCTCTCTAAAGAGACAGCTGGCCCTCAGGAAGTGGCCAGCGTGGTCTGTGCTCAAGGAGCAAGTCTCTTCTCAGGCAGTCTTCTTCCCTTCCTGATTCACTGGGCAGCTGTACCACACCTGGGGTCTGTGTCTGCCTGGCCTGTCCTGGTTTGGATCAACACATTTAGAGTGGTACAACTGAGGGAACCACTTGGTCTTGCTGCAGATGTCCTATGGTGACATCTTAAGTGCTCAAAGTCAGCTTCCAAACAATCCACTGAAAAACCAAATCCCTAAAAAATATTCCTTCTTCAGACATGGCAGGGAACAGTTTTGTGTTGTCTATAAGAAAAAAAAAAAGAAAAAAAGTTTTCTGAAGAGTTTGGTTTTCCACAACTCAGGGGAAGTGTGATTGGGTTCTCTTACACCAAATCCATGCCTTGTATGAATGCTGGAGAATAAGCATAGCTGACCCATCTGGCAGCACCTGGGGAGGGGATGTCCTTGTCATATTCATGGGTTACATTGATGAGAGCTGGCCAGACTTTAAATTAATCAAACAGTGCAGTTTTAAAACACAGGAAAGAGTGATCACAATTTGGCCCTCTTCCTTCTTTTTCCTTCTTTGTTATCCCTCCTCTTTCACATTATTATTTCTAAGAGCAACAACAACAAAAAAAGTGATCATGATAAATTATAGGAAGCTGGCAGCAGCGGTAATTAACAGGTAATTATCAATAAACAATTTAAGCCACAAAAAACTTGGATCCCACCTACCACTTGTCAACAATAAAGTCATGGAGGCTCCACAGGCCACTGGACAAACAGTCCACGGGGAGCAGGGCCGGCGCTGTTAGTGCAAATAAACAACTCTGTGCCGGGAGGCTAAACAAAAGCACAGCACAGAGTGACCACGGGGAAGCAGGGAAGAAAAGGCTCCCTGGGCAGAAAGAAACAACAAAAAGCCCAACAGTAGTTACAGTTTGAGAAGCCAAACTCAAACCGCTCGCAGTTTATTGCAGCCCCAAATAAGTATCCCATAAACAGCGGTCAAAGCCCAATGTTTGGTGTCTTAAAAAAAAAAAATCTCTTTGGAAGTGGGAAAAGAAAAGGCATTTTGGGGGAGGTAAGAGCTGGAGGGAGAGAAAACATTGTTATGTCAACTAGTTGACTACAACAGATGCCTGATTTTGCTGTGCCCAACTTGAATCTCTGTTTTTGTGATGCTGAGGTGAGAGGAGATGTGTGGGGCCAAAAGGGTCCCTCAGGTGTGCATGCAGATGTGCTCAGCCAAACGTCCTTCCATCCTCTCTGTTGGGAGTCAGGAGAGGTTTTTTAGGAGACTTCCAATGGGACAAAGCCATCCCCTTCTTCACATGCAAGCATGGTTACTTTTTGCTCTTTTTTGTTACTTAAATATGACCACAAAGAGCTTGGAGGAATGACAGCCCCAGTTCACACCACTCTTTGCTAACGATCTTCATCTTGAATCCCTACATTGGTATTAAGGCCAATTTTCTGTTGAAGGGAGTCAGATAAGGACGGCAGAATGAATTGAGAATATATCGAACATGGAGTAAGGTTTTTGTGAGTGACTATAACATCACAAAGTAATGGAATGATATTTAAGCACTTGGATTTGGGAATTTTACAAATTGATATCAGAATCTTTGGTAGAAATGCACACCTTACGTGTCAACTTTTATGTTAAACACTTGACATGAGTGAATCTTTAAATTTGCACTTAATAAGACATGCCCTGGCATCATCCTGGAATTCATGTATTTCGAGAGTGATGATGGGTTAATGTGGAGCCTTTGTTGTCTTCCACTCCATGAAAGTCCCCAGTCTGTCCTGACAATCACATCTCATCTGTGCTGACAAGCTCCCTATCAGCCCCACCATACCCACCCCACAGACCTGCTGCCCGGCCACTTCTGAGCCTGTCTTAGATGCTGCAGTGTGTCTGCCTGCTTTTCCTTTACATTGTCCAGTGCCTGCTGTTTTTTCCTCAGGTTCTTCAGTCGCTACTGTGTTTTCTGAGATTTTCTTAGATTTTCTTAATTCTTTTTTTTTTTTGGAGAATCCTAGATCTTCTAACAAACCCTCATGCTGTGTCCCCCAGTAACTTAAAAGCAATTAAGCAAAAAGTAACGATTTTGGACATCTATCATTTAATTCGAAATTACATATGGATTTAATGCAGGGGGAGGAAATAGTGCTTTGAGAGATTAGTTCTTAAATTTTGATTTAAGAACTGAGTTATTAGCTGAAATAATATGAAGCGGGGCTGCTTTTTTGACCTTTCTAAAGTCTAGCCTAGTCAATTATTACAGCAGAGCAGGGAACCAGAGAACAGCTTTGAATCAGTCAGACCCAAACTGATTTAAGTTTGCATGGGGTCGAATAAGACATTAGTTAAAAATAACTAATGTATTCTTTGACCTCCATAATGAGAAAGGACATTTACAGGTTTTTCACTATACATCTGATCCTGTTTATTTCATTTTGTGATTCAAAGATGGACTGGATGTTCTTATAGGGGTCTAGATAATACAATTATTTTTTAAAGTTTCCTGCTCCAAGTATTCTTTCAGCTGTGCATTTTTTCCATCAGTTTATATCATGGTTATATTTTGAAGCAAGATTGAATAAGAAAGACAACCACAGATCCCACTGTTGGAAGGAGCAGGATCACAAGGGCTCCCTATAACCTGCCTTAAGAGAAAAAACCAATTTAGTGCTGATAAATCTGATTTATCATTGTTTCCCAGATGGAATAAGGCAAGAACTAGGGCTAGGAAACTCCTTCCCTCTGAGACCTTAAATATCTTGCCCTTCTCCTGTCTCTGAGCAGCTCTGTGTTAAGGTGAGAGGGGAACCTAACTCACAACTCTGCAAGCTGGGGAGGCAGCAAAGGGCAGATAAAGTCCCTGTCCAGTAGGGAGAAAAATTTTTGCAAAGTATTGGTTAAAAAGGGAAAAAAAAAAAAGGCAAAAAAAAGGACAAGGGGTGGAGACAAGTGTGTGGAGAAAGGAGAAGGAAGCTAGAGGGAAAGAAAGGGGAAAGGAACATTGATGAGTGAGCTCAACCCAGAAAGTTTTATGCAAGTTGAAAAGGTCCCAACTTTGGCTATGTCTTCAGGCTTAAGAACAAGAAGAGAAAACAAAAGTTACTTCCATTTTTAAATGTAGGTATCTCTCATTTCTGCACCCAAATAATTCTCACTTTGCTGCCAGACGATGCTTCTCTGGTTTGGCCCTTGGGTGTGCAAAGGCTTGGTAGCCCTGATTTACGTGTCTGCCTTTTTCTGCTGTATAACCTGAGAAGATGCCTTTATAACTGGTTCCTTCAGTGCCTGTAGAGGAAACATTAGTATGTCAAGTTTCCAGAGAGTTTAAAACAGGCCAGCTGGCTGCTCGGAGTGCACAGCTTGAAACGGTCACTTCCATTTTCGGCTGAGCAGCGCTGCCGTCAGGAGGAGCATTGATTAAATTGACCACAGTCCAAGGCTGGTAGAGAGCATAACACGAAGTGACTTCTCCCCAGAGCAAGCAGAA
Source organism: Illadopsis cleaveri (assembly GCA_013399915.1). Classification (NCBI taxonomy): domain Eukaryota; kingdom Metazoa; phylum Chordata; class Aves; order Passeriformes; family Timaliidae; genus Illadopsis; species Illadopsis cleaveri. The sequence continues at coordinate 632,806 of VXBB01020346.1, read as the reverse complement.
GATTTGTGATGTACACAGGGATAGAGTATGATCCTCTTTTCCCCCTTTGTACTACAGTGTTTACTTTAAAATACTATTTTTTTCATAACAAAACAAGCGTGAGCTTTTGCCATTAAATTTGCTCAAGAGTTTAGGTTATATTTCATAGCTTGCACCCAGCTTCACACATAAATGTTTAGCAATATAGATAGCCCATGTCCTCCTAAGCTTTCAGTAATACAGTTTTCAGGAATAAAGATTCCTCATATGAGAAAGGTTTTGAGAGATTAACAAATACCATAGAATGATGGAATATTTTGGATTGGAAAGGACCTTAAAGATCATCTAATCCCTGTGAGCAAGGACATCTTCCACTAGACCAGGTTGCTCAGAGCCCCATCCAACCTGGCCCTGAACAGTTTCAGGCTTTGTTTCATTGAGGACAAAGTTCCCACACTTACTTCTGTTTAGTCAAAATGGTTCCATGTTATTTTCTTTCCTTATCTCCAGTGAATCCTTTCAAAGGGATGTATCCCAGACAATGGAAATGAATGAGTAAGGAATTTATCTGCAAAGTCTGTTGGTCCCATTGCCTCTGTGCAGCACCTTAGAGCAGCAAGACCCTAAACCAGCAAGGTTTTAGACCCTTCAAGTCTCACCGAAAAATCTCTGAGGAATGTAGGGGTTTTACCACATTAAAAAAAAAATCAGAAAGATGTTGTAAAAAAAGAGGTATTATCAGTGTAACAATACCGAAGGAAGAGGGGGAACTGGATGGGGTAAATGCCCTTCCATGTGCTTTGGGAGCATCCCTGTGGATGGAGGATACCCACCAAGAGCTCGAGCTATCTGAGGACCCTTTCTCTTGGGGGTAGAAGATGGTCCTACGTAAAAGATGCTCCAGCCCTGCAGCAAAACAAAACTGCTGAGTGAGAGGGGAGAGTGGCAACCCTGGCTGACGAGCATGTCTTCATGATTTCCCCCTACTTTGCACCTGAAATACTATTTATTATTTCTAATTATCCCCTAAATCCAACTAAATTGCTGTGTTTCTTCCTGCTCCCTCTTTGCACGTTGGACCTGGTTTGGGTTCTATTTTTATTTTCAGTCATGTTTGTAAGGCTCTCCCACAGCCTGAAAACAAGGGGGTGCTTTGGAAGCACAACACCTTAGCACTTACTGTGGATAGATCAGTAATCTTTTATAATCAGAAATAGGTATAATTGTGTGTCTCTGGCAAAGGAGCTTAACTGTCTAAGGATTAAGCCACATCCTGATCAATGCAAGTGCCTTCCTAGAAAACAGGCAGGGAAAGATTTCCTGTAGTTAGCAGCAATGAGGGAGAGGAACTTTAAAAACAACTTTCTATTTGATAACTACAGAAATCTAGCTAAGTCTTAGGGATTTAGCCAGGGAACATATTGGTTCCAGCAGACTATGGTAAAGTTAATTAAGGATGATTAATGGAGCATTTTCCTTCCAATGATATCTGTGACAGAACAAAGCTGTCTGAGGCTTGTCAAGCAGAATTTGAGTTGAATGAGTATTTATGTGATCAAATCTGAAGGGCTGCCTCTTGACAGAGCAAGGATTCATCAATCAATTGCGCTGGCTTGCAGTGGTGGGAAATTGGTCTATCAGCATAGCTCTGCTCCCATCCCCCATTTTTTCATTCAATCATCCCTCAGGCTACAATGCATCTTTAGCTTTTACCTCTGACCACCTTAAGGGCTATCAGAGAAAAGTAAAAGCAAGAGCTAAAACATCTATTATAGTGGTTATTTCTCAGCTGTACTCATACAATTGATTTCTTTTAAGTAAAGGCCCAGGCACTGTAAAGCGATACAAGCCTGTTCAATGAATTAATTGGTTTTAATAGAAGTTTAGCTTTGAGCCTGAAGAATATATAGTGCTCTCTTGCTAGAAAGTCTCCTATTAGGGAAACCACCTGCACAAAAGGCCTCAGTCCTCTCTTAATCCCACTGCCCTCATCATAATCACTTGATTTAAAAAGGCAAGATCCTTAATTTAAAAGAAAGGGGCACCACGTGTGCTCCAGTTTCTGTGCATTTTGTTGTGAGTCAGCTCCTGGGAGGGGAACACTGGCTGCCTGCACTTGGCTTTGGGTTGTCCTTTCAGCCTTTGGATGCCTGGGATGTAAGCCATGCCAGGATCTGGGCAGAGGAAGGATGTCATTGTGGATATACCAATATCTTTGTTTAATGAACACCTCAGGTGCTTTCACTGCTGTAGGGATTAAATGGAACTAACCACAAATTGTGTAAAATGATGTGCGTCTCATGGAAAACTCAGAGGGAGATAACTCTTAGCTCTACTCTGAATAAAATCAGGGTAGGTATCCTCTTCATGACAGGAGGCACATGATTAGTTTCATTTTCTAACGCAGCTCATAGATTTTTTTTGTTTTACTGCTGTGTGCTCAAGCTTTGTTCTTCTGGGCACTCACCAAGCAAAATACACAAGTGGAATTTAAAACTGAAACACCAAGATTGTCATCTCCATCATCAGCCCCATAAAATGCCATCATTAGACATCTGACCTACATTAGCAATCTACTGTTCAGTAATTTAAATTGACCATCAGTTCAAAAAGAGCAGTATCTCCTGGGGGTAATTCACCCATTTTCTAGACATCTAGGGAGGATGATGAGGGTTGCATTCAAGAAGCCTGATCTCTCTCTAAGGGGAACTTGGACTTCATACCCACCTTTGAAATGTGTAAAGCTTCCAGTAAAAATAAAATCCCTGAGAGTGGATTACTTTCTTTGGTGCAGTTGTAAGCTCAGTGGCATGTATCCCTCATTGGATTTGCACACTAATCTTCCTTCTTAAGTTACTGGTAAAAATCAGATTTCTAGGACTTTTATGAATTGGAAAATTGAAGTTCTGCCTGGCAATAATTTTGAGGTTTGGTACCTGCCTCAGCTAGGCCAGCTATAAATATGGGAGGTTAAAAACAAGACTACACTTTTTCTCACAGATTTATGCACTTTGCACAAAGAAGCACAGAGGAGAACTCCAGTGTGCCTTGACTTATGGAAAAATGTCTCAATCATGAGTTGTCTTTACCTGGCTATACAGGTTTCTATCTAGGACTATTCCACTGAGTACCAATATCTTTCCTGTGTATACAAATTTTATATAAATCCAAAGAGGTCTCTAAATGCAAATATGTCCTTTAGACCTTATTAGTTGTCCCAATATGATTATTGTTGAGAGCAATTTTTTTTCCATTGGTAGAGAATACTATTTCATATGTGCAAGCAAGCTTGGAAACCAAATGTCTAAATATTTAACCAACCTTATTTCAAAGAATTTCATTATTTATCTTCTTTATGATTTATACTATCACATTCTCTGTCTGTAGTTGTGGTTTATCATAAGCAACCCATCTGCTGTAACAGCCAAATTGGAACATTCATATAAGATGCGTTCCGATATCATAAACATGACAAAAGATAGATTACATTTAGTCTTTCTCCATGTTTAACCAGTTTAATTTGTTTCCTATGCAGAAGAGGCTCTAAATTTACTTAATATATGTTAGCACTTAGGAACACAGTTAGGAACATGACTAGGGTCTTAACCTATTCGTAAATAAATGGGAAGCTTCCTGTCTGAGTAAAAGAAAGAGAGAGAATTTATGTCAAACAATCAGGAATTTAATACATAGTGCTCTATTAGGATGTCCAGTTTGTATACATACTCTTAAGGCATGATTACGAATAACTTCACTTCTTATAAACAATGTGACTGAAGAAATTACTCACAGATACAACAAAAAGGGAAAGAAAGGTAGGAAGTTTTAGCTACAGCCAATAAAGGAATTACTTTCCCTGAAAAGGTTAAAAACTCAGGCATTTATTTTTGTTGCCATAATATTTGTCTTTGCAGGTTTAGCTTTCTTAAGAATCCCAAAGAAGATGCTGCGTTGGGAAAGATTTTAGTGACCTGGGTTCAAAGTCATATCATAGATCCAACATTTTCTCCGACAGCTTTGGTTTTAAAGTAACCCTAATGCTGGACCAAATCTGTGAAGTGACTGTCCGTATTTATATCACTCTGGAGAGAGCTTTTAGTGATTACAGGGTTGATCCAGCGAGTTGTTGAATGCCTTCAACTTCTGTCAGCTTCAGTGGGTGCTCAGTGCATGGGCAAGAGTGCTCAGCACCCTCAGGACCTGGCCCAATGGGGTTTTTCACATCAAAAGGTCAAGTAGAGGGCTTTGCATTTCAGGCTATGGAGTCATTCATTTTTCTCTCTTGAGGTAAAAACCACGTGATTGGAGAGTGTGTGATTAACTGTTAAGGAAACAATGTCCATAATGATATATAAAGGTGTTGGTTTCAAAAGTTGCGGTTGGATTTCTTCGGAGGTGTTAAATATATGGTGGTCCAACACCATGCAATTCATGAATGCTAAGAATAAATACAAGCTTATTTCTGTGATGGTGATTTACTACGGAGCAATTTTGAGCAAATATATTCACATTATAGGATATGAATACAAATCAAACATAACTGAGCTGGTCTTTATGAGAATGAAGTGTCAGTACATTTGAAAATATGTGTAACGCCAAACTTTAATCATTTTACCAGCACGTTAATATTCCAATTGATTATTCTGTGTTCCTCCTGAATGTTTAAGGTTTTGCTACTGATTTGTCTGCTGCAAGCATTGCACACCTTCTAGGGCTGGCACTCGGACTCTGCCAGTTTGGGATACTGCTGGTGTGATTCAGTTTGATAAAAGAGCTTTTCCTGTTGCTAGGTCTTTGCCTCCAAAGAACATTAACACAATAGAGTATAGAGAATGGGAAAAATAATGGTGGAACTAACGAGTTACTTGTGGGCCTTCAGCAGCCTCAGATTGGCTTTCATTGCACCTCTTCTCTCCTCATGTGATTTTCTTGGCATGCAAATCCCAAGACTCCATGTCTGTGCATGAAGTGTTTAATACGATCTTGGCACCAGGAAAATAATAGGGGTCTTATTGCAGTGACATTGCACTTGCTCAGGTAGGAAGGTGGCACTGGGCTTGCTCATATTACATGAGTTCATTACTCTCCTCTGTGTACAAAATTTAAGGAATTATTTTTTTCAGTCTTTACTCAAACATTTTTGGGGCTCCACCACAAGGACAGAAAAAGCCAGGAGACCTAGGTGGGCAATAAAGGGCACAGAGATGGTTTCTGCTTTAGGATTTTTCAGTCCAAGAGAGCATTAATGGATGCATGTAAGAGAGGAGGAAACCCAGAACTTGTCATCTTGACAGCAGCTGCAGCATACCAGGAGATTAATCCTTATGAATTCAAAGAGGAATTTGAAGGAGAGTTGGGAGGAAACTGGTGAAAAAGCTTTGGGGATGTTTGCAGGGAAAGCCTCCTCTGTCTGGAGGGCAGGGCTGGAGAAAATGCAGCATTTCAAAGGTTGTCTCTTCAGTCTGTAATTGGAAGGGAAGTTGACATTGTGTCCCTGCACGGTTATGGCACACACCAAACTGCCCTGAAAGTGAAGTTTTGACTTTAGAGGATGCATAGGAGAATAAGGAAAGAATGAGTGACAGAAGAGTTCATAGATATAGAAGAGAGACATTAAAGGGAAAAGTAGAGGAATAAGGAAGAAGCAGCAATGTTTGTCTGTGATCTTGGTAGTTCTGGTCAAAATACAACTACTGAGGCTTTTTAAAAATTCTGTATAGCCAAAAACCGTTGTATTGGTAATTAAAATTATGGTGACAGTGCTAAAACCAGCTACGTCCTACAGGACCTTTTGAAAGATGAACAGATCAACAGAAACGAAGCAGAAAGAAAGGAGGAACTATCTGGGAAGGCAGGAGTAAATCATGACCACAAACCCCTCGCTGTCTGGTGCTGTTTATCCCAGCCTTGCTCTGCTTCCCTGGCTGATAACACAGCCCACCATACACCCGGGCATTGTTCTGACACTGAAAGATGAAGCGGATTTTTACGAGCCGTAACCCTGCACCACGCTTTCCCTCACAACACCTACTGCCTCTCTCAGTCCCTTGATCCCACTTTCCTACCCCCAAAACCAGTGTCTTTATTGGGACTAGTGCAATGGAAATTCCACTCACTGCTTATATCTTAGGTTTCTCTTCCCTTCCTATATTTCCCTGGGATTTGGGGCAGTATGGATTCTTGCTCCACACCCATGGCTTTGTCTTCGCCTTTGCCTTTTCTTTCTGAATAATTTTCCCCAACTGCATTTCCATGGAGCAGCTGTTTGTGTTTAAAAACCACCTGCACAAGTAGTTCTGTTTTCAGTGGAAGAAAATGTTGCTTGTAAAAGGAAAAAGCCCTAAGGTGTTGGAGTTTGCTGGGAGTTTTAATTCGATGCGTATTTTTTCCTACTGATTGATGACTGTTCGAAGTGCAACTTTAGCCCTTGATAACTAATGAAACTGGGTGGTACTAACAGTCACCGTCTGGCACAGTGATGTGGAGTTAAATTGAGCCCCTGTGAGGAAGGGGATCGGGTTTTGACCCAGCAGGAAAATCCTAGATCCCTAATTTTAGCAGAGGAGAGAGTGAGAGGTGGTGAAAGAGAAGCAGCATCTTCATAGAGAGTGAAACTGCTGTGTAAAAGGCTGAACTCTTGCATGGTTGGGAAAGGACTAAGAAAATGTGATACATGCAGAACACAAGATCTCCTAGGAAAGGAGGATGGGCACCAGAGGAAAATCTCACCTTCGCTTAAAACTCGTGGGAATTTTGGGGACTTTTTCTCAAGGGCTCCTGAAGTATAATGGAGAGCGATAACATTATTTCCCAGCCATGGCTAATCTCGAGGAGTTGAGGCTTATGTTACACTCATGTATTGTGCTGGGTGTTTGTGAAGCCATCAAGTGCAGCCAGAAGTGGTCCTGAGCCCAGTCCAGCCCCGGGAAAGCCCTATTTGCTCTCTCCAGGGGCCCTCCTTGGCCTTTCTCCTGCTGCTCCTAATGCCTTCCCACCTCTTACTCCTCTTGAATTCTCCTTGTTATGGCATGATTTTACTTTAATTTCTTTCCAAGTGGTATTAATTCTTTAATTCCCAAAGAGCCAGCTGGACTGAGTACCCAAATCCTCTCCAGTTTCCCAAAAAGCTCCTGTGTGCTTGGTGCTACCTCTGCTTGGCAGCATGTGATGCTCACAGGAGAAGTAACCACGTCAGGCCAACAGTAAATGGCAGCAAATTCTGGCTTTCAGCCCTAGTTGAGGCCATCAGATGATGATTTCTTGCTGCAAAGCTGGCACCAAACCACTGCTGACCAGGGCTATAGTAGAAGGTCATTTATGTGTCCCATCCCAGATGATGGAAGCAGTAGCAGTGAGGGTGATAGCAAGCTAAAAAATAAATCGTACCAAGGTTTGAAGAGCTTTACACCATTATTAACACATATCTAGATATATTTATATATATTTTTGGATGTATTTAGGACTTAACGAGTATAGTTGCTCATTCTGTCATCAATCTCATCCAAACTGAAGAAATTGCCAGAAGCCAGGCTAGCTGTGTGTCCCAGGAAAAAGACTTCTGGAGCATAAAAAAACCTGATTCCTACCTCCACTGCCTCCCAGTCTTCCCTTCTCCCTATCTGCAGCTTTGCTGTCCATAGGTAGCAATCACTCTCCTCCAGCTGGGGTTTGGGTGGGATGGTGGAGCCTTCTTCATGCCAGCCAGACTCCTTTGCAGTAAACTGGAGAAATTGGAGAGGTCTTGGCATACCATGGCTTGTAAAGGTCTTGTAAATGGCTCGTGCAAAAAAAAAAAATTCCAAATGGAAACAGCACTGTGCCTTAAATTTAAAGTAGCTTTGATAGGAAAGAGTGGTAAATATAAGCCTTTCCACCTCTGTGGGTATATTGTAAATGCCAGACAGTGGAAAACCAGTAAAGAAAAAAGCATCTGAAAGCAAAGACAGCACTTGGGAAGTTAGACTTGCTTTTTGGCTGTGTATGAGCTGAGCCCAGCAGGCATTTCAGACACAACTGGTTTTAGCATAAAGGCCACTGCTGGGTGTTGTTTGGGAAACCACTTGGTGTTGTGCACTGGTGGAAGCTGCTCTTGCCATACAAGTCCCATGGGAATCACCAGGGACTGGCAGCCACCGTTGGTGTTTTAAGAGGGCTGTCAGAGCAAAAAACCATTCTTTTCTCACTCAGTGCATATTCTCAGGCCTTAGAAACTGGGGAAGAGTTTGGTGGAAAGCATCCTGCTGGGTTCTGGTCACTGTAACAAAATGGAAAACTCCACAAACTATTTTAGCATGAGAGTGGCACATTTGGGATGTGTGAGAGGGAAGGGAAAGCAAGGCAGATGAGATCTGATGGCCAAACAACAAAGAGATCCCCAGCAGAGGAGTGCTGACTGTGATCACTATCCTCAGGGGAGGTGGCATCTGTCTCCTGACACAGACACTGTTGTATTTATCTAAAATCACAGAGCTGTAAAACCGGAGCTCAATGTTTGCTGGGTAAAGAAGAGACTTCACTGGGAAGGGTTCCTTAACAGAGCTGAAAGAAAAGTGGGCAAATCCATCATTGCTCCTTACTCAGCCTTCGTGTAGGTTATCTTTCTATCAGTATTCTGCTAATCTCAGAGTATCAGAGCTTTGTTTGTGTAGATGCTGGTGCCTAAATACGGTCTGAATAGAATTTCAAACATTATATTCATTTATAAATGTCACTGTTCACAATCATGAAGCCAAGAGAAGCAGTTCTGCAAAACCTGCACGACTAAAATTTAAACAGGTTGCATGAAACCACAGCAGTGTGGCTGATTTGCTAAAGGAGCATTATTTGCTGAAGAAATCACCATGTAATGCTTAATAGAAACAGCTGAGAGTGTGGTTGCATGCATTTCATGGAAGAAGTGGAAAAAGCACTCCAGACAACCTTTTCATTGCTATTTTAGAGCACAAATTTAGTTTGTGAGTGCTTGCAAAATATCTGTTGTCATTTGGTCATGCAGAACTTCTCCTTGACACCTCTGCAAGGCAGGTGCTCTAAGTGTATATATAAATTCATCTTCGTAGTGGCCACTGGTGCCACAACAAATGTCATTCCAAACAAACTCTCTGCTACAGGCTGTGTTGGAAATCATCATTTAACACATCATTTAGACTACATCAGAGTGAATCTCACGTAACCTGACCGCAATAATTCCCTTCTCAAATTAACTCTTTTTTTAACATTTTGACATTAAAAATAGAGGCAAAGACCTTTAAACACGTGGCTTCTTCTGTTTGGTACTGAGCATTGGGAAATGAGTGCAATGGCGAATTATTATTTGTCATGTGAATTTCACAAAGTAAATCACAGTGTGTATACAGAAATTACACAGCCTGTATGTATTGCTCATTTATTAAAATTCAGCTTGCTAGGCCTAAGAGGGCTGCCCAGGAGTCATTCTCTCTGCTCTCCCAGCCTGTGCAGGAGAAATCTAGAAGATAGGATCTCAAACCATTTGCCAACTTTCCCCCTGTAGTCAGTGAGGATGCATAACTTTCTTTTTATTAACACAATTAAATTCAGTGGGTCTTCTCAGCTGATTGAATTCATGCATTTCAAGCGGCCGTGCAGTTTCACGTGGCCATTCAGGCATTGCACACAGAGCTGGTATATTTTTGGAAGGGCTCCATGCTTTACCAGGAAAGTAGAGAGAAGCTTCAGAGACAACCCTCCTACCCTTCATCTTGATTTATCGAGCACATTATGATTTTGAATGGTATTTTCAATCAGGCAGGATGAGCTGTGACTGTCCTTTGTTTCCAGTTCGTGCATTCAAGCTGGCTGTTTTCTATCTTGTCTTGGGCTCTTGCCCACCCCATACAGCTCTCTAAGGTATAAAACAAGAGAGCAATTACTCTTTGTAGCACCTACTATCCATCTAACCTACGACTCCACTCTTATTTTGGAGTCAATGCTGTCGTAGATATAAATCAGTGCTCTGGGTTCAGTGTGTTCCTGTTCCAGCACTTCTGAAAGGGTGTGAACAGTTACATATTTATTCAGACTTGTGCCTTATAAAGTACATGGCTGCAGAGACAAATTCTTCTGGATTGTTTGTTTTACAGTGCTGTTAAATAGGTTGACTCTGGCTAATGCCAGCTGATGAGTTCAACTGTAAAATCATGGTAACGTGACAGAAGAAACAACAAAATTCAGGATACAGAATGGCCACCATCCTCCAGCCTGTGCTCTTCCATGGCATTTTTATAATTTTATAAACCCATTCTCCAACCCCACCTTTCCCTGTGACTTTCCCATTGTATGCAGTCTGTGCAAATATCTGTTTTATAACATGTTTATCACAAAGCAGTGTGGGCTGTACACCAAGTAATGTTCCTTCTCTGACTGCTAAACAAACACTTGAATTGTTGCCCTCTCTGTCCAAAAGGCAGTCAGGGCTCGTCTACTGCCCTCAGTGGAGTCAGGATTTCATTATGGGAATATTTCATGCCTCGCTCTTCACTTTGGGCATGTTTCTGGTGACTTTACAGCAGATCTCTCTGTATGATCCTGGTTGTTTTCTTTGATCAAGCTGGCATCTTCAAAATTGGCACATCCCCAGCTGTGTAAGCAGTGTCTTCCCCCCTTCCCACGGTGCTCCTAGGGGTCACTGGCACAGGGGCCAATTGTTATTCTGAGCCTCTTTGTGCCACAGCCATGAGTGTCTCACCAGGTGCTTTGGGGCAGGTGAACAAGGCTGGTATCAGACCAGCTCTGCAGCCTCCTGGGGACTGCCCAGGAACAGCTAAATATATTTTTCCTAGTACATGACTTCACCACAGCAGCAGTGAGATACCATCTTGCCCTTTGTGTTGGGGCTGGATGACATTTTCTCCTTGCCCAAGCTGGCAGGGAGGAGTGGCACAGCCCTCAGCCACTGCCTGGCAGCTTGCCCAGATCTCTCTGATATGAGGCAGGGAGCTGGGAAACACCAGGCTGGGTTTCTGTTTCACTGCTCAAGCTGGTCTCCATGCCATGTTCTAGATTTGAACTTGGAGAGGAATATTTTTGAGTACTGCTCATGGGACAGCACTTGGCCTTGCTTTTCTTCCCTGGGAGCGTTGGGTAACGGGCATTCATGTCAATACTCATTTTTGTTTGATTTGCTCGTTATTAAGCGTGAGCAAACATTCGGGTCTGTGGATGTGCGTGGATGTATCCATGTGCTGTGCTTGTCCCTCCACACACAGGCACAGGCTGCTGCTATAATTAGTTCTGCTTGGGAAGAGTGGCAGGAGGAAGGGTGAGCAGCTGGGTGCCGACACGACCTTCCCAGCCCCGCGTTCGGAAAGGGTCTGAGGTCACTCGTGTCCTTCCGAATGCACCTCGCACCACCAGCTGATTTGCAAAGAGGTTAATTTGAAAAGAACCTCACTTTGGGTATTTGCAGGGTTTCCATTTCAGAGCCTTCACCACAAGGTCTGGCAGTGAGGTCAGGTCTAACAGCTGGAGTCACACCTGCATAGGCTGGGTCTTCCCAACAGCAGGTTGGGCCTCCCATGTGCAACCTGGACGTGACGTTCCTCCCATGTGAAGGCTCCATTCATTGCTTAAATAGTACACTTGCACAGAAAATATCACAGAATTTAGTGTAGGCATGGAGTTGGCATCTTATAACTTGCAAATTTTGCAAGGTCAAACACTTATTGATTGTAACTCCAAGCTCCCCAAAGACTCACCGTACCTGGCACAATACTTTTGTAGGTGTTGATAATTAATGGAATTAAACAAATCGGATGCTATCTGAAGCAGCAATATACCCCAGAAAAGAAAGGGCACAAAATTCCCCAAAGCATAAATCATAATTGATTATTAATTTTTACCAAATGTACTGACAGGGATATGGCTGGCATCAGTACAGAGGCACCATTAAAAAGGAAGAGGATCATTTTAGACTTGGACCAAGTAATTTATTTTGGGGGAAGCCTTAAGCAGAATCTACCCGTTTGTGGGGTTTAAAGAGTTTGGTTCACTTATTTACTTTGGATTTTCGTGTTCACTTTCATCCCCTTTTGTACTTCCTTGGACAAAATCCAAACAGGCACAGTAACTACAGAAAAGCTGTTCTCACCACAGGGAAATAATGTATTATGCTAATTCCAATTAAAGGAAATATCTTAAACTGCAAATATAGCCTTCAAGAGAGAAATGAAAAGTGCGGAAATTAACATTCTTGCCAGATTTTCAGCTCAGTTCTGCATACTCAGGGGGTTTGGGTCAGGCTCAGATAAGCATCCAAAATTTGGGGATGTTTATCCAAACGTTATTTCTGAACCTTCTAAGTTCACTCATTACTAATCATAATGGAGTTAGTGGTAGCAGGATATGAATGTACAACATTTAGCTTAGAAATTGGCAGCTCCTCATCATTTCACAGCTAGGAGCCTTTGACCAAATATCAACTCTGCTAACCAAAACAAAATAAAATAATGCCTTGACTTGGTCTCCAGCCATACCACCTTTGCTACAGCCCTGGAAGACCTTCCAAACAGGGCTGGGACAAGGCAGTCTTGGCTGGGGGACCTCCATGGAAAATATTGATGTTACTGGAAGCATCCCCTGTGATTCAGGAGGTGACACTTTCCCCAGATTGATGTTGAACCCATGTAATGGTTACGTGTACAGAGTTGTCCTTTCAGATTTGGGAAGTTTCAGAGGGCTGATGGGTCATTAAAGACCTTTTCTTAAAGGCTCATAGATTAACTCCATGATCACCTGAATTGCCAAGGCAATTGCACCAACCCCATTGCACCACCAGTGAGGTCCTGGGATGTGGTTCTCCCACTTCACTGGTTCCTGCTCCATCCCCGGGCTGTTTGCTTGTTCAGTCATAAGTGACATGAACTCCCTGTAGAGTTTACTGTTAGAAGTGTTTGGAATATTTTTTCCAATGAAATGAGAGGAAGATGGCTGAGGATCATGAATTAGCTCCCGAAGAATTACCTCCAGGTCTTTGTCTCTGTTTTTGCCATCACATCCTTGAGCTTAAACCCACGGGACCTGCATCCTGCTGCTCTCCTATAGGCACCTTCCAACTTATTGTACTCTTTACCATCATTAGAAAGCCATAATATCAGCTAAGGAGGTGCTGTAGATCTATCCTGCATGGATATCATCCTTCAAAACACCATCACGCTGCTCCCAAGTCACTCACCCATCTTTTTCCCCCAAACATTTGATTTTAGTCAAAGGGTGTCACCCTAACTAGTAGTATTTGAACATTGAAATGTGTGCCAGGAATAAATCCATCCAAGTACACATTCTCCCCTAGTAAAAAAGCACCAAAATGCTCAGTGAAATTATATCAGGAATTAATTTGACCACATGAACTTGGATTGTAGGTACATAGTCTAGCCCTTAAAATCCCTTCTGATTTGCTCAGACTTACCTCTAAATCACAGATAGTAAATCTGCAGGGCTGTAATAGAAGACAACCCATTGAAAGTACTAGTTTAAAGAAAGAGAAGTCTATCATTGAGAGGAATAACAGATGTCATGAAAACATGGTAAGAAATGGTCAAAATATATTTGAATAGACTCTTTAAGCTATAGGATTTTTTAGAAGTTCAATGATTACTCATCCAAGATATGTTGTAAAATACATTTTATAAATCTTTGCTGGTATTCTTGTAATTTCCCTTGCATCTTCCTCCTGAAACCAGCAGAAATAATCCCTCACTTTCTTGAGACCCTCTATTAACAAGTAGCATAGATGTTCTACCACAGAAGATTTTGACAGTTTAAACTAAGCACCTGTTTCCATCTAATGTAGGTTTGGCAGGGTGCTGTGTTTGGTGTAGTTCATGTCACTCAGATGTCAATTTTTTCTTCATTAAGCCAATAAATTAGTGAACTACACCATGCTCTAAAACTCGCATCAATCTCCCGTCACATTCACTATTTTTATTTTTTGTTTGTGGTTGCCTTCTCCTTCCAAGGGAAATGAGCACCTTGAATTTGAAGTGGGTGCTTGGGTTAGGAAGTGAATTTTGTGTGTGTGTTTGTGCTGTAACAAACATATATCAACGATAACAGCAGCTGCATCAGGAGCATTTTAGCATCCAGCAGGATGAAAGTTTGTGGGGGAATCACTGACCAACAAATTCAGTACTTATCACTATTGATGTCATCAGGATGTAACCAAGGATATTTAGAAGGAACGGAGAAAATGTCAATAATCTGAATTGCCTGGTGCTTGTAGAAATAGTTCTTGTGAGTCATCATTGTAGCTGGTTTTGGTTTTAGAAAAAGCAGAAACGGCAGAAAAACTGTTCCAAATGGTTGTGAAGACGTGATGGGCTTCTGTAATTTCAGGGAGAAAAATCGGAAAATCATGTAACATATGACTGTTGATAGCTGCAAGAGGAACAAATGCTTTCCATCCCGAAACACTTCGTACCATCAGTGTTTCAACAGCTCCTATTTAGACATTAAAAAGAAGACATTTTTTATTATGATTTCTGCCTTGGGCCCTGATCAGCAACATAGAAAAATGCAAGCAGGAGCGTAGGGTTGCTTATCCTTCCTTCTTGTTTCCTTTTACTCTTAAGTTCTTGAAAGGTCGTAAAATAGAGAAATAAAAAAGCCACTGAAGTGTAGTTTTGTTAACTTTATCTTCTGAACATTAAACATTGTTTCAAATTTCTTATGGTACATAAAATGTTTTGCCTTGCTGTATCATGTGTACAGAACTTCAAAAAGTAAATGCGACAGCTCAGAGAACGTAATGGATGTGTAATAACAGCTCTTTAGATCTCCTGTTTTTAGCATAGCATCTTTTTGCTTCCAAAGGTGCTTTTAACATGATATCTAAAGCTATTTCTGAAGTCATTTATTTTTGCATGGTGATAGGTCTTATTTTGTAATTAGCCCATGCTTCTATCTTGCTGGAGTGTCCGAGCCCCCCTGAAATGTTTAGTCCTCATCAATCCTTTTTGTTTCCCTTTCAAAGGCATCCACCCTAATAACTCCCATTTCATGGATGCTGTACATCCCAGCTGCCTTCAGCACCTTTTACAAAAACATTTGGAAATCGTTGCGTTGGAACGGAGCTCAGTTCTTTTTGTTGGGCATTTTCAACATAAAGAAGTTTCTCCTGTGTGCCTTAAATTCATTCACCACACGAATTTCAGCGGATGGTTTTTAACCACATTTGCCCCACATCCTGTCACCGCCGGCCACCGCGGTGCTGTGAGAGGGCTGCCAGCAGCAGGCACACCACTGGAGACCTGGGTTGCCCCGTTGAGCTGGAGTTTGGGCAGACATGAGTTGCTAAATCCTGATTTAGTCTATTTGGGGCCTCTCTTGTGTGTCCAGACATAATTTGTTGTGATGCGAACTGGTGCGGGCACAGTGGGAGCGGCGGAGTGGCTGACGCTCGTTAATCTGCTGTCATTTGCATATATGCAATGCAGAGAGGTTAACAGGATTTCCCTGATGCCCCTGTCAGTGGCAGCAATGGGGCTGGTTTCCTCCAGTGTGTCAAGCAGGTTGCTGTTAATCAGTTATCGTTGGGCTTTTCATGCCAGCTCCTCTGCTCTGTCTGCTGCTGTGTCCACAGGAGCAGCTGCAGTAGGGAGGGGCTTCAGGTGCCAGCAAGGGTCCAAAAAAGCTCCAGGGGTAAAAAGAACAAATTTTAATATTCAGTGCAAAGTTTTATCCCCCTCATGTCTTCATAAGCCAGCACAAAGGGAAGTTTGAAGGCATGACCACTGGGTAAGAAACACACGGCTGTACTCAGTCCCTTGGGGTGGCAAAGCCTCCAGGGAAAGTTGGGGAGTGGCTCCACATCCTGCAGGGGCAGTGGGGGCTATGGCATGAACTTTATCCTCATGCATTAACAACCCTGGGTACCCTGTGTCAGCTCTTTGCATGCAAAATTCCATGGAATGTGACCAAGTGCGTGCCCACTGACACAGGGTGCAGGGCAAAAGGGGTGGTTGTGGTGGGACCCTCCTCAAGTGGCCTGGAAGTGTCAGGAAGCTCGGAAGCAAAGGCATGGAGAACAGCTTGATAAATAAGATGATGTGAAACTGAATCACTGCATAGAGATGAATCAAAATTATAAAATCAATAGGTATCGATCTGTATATATCACACAAATAACTGTGCCTGAAGAGGTGCCCAGATTTAACATGCTGATTATATGGCAGTCAGTGGAAATAACTTGAGATCTGAAGTGCTATTATGTTTTAGTTGTCCAGTGCTGCAGCTGAAGCTGACAATATCTTAGCTGAAGTCTCTTTTAAATTTTTTTCTGCTCAAAGTTCTTGGTAACAAGTATATTTAATCAACAAACCAGAAGTGAAGAACAGATTTTTGGCTTACAAAATACTCTTGAGCCGCCTAAAGCTGGAGTCCAAACACTACAAATTCTTCTAAAAATATACATCTTTCATTTTAACTTCCATTTGCTTTTACTACTGGCCTCACTCACATAAGCCAAGGTCACTGCACTTCAGATGTGTCTGCTGGACACTTGGCTACTGACCAGAGTTGCAATGAATCACCTGGAACAACACAATCCATGGTCACCACACTCTTTGTGTGGCTGGTTGGAAATCAAGTCAACAAGGTCTTTGTTATATCCTGTTCATACAAACCCCATTTATGTCTTGTTCTTTTTGTACCCCTTGAACTGGTGGAGGTGCAGTCTATCAAAAGCAGCAGGATTTACTGGTGTATTAGAGAGTTTGGTCAGTCTTTCCCTCTGGCATTGACCGTCCTCCTTCTTTCCCATCAGTGGATGCATTAAGGAAGGAAGGATGTGCTTAACTCACTGTGTAGCTGTCATTATGGCTTTCTTCAAGGTTATTGTCATATTCTTTGCCCCTACATTTTGTCTCCTAAACTTGGGGTAAATACAAACCTATCACATGTGTAAAAAGACCAGTTACTTGTCATACATGGGCAGGCACAGGCTGAATCTGCTGCAGAATTACTTCCCATCTTTATTCATGGATTGAAAATGTTCATTTTCCTTTGCTGGATTAGATTTGCTGCGTAGATTTCTAGGCATATAAATGATATTTTGGAATGCAACCCTCACATTTTATAAATCATTCAAACCAATTCAGTTGCTTCTTTCCATAGAAGTATTTCCCCATCCACAGCAGCCTCGATCTAAACCTACTGTTTTCCATTTGAGACAAAATTCACGGATTAATTTAGAGAATAAAATAATTAAGTAATTCTGAAGTGCTAATGAGCACTCATAACTCCCACTTGCATCTTTTATAGCACTTTTAAATGCACCACAAGCTCTAGGAAAAATTGTGGTCATTCATACCGTGACAGATATTCTTACTTTATCACCCAAGCTGACAGACGTCCTTCGTGCAACGCACAACTGGCTTGAGCTTCTGTTCACAGTGCCTGGCAGGACAGCTTCTAGCTCCCATTTATTTCTGGAGGGTTCACAAATATAGCACTAAAATACTGTGCTCCAGCCCTCTGGTCCTGGAGCTGAAGGCAGTGGGAAGATCCAGTACTGACTTTTGTCTGGAGCTGGAGCAGCTCCTCCATCTATACAGCCCTGGGACAGCCCAGGTCTGATCTGAGTGTCCTGTCTGACCCCAGGAGTGACAGGAATCTTGTGTAGAAATGGGACTCTGCCTGGGCTTGATCAACACTTCTGGCCACAAGTTCAGCCCCAAGGTAGCCAATGCTCTCATGTCAGTGCTGTGCTCAGGACTTGGAGCTGCTGGTGTTTCCTTGGGGAATGTGTCACAACCCTGATCTCTCTATGACCCCTTGAAAAGGCCACAAAGATGACCACCTTCCTCAGCCAAAACATCAACAGCTCCTTAACCCAGTGGATCTCCTGCTTTGTCCCATGTGAGGATTCCAGCACAGGGAAGCATATGGGAAGAAATGATCTTTAGTGCCGTATTTACTATACTGGATCCTCAGCAAGACAGATCATGCAGCCTCTGAAATCCTTCCTGGTGGAAGGACATCTGCTCTTAACACATTGCCTCATTTTGCTTCTGTGGACCCAAAAAACTGCAACTGAGCACATGCTCATTCTCTGCTGCTTTTTGCAGCCACTTAGTGAGGTCTAGGAGCACACAGTGGAGTGATTGGGGCAGTTTCTTCCCCTCTGCCTGGTGGGGATCGTGATCCATCTTATGCTCAGCACTTGCATGATTGCTGGGGGACTCCTAGCAACAAGACTTGACATCATGAACTCCGTTTCACATTTCTGCCACAAAAGTCAAAGGCAGAGTTTGACGTATCCTCCCCAAAACTGCTTCTACAGGAGGAGCTTTCATTTATGGCACCAATCAGCGAAATGTGCTTACGTTTAAAGATCTGTTCCAAAGTATAAACTGCTCATTTACAAGGCTAAAATATTTTCCTAGCTAAAAAAAGGGGAGATAAAGTAGAATTTCTGCTACAGATGAGCCATATTAAAGCAGGCAGACCTGTTTTAACTGGCAGTGACGAAGCAGACACCCACTATTTATCCATGAGAAGCTGTAAGCACCAGCAAGCAGAGAGGAGTTTCTGTTCATTGCAGTCAAAGAAAAGGAATAAAAAACAACTTCTCAATGAATCAAAATTATGTGAAAATATTGCATGAGAATCTGCCACTGATTTTCTCCATGAGCAGAACTCCGTATTCCATCTGTAAAAATAAAATGGTAATCTTCCCATCTGGCACACTTTTTATCCCATCCATGCCAACTGTAAGATTTCAGGACAGTCTCATGTTTATTATTTTTCTACCCACAAAGGGTCACAGTTTCCACTGGGGCCTCTAGGTGCTGCTGTAATGCTAATAATACTAATACTCATAATTCTGCTAGTGGCAAATTTAGCCCAACATCTTAGACTTAAATAAATTATATGGAAAAAAATAGTTATAAAACAGCCTCCAGCCTCCTTCAAATTCTTCAGGTCATTTTGCATCTGCAAAACTCAGCTTGTGGATTGATATGGATCTTATATGTTGTATCTTGGGAATGTTTTCTCAGTGAATCTCACAAAAAATCTGCAGTATGACTTGTGAATAAAAAAAAAAAAAGAAAAAAAAAA
>VXBB01020346.1:568505-605850 GCA_013399915.1 Illadopsis cleaveri | reverse complement strand
TTTTCCACCTTCTCTTTTGGAGGTGGGGGCAGAGCCGGGCTCGGCGGGGCAATGCTCGGCAGCCCCGCGGGCTGCGCGCACCCACCGCATCCCCCCCACCCCACGGCCGGGCCCGATCCCGGCCCGGGGGCGCGGGGGGGTGACCGGGGCAGCCCCCACGGGGACAACGCGTCCCGCAGAACGCCTTCAGGGACCGCCGAGGGTCCAGGCAGGGACTTCCGTGGGCTCCCGGTGACCGGGCAGCGGCAGCGCCGGCTCCGGCCGCGGCTCCACGCGCTGCCCGGCGGGGCACAGCCTCGCTCGCCCTTCGCTTTTCGTTTGGGGCGTTTAAGGTTGTTTCCTTTATTTTGCTGTTAAAATTGGGGTGGCTGCTGCCGGCGCCGTGGCGAAGAAGTTACAATTTAGCAGTCAGCTCGCGGGGAGGCTGTGGGAAGTTTGGGATAGGCCGATGGTGAAGCTTGCAAATAATGATATTCAGTCCGTTGTAATGATTAGTAATTTGTCATAATATTAGAATAGAACATCGTCTTTAGCTTGTCCACGAGCAGTCTCATTATATTTGTTTATTGTCTGCATAATTGGAACCATTTATTGGTGTGTATTGAATACTGCCATGGTTTGCATGAGTGTTTACATTGTTTTTCATTTATTCTCTTTATTTTGACATAGGGAGTTCTGTTATTTGCTTCGATTAAGGGGAGGGATTTAAGTGTTGCACAGGACTGTTTGGGAAGTGTAATATTAAAACAAGATAAATAACTCTGCCTACCAGATAAAGTTTGCTTCAGAGCTACAAATATGAAAATTCTAAATGAGTGCTGCAATCAACGTAAATCATGAAACAAAACAGAAATCTTTAATGAAGCCAAAGCCATCTATTTTAATAATTTTTGTTATATTTCTGTCAGAGTCCTATTTAATTAAAAGAATAATTTCAGACATAGTCATTGATGAATGCATAGAAAATCAGGTGCCTCTTAAATTAACATAGTGTTATATTGCAATAATTAGACAACATTTCAATTACATGTAAATATTTGTCAAGACGTTTTTCAGAACATTTATTGTCTGTTTATTATTATGTATGTATTCTTACAGTTCCTAAAAAAAATCTCAGCAGGGAAACATATTTCTGAATAAATACATTATTATTATTATTATTATTATTATTATTATCCACTTGTTTATTTGGAAACCTGTGATTTATCTTTTGATTAGAATACTCAGCCAGCGACAGAAAGATTTACTCTTTCATATTTTTCTTTTTAGATCTTGGATGAGTTTTGCAATGTGAAGTTCTGCATAGATGCCAGTCAACCAGATGTAGGAAACTGGCTCAAATATATCAAGTTTGCTGGATGCTACAATCAGCACAACCTTGTTGCATGTCAAATAAGTGATCAGGTACGTGGTGTTCACTTTCTGGACTTAATTTTTAAGGAACTTTCAGGTGTCAATGGGAAAAAAAATAACAGCAATTCACAACAGCTTTTGGCCTATTGGCTGTTATGGCAAAAGACAAAGTATAGATGGAAATGCAGAATGGAATAATTTTGATTATGAGTGGTAGAAAATACAAATTTTCTATTTTGTATATTAAATTCATAAATGATTTTTTTTGTCTTATATCTGATAAAATTCAGGACTGCTTTCTAAGGGATACAAAGCCATTATGTGCTGATTTTGGATTTGGAGCTTTTTCTGGCTCCTGTTGCAGTCCACTTGGATTGCTATGTTAAATCATTGAGTTGGTCAGAAGCTGTAACGTGAATTTAATAGAAAGAGTGGAGGACACAAAAGTGATAATGTTACCAGTGTGCTTGCATGTGTAGGGCTTTGGATTTGAATGCACACGTGCATGGATATTATTGTGCCTTCCCATACACTTTGCTGGAACTCATAGTACTGACGTGCTGAATCAGGGTCTTCGGTGGTTTTCTTTTTCTTTTCATTTATTGCACTTAAGTCCACTCTTTGTTGGGCTGAAACATTATTTATCCTTGTGTGTTGGAAAAAAGGCTGGGATAGGCAGAGGCAGAATGCAGTAAAGCAGTAAAGCATTTTGTTTTCAATTATGCTGATGAGTTATTAGGTGTTTCCTAAATCAGGGTTTGCTTTTGTCTGCGGATAACAGAGGCCATTATGAAATATTTTAATGGGCGAAGTTAGGCTGAGGAGGCTTTGCTTCTTTAAAGTAAAATATCTAAAACAGAAAAGCAACCACTGATTGTGAATTCTTGTTTCCAGTTTAAACTTTGCTACCTGCAACGTATGATTCGATTCATTTAATCAGTGTTTCATTTTTCACCACTTAATTAACTGCATCAGGTGAATGTTAAAGATTAGCTGATTTAATTGCCTTGACAGTATTGAAAGAAGAATCACAACCAGACACAAAGCTTCAATTAGAAATCATTCTTTCTAATCAAATTCCTTACGTATAGGAAATGAATGTGAGGGAGCCTGCTATTTCCAGCCCAGCGCTACGTATTTCACTCATGCGAGATAGCTGATTAAAACTGGGTTAAATAACTTTCTCAGAAACTATGAGAGAAGATCTTTTTCATTTCCAACTTTTACAGTTCAGCCCTGAGCACATGTAGCATAGAACGAGCCAGCGGACTGAGAGATAATTTGTTTTTTATACAGCAGCTGGTTTAACTAAAGAAACCATAAAGGTTATTAGTAAAAGCAAGTTACATTTTCCAAGCTGAAATATGCTTTGTGCTGAAAAATGATAAATTCTCTCCATGCAGAGCATTTATGAAAACAGTGATAGGAAAAGGAAACTACGTGAATTAATTGAAACAGCAAATTCAAGTATTTTACATTGAGCAGGACCTGGTGTAGGTAGGAAAGATGAAGAGTAAAATCACATGCATTGGTCAAAGCAACTCACTGTCCTTGGGTCGGTGTTGGGGATCTGCAGCTGAGAGTGCAGGCGAGGCTGAGCCATCAGCATCTCCCTCCGAGCGCACACGCGCACCCGTGCCTTGACGTTTTTGGAAGGAAAGTTATGGCGCTTTTAACTTTCTCTTTTTTTAGTGTTTACATTTCTGACATTTGGTAATGGTGGCTGTACTGCTGCCAATAATTCCCTTCATTCACTGGAGGCTTGTTATTTATTTTTGCACAGTATCGTGCTGTTCATAATTCCATATTTTTATAGCGTTTTGTTGCTGAGATTTGCAAATTAAGATTTGGTTGTCTTTCAAGTAGCATGTTGTGATCTGGGTGCTGTCAGCAGGAGATTGTTGTTCATTTGGCCCTCTGGAAACGCTGCACATTCACCCACAAAACCGTCCGTGTACTCCAACGTTTTATGACCAGAGCCTAAAAAGTTAATGCTAAAAATGTGCTCTCGAATCTTAAAGCAAGAAAGTCTTTCTAACAGCTCCTCCTTCTGCTTTCTTCTGGCACAAGCTCACCAGAGGTAATATAAAATATAATGGGAAGGCAAACTGGGAAATGGACGTTACATGGCCAAACGTGTGCGTGTACAAGGAGTGACAAATGCAAGTCAGGGCTGAGTGTGCACACAGAGACTGTGTGGGGCTGCCTGAGGTCACTCAGCCTCAGTAGCTCCTGGAAAAAAAAGGGGGGAGAAAAAGAAAAGGAAGGGAATAAAAAGGGAAAATAAAAATAAGGTGAAGCTGAGGATGTGTGTCAGTGGTTGTAGCTGGAGCTGGAGGGCAAAGACGATGCAACCCAGCTGGTACAGGAGACCCCAGCTCAGCTGGAGGCACAGCCAGTGCTGGGTGCAGGTGTGGGGGGACACCCCAGGTCTTCCTGCCTCCCCCAGGGACACAAAGCCTCTCAGCAGCCCTGGTTGCACGGGGAGCATCCCCAGTGCGACGCTGCTCTCTCCAGAGCCACAGACACTCTATCAGCAGTAATTGTTCACCTCTAATTGCTTCAACTCATCTGTAAAATTCACAAGCAAACATTGGGCTGTACCTGAGAAGGTAAAAGATCCTGCCAGCGCTCCCAGCCTCATGCTGCCCACAAGTTTATACTACTAAATTCAAGCTTGACTGACAGGCAGGTATGGTTCCCAGACTGCTCGAGGCAGGATTGAGATGAGCTCACTGTTGTAATCTGGTCACTCTGCTGTGTTCTACCTGCTGTATTTAACAAAAAGAGGGAAAGAAAAACATTTTTTTGTCATTTTCTCTCTTAGAGTTTTTTCAGAGACATACCACCCCACCCCCTGACTCACGGCTGAGGTTAGGTTTCATCACTTAGGATCAACTTTACAAAAGGCCTGGGCTCTTTCTTATGACTGTATAAATGAGCTTTGCTGAGATGAACAGCTTGATAATGGTGAGATGCAGTCAAAACATGCACGCTAGATGCAACTCATGTTTCATTTGATTGCAGCTGGAGTAGGGCTTAAAAGCTGCATTTTTTAACTTTTTTTTTTTTAAAATTTCAAATGAGATCGATCTAGGATTTCTTTTTGCTGTCTTACTGTTATCTCCTGTCATACCCAATCTAACCTGAACGTATGTAATTTTAGATGTATGTCAATAATGAAATTCCACAAACAGGGCACTCAGTTTTTCTCTTTTCCCCAAAGAGACTACAGTGTGTGCAGAGCTGCAGAGAGTCTTGTCACTGTTCTGCCCTGGAATGTGTTTTTTCAGCTCAGAGTCAGTTTAGGATTCTAGAGCAGTTTCTGCTAACTTGGACGACTCCTCTCTGTTATCGTTAAATATCTATTAGTTCAACTTTTTAATGACTTCAGAATGACTGGCTCTATTAGGTTTTCTGGCAGTGCTGTCAGCCCAGCAAAAGCATTATTTTTAAAGATGTATGTTAATGAAAGTGTGGTTGCAAATCAAGCAGTGGCATGGCAGGGGCTGTCGCACATTCCAGGCTGAGATCATGGTCACCTTCAAACTACAAATTTTTTTTTTTTTATATAACTTTTTTATTTTTAGAAAGATTGTTGGTAGCTGTTGAAGTTGAAACCCCTGAATATTGTTTTTATCTTGCTTATTGCTTGCAGAGTTCTAACCGTGATACAGACACATAGTGCTGTGAAACTGCTGTGAGCTTTCACGTCTCTTTCCCCCCAACAAAGCAGCTTCTGAAGAGTCCCCTTGGTTTATCCATGGAAAACTCAGAGTGACTCAAGATCACTTTACTGAGGTTTTAGATTGCTGTGCGTGCTGAAATAGGTTTTTGGTGGGGTTTTGTGTGTGTGTTTTGTTTCCTTGCCTTATGCTCAAGTACGTGCCACTGCAAAGGGTGCAGAACCAGTAGTATCACACCTTTAACAACGTGCCCGATGTCAGTGATATAAACTTACAGGAGTGAACCTACTGCTGTAGGTTCCACCAGATCTGATCCCACCTTACACGTTTTACAAACTTTTTTAATCTGCAGGCACAGCTTCATGTTTCAGGTTTTATGGCCGCGGCCCCCAGTCCGTGGCGGGCAGGGGCTCCTTGCACAGCCACCTGCAAAAGTTGTGTATTTAAGGAATAGTTTTGAGGCTTTGTTGTCAGAGAGTGAAATTAAGGTTTTGGCTGTTGTGGGTCAGGAGGGCAGCACACGCTGAGCTCATACGGGGCCCTATTCTGCTGTGACTTTTCCTATGAGTTGTTGGTTATTTATCAAATAAACCTTAATCCAGCCTCCACTGAAAATCTCCAGTGGAGCAGGGATGTTTTAGCTTGGGGCTGGTGGAATGAAGAGCTGCTCAGTGGTGATTTTCCACTTGCTGCAGTTAGAGCTGAGGCTGTGGGTGAAATTCCTGCCTGGGCTTTATGACTGCCTGTGTTATCTGGAATTTGATGCACTGGTGATGTTACTGCTCTCAGCATTGGACTGTCCTGATATGACCTAAAATAAACTGTTTAGAACCAAAGCTAGCAACTTGTTGGCATTTCTGCAAAGTGATGAGGTTTTTCCTGAGGGTTCATTTTTCATAAAAGTGATAAGGGATTTTTTTGTGATGAGGGCTATCAAATCCTACTCATCTGCTCATTAAAGCATAGAGAATTATGGGCAACCACAGAGCCAGGAGAAGACTGCACCTTGCTTGATATTGGTGTGGTTCATTAATGGAGGTTCATGGGTGTTAGAGGACAACTGATTGGTTAGATCAGCTCAGGAGAACAGGTGGGTGACAGAAGTTGGGGTCTGGTGTCAGTGGTTAGTCAAGGAAGAGCTTCTGCAGGACCAGAGCAGCTTGGATGAACCAAGGCTTTCAGAGAAGCTAAAATTCACCAACAGTGGAAGAAGACCTGAGTGGTACTGGGGAGGGAAGTGGCCTGCAGCCCCCCAAGATTCCAAAAAGGGTGCCCTGCAGAGAAGTATCCTGCAGTTCCCTTCTTGTTTTGGGGAGCAGGAGGCACCTTTTCCCTTACAAGGTGGAAAAAGGGAGATTCCTGGAGCATCCTTCCCCCAGTCTTTCCTGCATGGAGATTTTGGGGCATTTTGGAAATGAAGAAGGAAAGGATTCACAGCCCTGGTGCTGAGGGACTGTGGTGCTCCCCCTGCCCTCTCTGCAGTGGGAAGGAGAAGGTCCTTTCTTCCCACTGGGCTCCCATTTGTGTCCCTGCAGCCTCTTGCGTGCGGAGACTTGTAGAGTTTCGCCTCTGGATTTTTGCTGAAGTTTTCTTTGGGCCCAGTACAGCTCTCACGCAGGACTTCTCTACCTTGGCCCTTGAAAAAACTCCAGTTTGTTTCAATTTATCATTTGCCTGAGTATAGCAAAAAGAACGTGGCTCGGGTTTCATCACACAGCTCTCCAGCTGCACAAGTTGTTCATCAGGGGAGCTAAAATTGAAGCTGTGCTATTTGGACCTTTTTTTTTCTGCTTTCTTCCCTTCAAACTCTTAATTATGGCTTGTTGTGAAGTTGTGTGTCTGTTCGTCTTTCTCATTTATCTGGCTGGTGTAATTCCTGATTTTGGTGGAGCTCCTTGGACATAACGCTCATTGGTAGTTTTGGACGTTTAATTTGTTTTGCTTTTCAAGCAAGTTCCACTCTTGCTCCGAAGCAGTGTGGAGGTGGATGCCAGTGGGCAGCATGCACTCTGCCTCTTGGGGCACATTTCCCAAAGGAACTGGGAGATGAGGCTGCCTTGCTTGAGGTGGGATACCCCTGGAAAGTGATCCAGTGGGTGCTGGATGTGGGTGCTGGTGGGGCTCACCAGGGAGCAATCCACTTTTGGGTCTTCTGTTCCATCCCACCGTCCCAAGCAGAGTAGGTCCTCCTGTTTGCACCAGTGTGGGGCAGGACAGGATCCCTGGGTGCCTCCCCTGTGGTGGGAGCTGTGAGTTCAGCACGTGGCCTGGGGGTTAAAGGACAAACTGCATTGACTTGGAGCGGCATCTCTAGCCTGCCCTAAAATCTGAATTTCCCAGGCAGCTCTGGGGCACGTGCACTATTTCCCAAAGCTGTAGGCAGGAATAAAGGGTTTAGCTGGATGCACCAGAACACGGCTCCTCTTTGGGGCACGACAAATGCGTGCATGGCAGTTCCTGCCTTCGCTCGCACTCAGTGACTGAGTTGTTGCTTTTCCCCCCCAAAACCTTAACTTCAATTAACCCCTCCTGGTTCTGGGGGATGCTGATGGGAGCAGAGGGGGGTCCAGGGAGGGCAGTGTGGGGCTGGCAGGGGCAGGGGGATGGCTGGGGTGCTTCAAAGCACACGGGCTCAGCGGCTGAGCGTGGCCCCAGCCGAGCTCGCGGGGAGTGCGTTTCGCTATTATTTCAATTATTACAACTTCCTGAATAGGTCGAAGGTCGTTCATAATTCACGCTTCTGTCATCTTTACACATGCCAAATGCAGTCTATTAAGCATAAATAAAATTTCAAGTGCCTGACCAGGAAAAGTAAACTGGGATTCATAACAATGAGGCCTTATTCATCTATTTAAAAGTGAATTGTGTGTGTTCCTTTTTTTTCCCCCCCCTCCCCTTTCCCTTTATGCCTTTGCAGTTTGGGAGCTTTTATTTCTGCTCGGTAGCACAGATCTCTGACCTGCAGTGTGGGCAGGCACAGAGCACTGATGAGCCAGGCCTCCCCCAGCTTCTCCCCACCTCGGACCCCCTGAACTTTGAAAGTGTTTCCAGACCTGAATCCGATTTTGCTCTTCCTACATAAACTGTAGTCACACACCGTTGATCCCAGGGCATGTGAAATGTGCATCTGGACTTTGCTTTTTTTTTTTCTTTTTTTTCCCCCCCCTCCTCTGGTTGTTCCTCTTCTGTGCAGAAGCTCTTCCTGTACTGGTTCTTAAGCAGACCAGTGCAGGTTAACCCAAAAAAGTTGGTTAATGGAGCAGGCTCAGTCAGCTGGAGAAATGATAGCCAGAAAATTGAAACCTTTCATTAATGACAGTAGAGTCAGGACTGTGTGCCAGAAATCTTCATGCTTTGCGATTGAAAAATCCACTTATTTTATGATAGCATTTCCTAATACAAAACTTGCTGACCATGGTAGAGGTGCTGTTCTTGCAAAACACAGGCAGCCCAAGGGGTACCTGTGGAGCTGGTGGGGAATTTGTGAGGTTCCCCATCTGGGGGTTGCAGGACACCCCCTCCCCACCTGCCCTCAGTCATCTGCTGCCGCTGCCTCAAAATTTGGGCAACATGATTCATTTCAACAATTGGCTTCTCACTTTTTCCCAGACAGGGTAATTCCAGGAGGTTTTAAGTGGGAAGAGTGAGGAAAAAAAGCTATTCATGTGAAGTAATAAGGACAGTTCTTAAAATCAGAATAAATTTACCTGCATGATCGTTTTGGTTTAAACTTCAATAGGTTTTATTTTAGAGTCTCACTGCAATGCAAATTGATGTATAAACGGTGAATTTTTATGTAGATGAACTTTTTCTGTACATACAGAAATTTTAGAAATTATTTTTAATAATAATTAAAGTTAGTACTCTAATGATGTGAAAAATGTCAGACCTGGAAATCTATCACTCGGCCTTTGCTTTGGAGAATGTTAAGTTTGAGATGCAAAATAAAGAAACATTACTCAACTTAAAAATGGAGTTTTTTTAAACACTCGTCTTGTTTCCCTGCTGAGGGACAGAGAGGCTGGCCAGGCAGTTTCTGATAGGTAGTTGGATCACCTCTGGATTTTTAAATACCAATGCAGACAAGACAACTGGCTGCAGAGTCTGCTCCCTGCTCAGGGATGTGTCCCACAGCTGCAGGAAAGATGCTGCATCCTCCTGGGCTTCCCCAAGAGAAGCAATGCTCCCCAGCACAGCGCTTGTGAACAAGACCCTCTTTATGCCCCAGTCCATGTGTCCTCACTCTGTGGTGAGAGGTGAAAAGGTCTGTCCAAACACCTTTGATGGGACAGGGAAAATACCAGAGAAAGCTCCACTGTGGTTTTTGTTCACTCCTTGGTGTGGATGCAACACCAGCCTGGGAAGAACAGCAGCATTTACCTGACTGGGAAACAAAACCTGGGAGCAGAAGCAAATCCTGGGCAGAGCAGAAGCTTTGGCATAGTCCCTCTGGGATGGTGGAAGTCCTTCCTGGCTGTGTGGTGGTCCTGCTCCTGCTTCCATGCCAACAGGGAGGTCTGCAGAAGTCTCTTCAGTCAGTGTGCACATGTCATTATTCCACACATTATTTTTACCCCAAACCAGCCAGCAACTGGGCCTGTCTTCCACAGATCCAACTGCAGCTTCCCTTTCAGATACTAGAGGCCATTACACTTCTGGAACTAAAAATCCACTTTTCAATACATTCATCGTAACAAATGGAAAACCAAGCATTGCTTGTAGCAAATATTCACTGGATGTGGCACTGTCATCAGGTTTATTTGCAGGAGGTAAAAGCTGGCTTCATTTAAATGTGGTTTGGCCTTTGATGGGATGAGCTGTGTTGCCTCAGTGC
Organism: Illadopsis cleaveri; assembly: GCA_013399915.1. Classification (NCBI taxonomy): domain Eukaryota; kingdom Metazoa; phylum Chordata; class Aves; order Passeriformes; family Timaliidae; genus Illadopsis; species Illadopsis cleaveri. The sequence continues at coordinate 595,977 of VXBB01020346.1, read as the reverse complement.
AGCCCCAGCATGCTGAAGCCCACCAGAAGCCCTGTATCCTTTGGCACTGGCAACAGCATTGGATCCTCAGGGGCTTGTGGTACTAGATATTTCCCTGGCTGCATGAAGAGATTTACACAGGACACTGCCGTGGCTCTCTTGGCTTCCAAAACAATTGATGGAGTTTGAAATCCCCTCAACAAGAGAGACAAATGGGAAGCCCAGGCTGGTGTTTCAATGAGGGTGGTGTGGATGAGGAGAGGGGATGCATCACACTGCCCATAAATTCCTTCTCCTGGTTTTTATGGGGAAAATTGTCCCCAAACAGGGGCTTGTGGCACTGCTACCTTGTGCCTGATGTGTTTTGCCAGCACTTCTGTCTCCTGGTGAGGGGTGAGCATCGGGGTGTGGGATGGGCTGCCCCGGCAGCCTCCACTGCCACTCCCTGCACTGTTCTCTGGAGTGGCTTTTGGGACAAATTGAAGGAAAAAACCCTCCAAATCTGAGGAAATGCGTAATTAATTCGATATTTTTAGGTATTTAGCCCATGTCCGTGGGCACAGCTTGTGCAGACAGAAAGGATTAGGCTGTACGGCCACCTCCTGGAGGACACTGGTATGTGCTGGCTGCCGGTGGGTGACAGTCTGAGTGTGTGTGTGTATGTGCCTGGGCAAGGAAAGCACCCACCGTGGGTGACAGTCCTCGTGTGACCACACAGGGAAGGCACCCACGAACCTCCAGGCACCTGTCCCTACCTGTGACAGACTCATCTGTGTGACTTTGAACACTGCAGGTGATTTGCTGCCTCTCTCCCCATGCAATGAGTGTTGAGAGTTAAGAGTTTGGGAGCAAACCCTTTAAAAATACATTAGTCTGAGAAAAGGCAAAGGCATCATTTTTTAGCATAGGAAACATAGCTGTCATGTGGTTTTGTTTAACAAGGCCCGAGGAAGTTACTAATATTTATTTGAGCTGCTTTGTGGAGCTTTTTAGTGCTCTTCATGTTTCCTGCTGAAACAGAAAGCAGCCAGATAGATTTTGGGAATTTCCTTTCGGCAGAGCCTCGTGGTGCTGGCCTGTGCTTCCTCTGGTGCGTGGACCCAAGGGAGGGTGTCCTATTTGCCCTCCCCCACAACCTCCTGCCTCCCCAGTGGGCTCCTTCCCACACCCCAGCATCACCTGCATGAGGGGACAAAGTGTCACTGGCCAGGGCCACCACCAGCAGCTTTGGCTGCTCACAGTGTTTCTTCATCCAGGACTGATTTTTCCCTTGGTTTCCATTTGAAGCTAAGGAGTAACCAGGTGCACTGGTTCTTACAAGCTTCTCTCCTCACAGCTTTCTGGACTGTGTAGATGGTTGGAGTGGGAGGCTGGATGCCTATGGCTTAACCAGCAGCATCTCCTCATGTCTGGTTTAGAATTATAGAAACATTAGGGTTGGAAAAGATGTCTAAGATAATCGAGTCCAAGCATTAAAGTTCCTTTAGGACCTCTTCCCAGTGCAACAGGAGTTCCTTCCCTTATCAGGATCACTCAGGGATGTGTTTTATGGCTGCTCTGTACTTGGGTTTGGTATAACTCAGCAGACAAGTTGCTGGTGATATCTGCAGTCATCACACAGCTCATTTTGCAGCAGAGGCTGTTGAAAGCAGTTGTTCTTTTTATCCTCACAGAGCCCAAAACTCAACGGCTTTGGGGCTGGGAGGACCAGACCTGCCATGGTCAATCAGCTCCTCTCTGGCAGCAGTATCATGAGCAGGTTGGCTCTGGCCACCACGAGGTCTGCCACACTCACCAGCAGTGCTTGATGCTTCTTTGCCTATTGTGATGCTTACCTTGCTTTTTCTTTCTGTTTTTTGGGTTTTTTTCCAGATATTCTACAGAGTGGTAGCAGATATTGAACCAGGAGAGGAGCTCTTACTGTTCATGAAGAGTGAAGATTATTCACATGAGACAATGGCTCCAGACATCCACGGTTAGCCTCTTCTTACTGTTTCATCTGAAATGAACCCAGAATTTAGGCAGCTTTTCTCTTGTGTTGAAATCTGGGATGGCTTCACTGTAGCCAGGGAAGAGTGCTGGACTGTGGTTGCTATTGTCCATCTTCTGCCCTTCTGTCCCTGATTGAAACTTGATGGTTTTGTGGGGGTGCCGAAGAAGAACAACAACAGTCCATGTCCTTATCTCAAATATGGGCCCTGGTTATAGGGTTTTTTTGTCATTTAGCCAAACAGCTGCAACCTTGAAAAGAGGAAATCTGAAGCTGTCAAGGCTGCTGTCACTTGTGAGGACATGTCAGCCATTCTTACTCCTCACACTTGTCCTTTACTCATCCCACACACAGATTTTTCATCTGAAGCTCCTGAGTTATTGCTCGGATTTGTCCCCCAGATCTCCTTTGGCTGTGCTGCCTGTTGGGCAGTGGGTTATCAGCCACAGTGGTAACTGGGTGTGGGATATCTGCTTAATGCCCAGCATGTTGCAGTTTATGCCCAGAGGGACATTTTGTAAATATTCAGGGGTTCAGGGACAGTGCACAGGGCAGGAATTATCAAAGTCTCTACTTTCTTGTAACTGCTTGTACATTTAAAGTTGTATTTCTTATTCTCTTAAAAAAATCCCAACAAGTGGGGATTATGCATTCATTCTCATTTGGTTTTGTGTCTGGGTTTTTCCCACAGTGGTAACTTTGTTTATTTATTGCTGAAGGTGTCCCCCTGTCCAGCACACCGTTCTCCCTGTCTAGTCCCCATGGTCAAGTAGCTATTGTATAAATGACACCAGAGGAAATCTCTGCAGTCACATGCAGGATCATATCCCACAGGGCTATTTTAGAAGCAGACTGAGCCAAAGCGTTGCTCATGGACAGCCAAGAGCAGAGCCCCATGACACTTTCTCTGGATCAGCTCAACTGTCAAGTTGCAACCAAGAACATTCATTGGGGATTCCAGCTAGTGCCTTTCTGACTCAGAGCCTCAGGGCATTTATATCTGGAACCAAACCAGGGTGTCTGGCTCCTTGTATGGACCAACAGTAGAAAATGCAGCAGAAAAAAAAACATTGTGGGATGCTCTTCTCCAAGTTTGTTTTTTGGGGATTTTCTTCAGCTAATTTATTTTTTTGCAGGAATTACTAGTTAAGGGAATGCAGTGCTCACTCCGAAGTAACACTTTACTGATATTCTACACTTTTCAGTAAGATATTATGACCAATTTTTTGGAATTTAAGGCAAAGAATTTAGCTTCATGCATCTCTGGCTTACTTTGAACAGGGCTGGGTGCTGCAGAAGGACTGTGATGAAAATGAAGAGGCTTTTAAAAACTCTAAACGCCCTTTTGGCTATTTCAGATGCTGGTGTTTGTGTCTGAGTCAGGCCCTTTCATTGGGAAATGCAGAGACTGGCAGCCTCTGCTGGATATCTATGTTAGACCCTGTATAATTCCATTTAGGATAGTATTTAAACACTTGCCCTTGGTATTTAAATTTTTGTCCTAAGCCCGTGTTAGGGATTCCTGTTGGATGTCACCGAGGCAGTTAACATGGAATCAAAGCATTATTATAGAGCATTCTTAGGAATCCTTCTCTCTTTTGAGGTTCTTCTTTTTTTTAATTGAAGAGCAATTTGTTAACCACCCCATCATCCAGCTTCTGATGGGGTGGTGGTTAAAAATGAGTGAAAGCTGAAGTGGTGTCCCTGTGCCCCACCCCTGTGTGTTGCAGAGGAGCGCCAGTACCGCTGCGAGGACTGTGACCAGCTCTTCGAGTCCAAGGCTGAGCTGGTGGACCACCAGAAGTTCCCCTGCAGCACACCCCACTCTGCCTTCTCCATGGTGGAGGAGGACTTCCAGAAGAAGCTCGAGAACGAGAATGACCTTCAGGATGTGCATGAAATCCAGGAGTGTAAAGAGTGTGACCAAGTCTTCCCAGACTTACAGAGGTAGGAGAAGATCCTTAAAACGTGATTGAATGGGGCAGATTCTGTAGTGGCTTCAGTTGGATCATGCAGGGCATCAGAACCTGATAAATTCACCTCCTACAGAAAACAAAGGTGAAGATGAGCAGGATTTCTATGCCAGCTGGTGGTTTCTGGTATAAAAAGCAATAGAGTCTAAATAAATCAGAAATGTGGTCCTTGTGCTTGAAGTCCTTAGTGAGGACCTTAGATTAATAGCTGGATCTTTTGCTAATCAGATCTGAATTGGGCTGATTGCAGTGAAGTCACAGGAGTGGTTCTACTTCATGTCAGCTGAGGTCTGGGTTCCTTAATCTTAGGTAGAAATAATTGGGAACATCTCTGAGTGTTGTTCACTGATGTTACCAATTTTGTCTTTACGAACAACCCATTTTGGTTAGAGATGGGTTCTAGATGTTAATAAATATGTCCATATGTTAATATTTATTTTTAGCTGTATGGTCATGAAGCACCAGGGTTTGTTGTTTTCTTAAATTGATCTCTCTGTTAAAACAGATAGACCCGTGTGCATATGTACCCAAAATGCACAGAGAAGGTAAACAATGCAACTTTCCTGTCACTATACCTCTAGTGATTACTTAAAATACAATATTGCAGTGCAGATTAACAGGAAATTTTGCAAGTTGCTGAAAGATACTGAGAGTACACAGGGATTTTTGCACATTCACATCTTGATTTCTTGACCTGGGGAAGGATAGCCTCAACCAGTGTCTGATAGTAATGTTGAGATACCTCAATAGCAAAGTCCTGGGCCAGATGCTGTGCTGAGATGAGGCAGTGCCTTTCATAGGAAGCTGGTTGATATCCAGGATCTCTTGTTTTCAGAGTCTTAGCACCATTCCCACACTCCCATCCTGTCTTCTTTTTTTTCCATGTTGTGTGGGCACAACCAGGGTGACTGTGAACTGCCCTTTTTCAGCACAGCAATGTGTGAATCATTTGCCCCTTAAAAGCTGGCTTGTCAATTTAGAATATTTTGTGTGTTTCACAGAAATCCTCGCTAGTCCATGATCCAGGGTCTCATTATGTTGGAGGTTAGCATGGTTTTCTGCATGCCCAGAGTTGGTCCCTTTGGATAATTGCTCCTGGATGCTCCAGGTGCTGGTTCTGCAAGATGGAGCCCTCTCTCCCAAAACAGAAATGTTCCTTCACTCCTCTCCATGGAGCAGTTACCCCAGCACCGTGTGGGGTGTCTCATATCAGTGGATGATCCTTGCACTTGGACAAAACTAATGACACTGAAATTGAAATATGATGTGCCAAACATCACTCCCCAGCGTAGGTCACCCCGCTGAGCAGGAGTTTGTGCAGGCACAAGGTCTTGTTCACTGGCTGATTTTGGGCAATGTGTGACTCCACATGTTTGATTTTCAGTCTGAGGGATTGATTCCAAGGGGCTGATGGAGGCAGATCAAGTCAGAAGAATTTCCAGCAGCCTGGGTGAGGCAGGACTCTGGTCTGTGAGGTTTTTGCATGTTGGGAGTTATTCAGTGTTAAAGTTCTTTTCTCCCTGCGAATGAGAGGACGATATCTAACATATGGGAAGCATTGAGGAAATGTAAATTTAGCTTAAAATATTAAATATTGAAGAGAAAGGGCAGAAAACAAAGAACAAGTCATCATAAATAGATGGGCAGTACTGTGAGAAAGAGTGAAAAATGAGAGAGAATGCAGCCGTGCTCCAAACTTCTGAATTATTGAAAGGCTCATACACCACACAGACAGTTCACTGCAAAAAAGTGCCAGAGTGTTCCATATCCAGGTTATATAAAACAAAAGGCCCAAATGAGCTGTGCTTGAGGGTATGAGTAATTACCTGGAGAAACAGCTGAGCAGGAAGATGGGGGTGTTGGGTCCAGCAGTGCCCAGTGCTGATGGCCACGGAGGTCATGGTGCCACAGCCAGGGACAGGAATCTCTCTTGGTCTTATGGCAGATATGTTTACATGATGGGAAGTTAATTGTTATGAAAGTATTAGGAGGAGAAGCCAGAATTATTTTTTCCCCCCCAGAAGAAGAAGAGGGGTAGAAGTAAGAGCATCTGCTGAGTGAAAGCATTTCCATTGCCTGTGGCTGAGAATGGAGGTTGCTGCTTGGGCTACAGAACCTAAACAAGGCTGGAACCCCAGCAGGTTTTGTCACTGATTCAGCAAAGATCAGCGGGAATTTCATGTGAAAACAATTTGGGCATCTCAGGTTAAAATTCCCAATTTCCAGTGGGTTTTCTGTGAATCCAGTCTTGCATTATATAGTGATCTTCCCTCAAGCAGTGGTGTGGGTTATGACTCTGTATGTGACCAAGCAATACAGGTGTTTAAAAATACATATGTCCTACAAATCAATAAAAATTCAGAGATGAAAATTAATTTGAGGATGTGCAACAGAATTTAGGTGGACACTGAATATCCTAATGATAGATTGAATAAACCACTAAGAAATGAATGACTGAACAATGACACAATTGCACTCAGTTAATAATAATCATCAAGAATAACTTCAGTTGTGGTGTATCTTATCTAGAGGCTTCTTAAACTCATCCTGTCCTACTCCAGAGGAGTTATTCCTCATCTATTCCTGCTGTAAGAAAAATTGACTCCCATCAAAGGAGTGGATTTATAGCAGGTGGTGGCATCCAAGATGTGTTTAGAGGGAAAGTCATAAGGCAGAAATAATTCAGACTGCAGGGAAGAATTACCAGAGTGAAATACTGAGAGGTGTATGAAATAATCTCCTTGGGGAGTGATGGCAGCAGCATCTCCTGGAGCATTTGCAAGTGGCCTGGCAAAACATGAAAGGATGTGTTATTCTGGTGGGGAGAAGGAGGTTCTGCCTCCTGGCTGGGGGTGAGCCTGGAACTCACAGGACTTATTTCTGTCAGGATTGGGCCTTTGGGGCTTTTTATTATTTTTTTTTCTTTTGGCTGTAACTGTGTGCTCTACTCTCTCCTCTTGCTATAAACCCACGTCTCACTGAGCCCTGTTCCTGTTTCCACAGCCTGGAGAAGCACATGCTGTCTCACAGTGAGGAGAGGGAGTACAAGTGTGACCAGTGCCCCAAAGCTTTCAACTGGAAGTCCAACTTGATACGTCACCAAATGTCCCACGACAGCGGGAAGCACTACGAGTGTGAGAACTGTGCCAAGGTACAGTGAATTTGTGGGCTGCCTGGCACTCCTTGTGCTGCTGGATGCAGGGGAGCATGGAAGTGGGGGTGCCCCAGAGTGGGATGCAGGAGGGCACAGGGTTTCTGCCATGCTCCAGAGGGTTTCTCAAGGGTTTTCACTTCTACTTTGAAAATAATTCCCTTTTGATTTGGAAATGGTTGTGGAGTCTGAAATGGGCACTGATGCAGGATGCTGAGCATCCCTGAGCTCAGGGCTTGGCTCCTTGAGACGATTGGTGGGGTGTAAGAGGGTCAATGAGGGGCAAGAACCCCCAGGAAAACACAGGACAGAGGATTCCCTGGGCTGTGTGCCAGCTGCTGGGACCAGAAACTTCAGCACACTACTGCAATAGAAATCAAAAATAAGCAATAGCAATGCACCCCAGCTGCACTGAGTACAACTCTCAGCTCTGAAGCATCTCCATCACTTCCCAGCACTGGGATTGCTGTGGGGATTATTTGTATAGGATGTGATACTCTGCATTGCTTTCTATCCAAGATGCCCAAAGCTTGGCCCTTTTGCATGAGGACTTTCTTGGTTTTAGGTGGATTTTGCTGCAATAATGGCAATTTCATATTGATGTATTATAAGATGTAACCAAGCCCTGGTTTCTAGCACTGGGTTGTGTACAGGATTACTTGTTGTCACACACTCAGGAATCAGTATAAAGTATTTCTATTGCAGTAATGCTTAGAAGTTTCAAGCAGCTACATTTTCACTCATTTTCCATGACTTCAAATGTGCAATTTCTAATGGCCAAGTCAAGTCAAATGCATCTGCTGCAAAGGGGTTGACAGACCCACACAGTACTTGGGTGATCCTGGGAAACTGAGGCCTCTCCCTGCAGGCACAGCTCCCATTGCTGGCCATGAGCGAGGTTTTAATCTTAGAATGCTCCCAAAAAATAGCTCCAAGGTCTGAATTTTAAAAGACTCTTGTACTAACTGGCTTTATTCCACAGTCAAGTTTCTTGGTTAATCAGTACTCATTTCCTAGCAGGTTTTCACGGACCCCAGCAACCTCCAGAGGCACATTCGTTCCCAGCATGTGGGGGCTCGTGCTCACGCTTGTCCAGAGTGTGGCAAAACCTTTGCCACTTCTTCGGGCCTCAAACAGCATAAACACATCCACAGCAGTGTCAAACCTTTTATATGTAAGTCTCCAACTAAACCTCTTTAATTAAGTGTTGTTTCTCTTGCTGTAAAGCAGCGCAGGCTGGAAGCAGGAGGTTGTGTTCTGCTCTCTTTGAAACGTCCCACCCGTGTCACAAGGGCTTTGAATGAGTTCTGGGTAATCTGTGGTCCAATGCAAGGAGTTATTTTCATGTGATTTTCCTTTTCAGGCAGATGCTGTGTGCTGTATAAATGTACCTGTTGTCCCAGGGACGTTTTTCCACGTGCAGATGCAAAGTGAGGAGTGGGATTTAGCCAGAAGGAGCCATGCCAGGCTTGGTGTGCTCTGCACCGTGCTGAGCTGGCTGCTCTCCTCCTGCTTTAGGAGCAGATTTTGGGCTGCAGAATCTCCACAGCAGATGCCATGACTTTTGTTGGAGTTGGAAAACAAATCTCAGAGGCAATGAGATTCATCTTGCCACTTTCCTCGAGGCTCCTTTGCATGCCCCAAGTTTAAGGACTGAGTTGAGCTGTTAGATCTTCACTAACAGCTTTTCCAGCAATAGAACTTGCCCTGGCTGTGAGCCTGGCTCTATGCTGGGGCTAAATGGGATCACCAGCACCTCACAGGATGCATTTGCTGCTGAGACAGACCCTGCTTGGGAAGGGTGCAGGTTGCTTTCCCTCCCTTTCACAGGGGAAGCAGAGGCAGAAAATATTTTAAAATATTGTTCTTGGTTGTGCTACTCTTCACCACAGCCTTTTCAGGCACCTGCTGTGGCTTGAAAGGTACCTTTACTATCTCCCCTACTTGTCTGCTAAACCTCTTAATCTTTTTCTGCTCTCAACAATAATTTACCAAAATATCTGCACCAGACTTGTGAAAAGAATTAGCCACAAGCTAATATATTTCCTCAAGAGGAGGAGTATTTGCTTAAGAAACTCATTTGTGCAAATTCTGTAACCTGCCATTGGGTGAGTAATACTTTTGGTTCAGACTCCTTCAATGAGAAAATGTGTAAACAGATCCAATATTAAATATCACTAATAATTTTTAAAGCTGATTGTGGATTAAACGATTACACTTAATTAGAAAACTAACTTCTGGTTAGGTAGGGGCTCCTCAGGCAGGCCTATTGCAACATCCTATGTAGAGGTCTCTAAGTGGAACCTCTCATGAACCAAATCCCTCAAATGCTTTTTGTTGCTATTTTTCTTGATAAATCAAAACGACAACTGTTATCCTTCACATGTAGCGTGAGGGATGAAACCCCATGGAGCAGCCTACGGATGGCAGCCGTGTAATTGCAGAACAAAAAGGTTTGCAGACCACATGTCTGGTGGGCTTTGCCGAGCCGTGAGAGGGAGGTAGGGTCACCTAGAGCAGATATCTGCTTCCCACCAGAAGGCCACACACCATGATTTGCTCGTACCAGTCTGTTTATGGCAACTGTCTCTTATTACAGTGTGCCGCCCAGGCATGAGTGAAAACTCACCAACACCAAGGTAATTACTCGCTGCCTTCGCAAAATCTCCAGCCTCCCCAAATAGAAACCACATGCCATAATAGGCTGAGCATGTTCTAAATAGTACTTACAGTAATTTTTTTAATAAGCAGAAAATATGCAAACTTAACTGCTGGCTAATCTGAGGTCCAGAGACAATCACTGTACAGAGTGTGCATAGGCACAAGATTAATTTTTTGCCAATTTTGAGCCTTAAAATTGGGGGTTTGTGTTAAACCTAGGGTCTGTAGAGCAATAAAAGCTGCAAGGAGAGAAGCTTCTCTTACAAGTTAGTTGCTTAAAAGTATGGCAGTGAGATTTACAGGGTGCAATAAGGTGCAACAGCACTTCTGCAACAGCAGAAATTAGACCCAGCTTCTGTTGCTTCCATACACGGATACAATTAAAGTTGATAAACACCACCCCCCCCATCTACTAAAGTTTAAGTCATGTGATGAAAAGGAGGTAGATCTTGTAACACAAATTTATCTGAGGAGTCCTGGCTGTTGGGAATATCCATGGAGGTGTCACAATTTAGGCACAGAGTCTCTTCCAGAATCCCCGTGGCATTGGGTGTGCCTGTCACTGATGCTGTGACACACCCAGGCTTCAGGTGACAGTCCCCAAGAGGAAGAGTACTCCAGGGAGCAAGGGCTTCCACCTGGGCACAGAATTTCTTTGCCAGCCCTTAGAGCCCATGGATTAAATAGAATGCCTGTTCAAGAGGTACCTCGAGCAAGCAGCACCTCATTAAATAGTCTTAAATTAACTTCAGTGCTCGAAAAGGTAAATTGTTGGTACAGCTGTTAATTGTTTGCTGAGCTTATAATAATAAATATTTACGTATTTTAATGGGATTGCCATTATTGATTGAATTTAATTTAAAAACTGAGATGAAATGCATTTAGTCAAATCATTAATTTGTATCTCCCTTAATAGCATGTAAGGATATCTTAAAATTTTAAGTGCATATTTTTGCTTTTCTCCAGAGTAGAATATTTTTTGATTCTGTTGACTTTGGAATATATCAATGGAGAGTAATAGTTTAATAATGTACCACTGTTCTTTAAGGGAGAACTTCCCAGATTTTAGGAAGATTTAATCTGTACCAATACCCCTCTTTCCAGTCCTTTGCCACTCCAGCCAACCTGATCAAAGCCTTATCTTTAATAAAGCCATGTGAATAAGAAGCAGGACCTCAGCACAACCTGGTAGAGGATCAAAAGTTCATAAAACATGATTTCTTTTTAATCCTACAATAACCTATCTTTGGAAATGCATGGATTTGAGATATTTCTTTTTCTGGAAAAATACATATGGTCTATCCTGCTTTACACATGGGAGAGGAGTAGATTCATAATGTCCAAGGTGCAGCTTGTGTGAACCTATGGATGTGACACTTGAGTCACCATTTGGGTCAGTTTAGTTTTGGTTTCTGTGATCAACATGATGGGAACTGGGGGAAATGACTGTGTAAAGCCTCAACAGTGAAGGTAAGGGGTCTGATTCTGTACCCTGGAGTGTGGAACAGAAATCTTATGCCTGAAATTAGGTTAAAAGTAGGAGAAAAATCAGAACTTCATAACTGCAAAAATGAATGATAAATAATTCTATATGAAATAAAAAATATATCTATGTTAAATAGGCAAATAAATTTTTTTTTAAAGGGACAAAAACTACTTAACAAGAGAATATCAAGCATTTTCAAGAACCCAGAATAATCTCATCCTTCTTGTCTCCCTTATTTCTTTATCTTGCATATTTTTCCCTCTCTCTTTCTCGCTTTATTTTGGATTTTCTCTCTCTTCTTTCTTGCCTTTCCTTGTGAATGAAGATTCCCAGCAGGAACAGTGACTGATACACAGAAACAAAACCTCCTTCCTGAATTACAGCACTGCAGATTTCCTGTGTTTGGGCCCGATCCTGCACCCTCTACCCCCACGAATTGTCAGTGTGGGATGTGAACAGGGGAAAAAAAACCGGGTGGATGGGGCAGGATCAGGCCCGGGAAACAATAGGAGCATTGTTGGTGAGATATGGAGCAGGCTGCTGAAGAGGTAAACAGTTAGGAGATGACAACAAGTGGTGGAGTTTCTCAGGGGCAGGGGTTTGGAGGAGCAGGAAGGTTAGCACGGGCCCCGGTGCGAGTGGAAGTTAGAGGACGTGATTGCAGTTCATGGGAACCAAGAGTGCAGGATGGGATACATTCAATTCAGTTTCCTCTGCAGGCTTAAAATAGAGCCATTGTAAATTATGTCAGACTGTCTCAAATCATGAAAATGATTGTTGAAAAGGCCTCAGAATACACAATGCGTATTGTTGTGCGGCTTTGATGTGTGAAAGATGAGAGCTTATGATAGAACACAAATTAAATAAAAATAAAGTGGCCACATGCTTTTTCCTGGCTGGGAAAAAAAAAAAAAAAAAAGAAAAAAAAGAAAAAAAGGATTTATTGCAGAGGGATAGCAGTGCTTGCTGATAGTGGTGCTGCTTTGTTTTTTAAACAAGTCTGGAGCTGATACTGTTAGAAGCAAGGTAGTGCAGAGGTGCAGACAGATTTTGGCATAACGAGCAGCACAAGACACAGCACAGCTTTGGGACTTGCCCAATGCTCCTGCTCATCCAAAGGATGCCAAGAAGGGACATAAAAAGGCACTGGGGAGCTAAGCATTGCCCTCTTCCAAACCCCACTTCTACTTACAGACTCTTAACTTGGTTGCTGCCCTGATTTGCTCCCTAAGGTTTGTAGCAGCCAGAAAATTGGGAACCTGCAAAATCCTGTTTGCCTCAGTGACATGGTTGACTCTGTAGTGTCTCAGTCTGCACCACTGGGACCACTTCCAGCCTCCTGCCACTGTGGAAGGTTGCTGGAAGCTGAGCTCCAACGTGCAGAGTGTCACAGGCTAGATCAGGCCCTGACCTCAAGGTAGATCTGCTCCCCTGTGTGTTCCCAGGCTTTCTCCCAAATGCTGCATTTGTGAGACTGAAATCATTCCCATCCCAGAGGTGTTTCCCATAAGGCTCTTACTGAGCATCAGACTTGCAAATAAAGAGAGTTTAATTCTTAAAGGAATTTATTGTTGAAATATGGTTTATCATGTCATGTGCAAGAGTCAAATAAGCAATATTAAGACTAGGAAAGTTAAGATGTGGAATTTAGAGTTACAGCATCCCAGGCACCTGTAAGCACTGTATGCATTGCATGAATAGAAATGCATTGGACATATGAGAGTACTAAAGTTTTTCAGGTTCCAGCCTGGACTTCCATGAGATTAAAGTTTTCATTGTAAGCAGAAAAGAAATACTTGTTACATTTATACTTGGGAATAGGAATTACCTGACTGTCTCTTTGTTCACGTCTTTCCTATTCTTGCCGAGTGAAAGCTCTGTGAGGCAGCTTCATCTCTGTCTGGTCCTACAAATATTTATTTTAATGATTCATTTCCACATGGGAATAGTGACATAAATGGATGCCATTTGAGGACACCTGTGCTCTCACACAGGAGCACCGTGGGTTCATGTGGGGTCACAGCACGGGGTCGTGGCTCCTGGGGGGCTCTGGGGGCTAATGCAACCTGGAATAATGGTGCTGAAAGTGCAACACTGCAATGCAAAGAGCAAACAAGGAGAGCGTGTCTTTTAGAGATTCCAGACCTTTTCTGCTGGGTTTTGGTGCTGTCTTCTGACATCTGTCTGCTCGGATGCCTTGCTTTGGAGAGTACAGTTGCTTTTGTACATTTGTGCACCTAGACCTCTCCCTGCGGCTTCTTCACTGGCATTTGGCGGGTAAAAAACGGTGTTATTTGCACAACTTTGAGGGTGGGGGCAATTACCACAAAGCCTGAGATGTGTTGTTGTTGTTGTTTACATACAGGTGAGGTCTGCCATAAATCCTATACTCAGTTTTCAAACCTTTGTCGTCATAAGCGCATGCATGCTGATTGCAGAACCCAAATCAAGTGCAAAGACTGTGGACAAATGTTCAGCACTACGTCTTCCTTAAATAAACACAGGAGATTTTGTGAGGGCAAGAACCATTTTGCAGCAGGAGGATTTTTTGGCCAAGGCATTTCTCTTCCTGGAACCCCAGCTATGGATAAAACGTCCATGGTTAATATGAATCATGCAAATCCGGGCCTTGCTGACTATTTTGGAGCCAATAGGCATCCTGCTGGTCTTACCTTTCCAACAGCTCCTGGATTTTCTTTTAGCTTCCCCGGTCTGTTTCCTTCAGGCTTGTACCACAGGCCACCTTTGCTACCTACTAGTTCTCCTGTTAAAGGACTTCCGAGCGCAGATCAGACAAACAAAAGCCAAAGTCCCCTCATGACAAATCCTCAGATACTGCCAGCCACCCAGGATATTTTGAAGGCACTAAATAAACAACCATCAGTAGGGGAGAATAAGCCAGTGGAGCTTCAACCAGAAGGGTCCTCTGAAGAGAGGCCGCATGAGAAACTCAGTGACCAGTCAGAGAGTAGTGACCTTGACCTTGACGATGTCAGTACCCCCAGTGGCAGTGACCTGGAAACCACCTCGGGCTCTGATCTGGAAAGTGACATTGAAAGTGAGAAAGAGAAATTTAAAGAAAATGGTAAAATGTTCAAAGACAAAGTAAGCTCTCTGCAGAGCCTGGCGTCAATAAATAATAAGAAAGACCACAGCAATCATTCCATTTTCTCACCATCCTTAGAGGAGCAGACTGCGGTGTCAGGAGCAGTGAATGATTCTATAAAGGCTATTGCTTCTATTGCTGAAAAGTACTTTGGTTCAACAGGACTTGTGGGGCTGCAAGACAAAAAAGTCGGAGCCTTACCTTACCCTTCCATGTTTCCCCTCCCGTTTTTTCCAGCATTCTCTCAGTCAATGTATCCATTTCCTGATAGAGACTTGAGACCGTTACCCTTGAAAGTGGAGCCCCAATCACCCAGTGAAATTAAGAAGATCCCAAAGGGAAGCTCTGAGTCTCCCTTTGACCTCACCATAAAACGTAAGGAGGAGAAGCCACTTACTCCCATCCCCTCAAAGCCAGCAGCCCCCTCTGCATCCAGCCAGGACCAGCCCCTGGATCTCAGCATGGGCAGCCGAAGCCGAGCCAGCAGCACAAAACAAGCTGAGCCTCGGAAAAACCACGTCTTTGGAGAGAAGAAAGGAGGAGACCTCGAGCAAAGGAAAGCCTCAGAGTCCTCTTTGCAGCACGCCAGGCCCACCCCATTCTTTATGGATCCCATATACAGGTAAAGGACTCTCTGCTGCCTTCCAGCATCCTTTGGTGCAGGCAGCCAGGCCTGCCAGGGCTGCCAGCCTGTCCCCACCCAGTGTCTCTGGAGGTGCCATTGCACTGCCAGGGCATGGGGGGCCCAGGCCACGTGCTGACCTGTACATCCCTCCTCATATCCCAGCTGCTCCAAGTGAGCCACAGGACTGGTAATGCTGCAGTTAGCAAGCCCTCATTGCCATGAGTCATTAGTTTAACCTTCACAGCTTGACATGCAGAGGTTGAATGGATTCTCTTGCCCATAAACAAGTTGACATCAGTATTGAATGTTTGTTTATTTGATGTGTATTTCATGTCACTGGTTTGCCTGAAATTCAAAACTCTGCTCTGGCTTCCCCTGGAGATGACAGTGCCTCTCCCCGGGGCACCCCTTGTACTCCACTTTGCCACCTCCTCTTGAATTCAAGAGGAGTTTCTCACAAGTACAACAAAGAAACACATTGGCTCAAAGGTGTGTTAAAAGTATGGAATTTGAGAATGATTTCTGCCCTTTTTTACCATTGTTTGAGTAATGGGTTGATTTCTTCAGGCATTTCATTCTTAAAATTCCAGGCACAGCATCCTTGTGTGTACAAAGTGGACTCCTTAGACATAGAATCATCCCAGAAAGGCTTGGGTTGGAAGGGGCCTTAAAGCTCATCTCATTCCAACCCCCTGCCATTGGTAGGGACACCTTCCACTCCACCAGACAGTGCAGATCCCCATCCATGGTCTACCTTGTGAAATCAATGGGAGCCTCATTGTTGGCTTTGAAAGGTGCACGCTGCCAGTGAGCTGAGATTTTAAAAACTAGTGGTAAAATCCAGACCTAGTGTTTCCCAGCAGATGGATCTCACTGGGATGTGAATTTCACCTGCATCCTGTGTGTGTTGGCCCCCCTTTGCCCTTTCTGCTCTTACACCTGCAACGAGTCAAAGTCATGCATCTAGATTAGTTTAGAGAAATATTAGCCATAAAAATATTTGTCTGTAATATAAATGACTGATTTTACAGCCTCTTGTTAAAAAAAAAAAGGATACTGCCATGTAAATTATGCTAATTTATTACTTTGTCTGAAAAAGAAATGCTGTGGGCAAAGTTTTTAGAGAGTGCTGGTGCATAAGACAACAAGTCTGCATTATGAAGAAACAGGATATGATGCTATTTACTGAGATGGTTTTATTCATGCCAGATTGATATCTGTGTTTGACCATAAGTTTTCTTTGCGTCATATTCACTTAAAATGCCTGAAGCTGGGAAATAATGATCCGTGTTTTATGACCCTGCATTACCAACTAATTCAATTGCATTGCAAAATCCCCTGCTCAGGGAAGAGGGGTTGGAACTAGATGATCCTTCCAACCCAAACCATGCTGTGAGCCTGCATTTCTATGATTTGAATGAAATCTCTACAAATTCTGGCAGCATAGCACGAGGCCAGTTATTACTGAACCTTCCTTTGCCATGAGTTACCTCTTCATGTGGACAACACCATTCACCCATGAAACCATGCACATCAGTAATAGAAAAAGCAAAATCCCCAAATTCCATTCCGTGGTTTCCAGGTGGTGGTTTCTCTGTGGTGGCTGTGATGTCATGTATGGACAGATGGCAAGGGACCCATTGCTCAAGGCTTTGTTCCCTTGAATTCCTCTCCTCTTAGTGCTGAGTGTGCTCAGTTGCCTTATTTCTTTATAAAAGTGCCTGGTAGTTAGTCATTGGTTGCTATTATAATGGTTATCAATCTTTTGAAGTGGGATTATTCCCTATATAAATGGTATAATCTACTTTAAAGGTGATTCCCAGCCACACCCTGGCAGTAATGAGCTGTGTGTGGGAATCAAGATTTGAGTGTCCTCCCTTACCTTTTATGGTTATCTCCTAGAAACAAATTGCTTAAAGTGTAATTGCCTGTTTTAAACCTGAGTAGCTGTATGATTGTTAATATCTGAGACTGATTCATCACAAGCAAATCTAATTTTAACATTTACAGAGTAGAAAAAAGAAAGCTAACTGACCCACTGGAAGCTTTAAAAGAGAAATACTTGAGACCTTCCCCGGGATTCTTGTTTCATCCACAAGTAAGTATTTCGGGAATTTTGATGTTGTAAACAAGCCTGTTGATGCTTCAAAGCAGGTGCAGAGAAATGAATGCAGTCTTAGTCATTTTTGGATTTCCTAAAACACACAGTTTTTGCTGGACCATTGTGGTGGGAAAGCGTAAGCATTGTTCTGAGCTTCTTGATGTTTTGCAGATGAAACAACATGTTTTGCTTGTAGAGGAAGCCAGATTCGAACTGAATGTGTCTTTTAGAACCATTTTCCTCCAAAACCTTTAACGTAGCTACCAACATTTGCAGCCACTCCTGTGCTCTGGGCAAGGAGAGTCAGAATTGACTACCAGGAGTCGATGCAGGTTCTCTGTAAGGCCAGCAAAGCTGAGCATCCCGCTTTAAAAGGGGTTTTATTTTGTTTAAAGGCTCTCATAAAAGAGAGAAAAGCTTCCACCTGATGTTTCCAAGCCGCACAGTGCAAATGCTCCACGGTTTCTTTGGTAGCTGCTGTGGGCTGCAATGTGTGCAGTGTGTGTAGGATCCCTGCTCCTCCATTCCTCAAGAGAGACTTTATGAGGGCTGCTTGTCCAGAATCCTGGATGAAAAAACATTTAAGAGGACGTCCCAAAACAGTTCAACAACTGTGATGTGTATGTGGTATAGGAAGGTGATCTGTGAGCAAGCTATACGTTGCTTTTCTTCACCAGCACCACACCCTCATTTTGTCTTCCTCCTCCTTGCTCAAGGAGATTTTGCTAAAAAGCTCGGTTAAATCTTACACCTGAATAAAATGCTCTGTGGTATTTACAGATTTGAGCTCCTTGCTGACTGTAGGCTGCTTCATCTTAGTAATGACACCCTCTACACATCCTGTATTTTAAGCATACGACCATGAGCTGCTGTCTCTGGTTCAGGTTCCTCTGAATTCCCAGGCAAAACCACCCAATTATCTGCTACCACTTCCTTTTTTTCCCCCCAAAGAAGTCCTAAGTTGTTATGTCCTAACTTGCATGGAATATATTCTGAAATGTGGCGTTTCTGCAGAACTGGGAAGAGCAGTTGACAGCATATATGGTTGCAGATGCACAAAACCACTCCTTTCCAATTTCAGTATCTGGAAAAAGTGTTTGGTCTAAGTGTTAAAGTATTTAGTAGTATTTACATGCCCTAAGTATTTATGGCATTATGTAAGTATTTATAAGCATTAAATAAGAATTTAAGATGTATTAAAATCACTGAGAATTTATGTGCAAGGTTTAATAGCAGCTTAACACCTCCTGCTGAGTTACCTTAAATAAGGTAAATCTGCCCAATTGGCAAAGAAAGTGAAAATTCCCCTTTAGTAGCAGATAATGCTAATGCACAAATACACAAAGGACCTCAATCTGCTTTTTGTCCCTGCTGTAAACAGGCTGATTGCACCCCATCAAGTCAATGATTCTGTTAGAGCAGCTAAGGAGCTGTAACTGATGAGTAAATTATTTAAACGAGGGCATTTTAGCTACTGCATTGATGTAAAAAGCAGGATTATTTTGCTTAGTGCTGTCTAGCCGTTCAGAAGCTGTAACTCAGAGTGGTTCAGTGATGTTGGGTTTGGGGGTTCTGAAGGTGTTGCTGCAGGTTGGACTGATGCCAGTGGTAGGTGGGGTGGTCAGTGGCTGCTGCTGGGGTAAAATTCACTGTTTGGAGTTTGGCTGTGGTGAGCAGGAAAGGAGTTGGATATTCTTCTGTGTAGCGTTGTGTGACTGAATTACGTGGGGAGCTGGGAGTCAGGTGAGGATGTGTGGGTGAAATGGAGACACTGGGCATTTCCCTGTTAATGGGAATGGTGTCAGGCTTCCATCCTTGGTGTTTTGTCCCAGGGAGTTGGTCGAATCTCGTGTTGGTGCCCGAGGAAGGTCTCAGAGCTGTCACAGAGTCCCTCAGTGTGAGCGGGAGGTGTCGGGTGCCACCTCCCCACGGCAGGGCCACCCCAGGTGGGGCAGAGCCAGCCCCCAGGGGCAGGAGGCTGTGCAACAGAATAAAAACTCTGCAACAGAATAAAAACTCCATGGCAAAGCCCGGCTTTGGTTTTATCATTTTACCTGAGTGAGAGGGATAATGTCTTTAACTTGGTGTGAGCTGGATCGATGCAGAGGTCAGGAGTGTAACAGGCACTGAGGAACATTGTAAAAGAAAACCAAACCACCAGCACATGTCCTGTCAAAAAAGTAAACGTCAAAATGCTTTCTTGCAAACTTTAATAGAACAGAAAGGAGCCTTCTGTTTGCAAAGGCAGAATCTGGGCTTGGTATTTATAGAGGGCTGGGGAACGGCTTCCAGAAAAGCTGTTTTTCCTTTATAGTCCTGTACACCCCTGTAAAAGTACAGGTGGGGAGTGCTCTGCAAGTTTTTGTTTTTTGCTGGAAGGATTTTAAATATTTAGAAACTTATTGTTCATGTCCTTAAAGCTTGTGGTTTTGTTGTTGAATTTATTCCTGAAAATTGGCATCTCAGGGACCAAGAATTGATTATTTCTTAACTGGATAGTTTGACAGCAAACAGATGGATCTTTCAAAGAGGTTTCTGAAATAGAACTTACAGACATAAACCCTGAAGTCTGTATCCTATCCCTGGCTGGGCAAAATTCCTTCCTGTGCCCAAAAGCTATGAAAATTAGATAATTTAATGGCATTTCACAATAATTTGTCATTACAAGGATTGTATTTTTTAGGAAGAGAACACCCCTCTCCAACAAATCATTCAGAAAAACATTTTAATTAATATCTTTAAATAAAATCTTAATAAGTAGATTGATTGCAATAAGGATTCCAATGCAGGAATAATGTGTTGTTTTTGTTTCAATTTTGCTCCCAGTTCCAATTGCCTGATCAAAGAATTTGGGTAAGTTCATTGCTTATATTTTTGATTTAATCACTGTGAAATAAATTGCATAAGAAGAATATAATATGAAAGATAGCTTACCTCTCAATTATGGAGCATGCCACTCTTTCCTACAGGGTCGTGCAGATGAGCAGATAAATATGCTCTTATGTCAAATTGGCTTTATTTTTACATAGCTGATCCTGCTGATCTTGTTTGGTGAAGGCAATGGGAGCTTTACCTAAGTGAGGGTTGCAGAATGCAGTCTTTGTTTATATGTCACTGAAATTGTTCCAAGCCATTTTCCTTCAGAGATTGCAGTGAAATTTTGAGGCTGAAATCTTGTTAGATTGCAATAGTTAATAAATATTTAATCTGCATTAAAATACAGAGTCTCAGAGGATTTAGGTTTCTCTCTCATTTGACTTCCGTGGGAGTTAGTCACTTTAATAGTCACTTTAATAGCTTTGAAATTTTGAGCCTAATTGCTCATTGCAATGCTTAAAGTAGAAATAAAACACCCATTTATTTGCTGTGTTTAGCTGAAATTTGTCTTTTGTGTATACTTACATCATCCTCCTTACATGAACAGGAATTGTGCTTGTTGTGCACTATGGGATAAATTTGGGCTTTCTCTTCTATTCTTATAAAACCTTGTTTTTAATACATCTAAATTGTTCATGAGAAGAAAAAAAAAAAAAAAGAACCACAGCAACTGCTTTTGCAGATGCAACTCCAAAAAACTCTGTGTTCTGCTCTCGCACTGCTGGCTCCTCAGCTGCAGCGCCGAACTCATAAATACTTGTCCCAGATTTTCCCAACCTTTGGGCTTTGGAGGGGAGAGCTGGAGCCAGGAGGCAGGGCTGGGGTCCTGACTTACTCCTGCTCATCTGTCTCCCTGCGACCTGGACTCACTTCACCAGGCAAAGCCAGAGTTCTGCAAAGCCAGCGCTGAGATCTTCCCGTGCTCCTCTGCACGTGTGTCCCTGCACGGGGCTGCTGCCCCTGCAGATGGGCTCTGAGCCCTGCCCTCTGCTCCCTGCCCTCCTTGGCACACCCCTAGAGCAGTGCTGCACCTTTGCTTTGTGTGCACACGTAGATTTTAATCCCACCTTCTTCCTGGGAAGAGCTGTTTTATGCAGCTGCAAAGATGCTCTGGGAGCCTCAGCTGGAAGGAGCTGAGCAGGCTCTAAAGGACTCCTGAGAGCACCCAGAGGTGCTGCAGGAGCTCAGCAAGCTGGAGGTAGGGTTAGGTGCCAGACTTGGAGAGCACAGGAGGTGGTTCCCAAATACTTTCTTTGGGAAATTCGTTGTAGGACATGAAGGGGCCGTAGTAGGATTTGTGATTTGGCCCAGGAACCCTTAATCCTCTGCTCTCAGAAAAGTGGCTCTGCTTCAGCAGGTTTGGAAAGTGGAAAAACCCAGTGCAGTCTGTTTCTTCTGTCTGATTTTCTTGACTTTGGCTTAGTCCTCAAATTTCCATCATCCTGCTCCTTTTGTGAGTGTACGTCTCCTGGTCGTGCTCACACTTTGAGCAGCCCCAGCAGAAATAGATGTTTAAAACATGAAGTGACTGAGCAGGATGCTGATTCATGGGTGAATCTCCATCTTGAGAGATTTGGTTATGTCACAGAAGGCTTTCCATCTCAATTCCAAGTTGCATGTGCCACATACTTCAAGATGATTTCAGATTGTTCTTTCATTGTTTGGCAAGAGCTGTATGGTGCAAATCAATGGACAACAGCCTCTTTTGAATGGATCAGGATTAATTTGATCTATTTATGCCATTTTGGTCCCATCAGGAGAAGGTTGCTCTATGGAGGTTCTGTAATTTTAGGCAGACAATATTTGCTTTATGGAGAACCATTTTAAATAGTTAAAACAATTTTGGAAAGGAATTTGGTGAGTGCCTTTACAAAGCTTATGTTTTACTGGGCTTATTTTTAGGGCATGATCCATTCTGTTAACTGAGCTTAATCCCCACCAACTGCATTGATACAAATCCAGTTGTTCTGGAACCACACTGCAGATCAGCAGGAGTTTCTCGCTACTGCTTCATAAAGTTCAGCCACATGTGATAGGTCTCTTGAACGTGAATATAACTCAGCCAAGTTCCAGGGCTGGCTGTCCAAATACTCGCAGTTTCAAGACAACACGATTCACAAATTGCAGATTTTAGCGGCAACACTGTAACTTCAGCTGGGGGAGGGAGAAATCTTGAGCTTTAGCAGTTGGATTTTGAAGAGTTCCCCAAATAACAGTAGTAAAAATAGAAAGCAAACACTTGAGCAGTTTTGTTTTTTTTTTTCCCATGAGGTCTGGCCATAAAGTCAGTTGTTTTTGTGATAGTAGCAATGAAGGAGTCACGTTTGTCAAACATGAGGTCATGTATTTCATGACATTGTCTGCGAGATTATTTCATATCATCAGGTTATTCTTAAAAAGCAGCAACAGCAAACCTTCATTTTATTTATGCCACTTTTTTTTGGGTTGGTTAATAAATTTTAAGACAAATGTTCAAGACCCCTGCTGATGATATCTTGCCCGCTGAAATGTTTATAAATACTTGTTTTAGCCGATTATGGTAATGTCTGCATTTTTGAGCTGGAGCTGGGGAATTGTGACTGCACATTAGTTTGCGTCAGTCGGAGGTTAATAGCCTCTCAGGGAGGTGGGGGAAAGCTGCTTCCTTTTCCAGACATCTGGACACAGATAGAATCAACAACTCTTATATATGTAAATCAAAAGTTACTGTTCTATATAAAACGCTGTCATTCACTGATGGCAGATTAGGAGCGCACGTGACGTGTCCGTAAGGCAATAGCTGTATGTAAAATATGTAAGAGGATCTTCTCCCTCTCCTGCCTCCTCAGAGAGCTTTCTCTGTGGGCATGGCAATTCCACTAATCCAATCCTTGGGGTCAAGCAGTGCTGCCGCCCACCGTGCCCCATTCAGGGATCACCACAGCCCTTGGGTGTTGGGTTGGGGTGCAGAAGGCCCTGAAAGCCACACATCTGCCTCCCTGGTGGTCCCAGGGACCATCCCTGGAGAGGAGAGGTGGCCATGAGCACCCACCCAACCCCCTAGGACAGACACTCTCACCAGGAGTCTGGTGGATTGAGTAGCATCTCCATGGCCAACACAACTCCTGTGGAGGCAGGTCTTGCTTTGCCATCAGTACTAACAGAAGGGAAGGAAGAAGAGCTACTTCAGTTGTGTTTCAGCTGGAGAGAGGGAATTTCATTGTGGAAGAAGGAAAGTTATCTCCTGAGTTAACATTTAGTCATGAAAAAAAAGAGGGGGGAAAGGGTAAGAACAAAATAGTGGTTTTTACAATCATTGAAGATTACCAGTGGGTCCACCTTGGGGTGTCACTGGGTGCTGAACTGTGGCATATGTCTGTAAATGCTATAGGAAAAAGGGTGAGCAGGCAGAGAGTTTGTGGCTGTTTACTGCCTGTAGCCAAATCCAGAACTGACTATGAAGATTTTTGCAGAAGATTCAGAGGAAACTGAGTCACCAGGATTAAAACAGCGATAAAAGTCAATGTCAGTAAATACCCACTAATACCAAGGGGAAAGTGTGACTTTTAACTCCTGTCATTCAGGAAAAAAAAGATATTGAAGTTGGTAGTCTTATGAAAATATCACCTGAGTGCTTAGCAGAAAGGAATTGAAAGCATCATTATGTTATGTACTGCCTTCAAGTCTTGAATACAGCTAAAGTTCCTCTTGAAAAGGCCATAGTAGAATTAGAAAAGACAAAGAAAAGTGCAACAGTGATGATCACAGGTAGGGAGCAGCTTCCATTCAAAAAGAGACTAAGTAGATTTTGATTTTTTCATCTGGGAAAAAAATGCCTGAGGGAGCTGTGTCAGCCCAGGAATGGTGAGCAGAACCTGAATGAGAAATGGTTATTCATTACTGATAACAATACCAAAAAAAAAAAAAACACCTCAAAAAAATATCAGTCCAAAGGCTTAGAAGGAACAAAAGCCAGTATCTTTTCATATGCACCTAATTAAATTGGTGAACTCTGACAGAGATATAAATGAGTTTGAAAAGGTTTAGCCAAGTGAATGGGAGCAGCAGCCGATGGCTGTTCAATGTTGTAAGGGAGATGCAGCCCCCAGTTAATGCTCTTGCCCCTCCCTGTGCTGGTGTGTGGCAGTGGGGAGATCTGTCCCTTGCCCACCCCCCCTGTGTGTCCCCTGAAGCCACTGCTTGGCACCGAGTACCAGCTTCCAGGTTTAGAATTCCTGCTTGGCTTTGGTGTCTGAATTAGTCCTCAGTGCAAAACCCCTGGATTTCTTACTGCTCAGCTGGTATTTTGCAGGTAGACTGGTGAGCAGGGGCTGTCTGCTTGCACTGAGGGTGATGGACAGCATGTTATGGATCAGGGCTGCAGGATTGCATGAGCTGTAAAATGCCCCCACAGCCCAGGAACCCATCCCATAATAGGGATTTGCATCTTGAAGGCTCTGAGCACCAACACACTCCAGGGCTTCTTAAGAAAATGCCCCAATTTTGGTTCTTGGGAGCCCAAACTCCAGCAGATAATAGCACCTATAATCATCCTGCTAGCAGTAGAGTGACAGTGCCTCGGGTCAGCAAAACTGTGGGGCCAAACACTTCCCATTGGTGCTGGTGCTGTTCTTGAAAAACATAAATCATACCAGGTCACCACATAAGTCAGGCTTTAAAAAAAAACCCAACTCAACAGCAAAACAGCAAGCACAATAGCCATTCCTATGGTGAGAAACATATTTTTAGAAAGCAAGTAATACTTTAAAATAATTGGAAGTGCTCGTGTTTCCTCTGGATGAGGGATTTAAGATTAGGTGCTGATTTCATACCTATTTTGGGACTGATGTAATCCTGGAGGCAGTGTTGGAGGTAGAGCTGATCTGCTGAAACAAGAGTCCCCTCTCAGTTTCTACTCTGCAAAATCCTGGAAATAATAACTAAAACAAAAATCAGCATGACTAAGCCATTTTAAATGTAAAGGGGAAAATAGTTGCTTTAATATATTACTGGTGGAGACCATGTGCATGAGAAATTGTGATCCAAAAATGATTTAAACCCACTAGATAATGAAATGGACTTGAATATTAAATATACATAAATAACACATTTATTACACTTCTCAGTACCCTTATTATTCTTCACCATAAATATGTGATATCATAACCCATGCACTGTCTTGTCATTGCTAATCAGCCCGAAGGCCAAAAGGGCATTTTTCATTCAAACCATTTATTTTTAGCAGTTGTAAAATAGATGAGTGAATTTTTGTGGGGAACAATTAGAGGGAATTAAAGGCAGTGGAATGACTATTTTAAAAGCTTTAAGAATCAATTCCAACTAAAGGAAAAGATGAAGTCGTATAAAAAGAAATATATGGTAATGTTGAGGTGTATGGGTTGATAATGACATCTCGGAGCTGAGATAGAATTACCTCCTCTCCCAGCAGCATCATCATTACATATCTCATGCCTGTGATCAGTACATGTCAAAATCCTTCATATTGACAAATGTGCTGTCCACTTGCATCTGTGGAGAATGTTTTAGCAGCTGAGTGATTATGAATCAAACCCCAGAGCTTACAGCCCTTACTGCCTCCCAATGCCTTCACATTTGTTGCCTGACAAGTAAATGTATCTTGACTTCCCTCTGAGATTTTTTATTTTTTTCCACCGTGTTTGATGAAAGACATTTGGCAAATTGGCAGTGGTACCCTGTACGTTGCAATTTGTACTCAGCATTAGGAATCTGAGCATGAAATGAGAGGGCAGGCTACAGGCTAAAGGAAAAAAAACAACCCAGCCCAAAGGCAGAGCTAACCAGCATGGGAATAGTCATGCCAGGAGACAACCATGTAATTCTGCCAATGAAAATAAAATTAAATAAACCTGCAAAAATGCCCAGTTCTTCTAATTAAAATTTCAGTTTTCCAACAATCAGAGGAACCTTTTATGGATTTTGAAGAACAGTCTGTGGAGGTGTTCCAGCTGAGAAGGGTTCAACATCTTGTCTTTCATATAATTTTCTTCTTTGTTACAAGCAAGATCTTGCACAGGGCTCATGATGTGGGTTTTGTGCTCTGTAGGTGAGAGCTTGGCTTTCTTTTTTTTTCATTTGTTTGTGGTGTTACGAGGAGGTGGATGGTTATTCTCACCTGTCAGTAGGCTCAGCAGCATTTTTGAACTCTTCAAGTGGCAGTGTTTGAGGTTTTGGAGGAGCTTTTTGTGGTCTGTTCCAGACACCTTAAAGGAAACTGTTCTCCAGAAATTTTTTATTCCCCACTCCCTGCAAATTACAGACAGCTAATCAAGAGTAGAGCCATCCCAAAGCACACAGGAGTTACAAGCAACTAAAGGTAGAGCAAGAATATTAAGAGGTGGAAAAATAGCGTAGACATCTAACAGGCAATGTGAATACAAAGCACCAAATCCACCAAAGCTTCATTTCTTCTGTGTTTGTCCTAATGGTCTTTGGCTGTCATGGGCTAGAACACTGGACTGGATGGTTGGATGTGGCTGGAACATTGATGGAGCCTCTTTGGATCTGGATTGTTGCAGCCCTTGGTTGAGCTAGAGTGTTCATAAGGTTTCCTCTGCAATATGTGTCCTCTGCAAGTCCTTAAAAATATATATATATTAGAAATTCAGTTATTATTTCTGTTCATTTGGTAATAAATACTCAATGATTTCTGTAGATGGAATGTATAGACTTGTAGGCACACAACCACAGAGCATGACTGCAAAACCTGGAATTTTATAGGAGCTGGGGCTTAATAATAAGAAGAAATGAACACCGGCTGATTATTACCCTCATGACCCCTAATTTTCGAGACTGCAGCCCTACGCTGACTTTTTTTTCCCTTTCTTCTTCTACTTGTCAGTCGATGTTCTCTGCGTTTCGGTTTCCTGGCGGGGGCAGAAAGCTGAGGGGATAATTCACCTTGGTGGGCTCTGTGCTCTCTCCCCCCGCAGGTGTCAGCTATAGAGAACATGGCCGAGAAGCTGGAGAGCTTCAGCGCCCTGAAGCCGGAGGCCAGCGAGCTGATCCAGTCGGTGCCGTCCATGTTCAACTTCCGCGCGCCGCCCAGCGCCCTCCCCGAGACGCTGCTGCGCAAGGGCAAGGAGCGCTACACCTGCAGGTAGGCCCGGGGCGCCTCCACAACACCCCCTGCCCTGACATCCAGCAAATCTCTCATCCCTCTCCGTGCCCAGCGTGGAAATTCCCTGTAGGGGTTATCGTTACAGCTCATCTAACGACACGTAGAGCTCCCGCTTTCTTCAGAGGGCTTATAGTGAAGTTTACTGAAGGACGGATTCTTTTTATACAGCGTTTGGGTACAATGGATAGGATTGGTCTTTTAGGGCACCACCTTTTTGTAAATGTCTCTACCAGTAAACAAGTTGGAAAAACAGCAGGTGTCAGGAGGAGGCTATCTACAGGGCTTGTTTATAGGGATTGTTGTGGGTTCCTCCTTCACGATTTCTCAGGCCAGACTGAGAGAGTTTTGTCCTTGGCTTTCCCACAGGCTTCAAGGCACTGCCTGG
>VXBB01020346.1:520962-568484 GCA_013399915.1 Illadopsis cleaveri | reverse complement strand
AACGTACTGGAATGATCTGCCCAGGGAGGTTATGGAGTCACCGTCCCTGGATGTGTTTATAAAAAGACTGGATGTGACACTAGGTAGGTGCCATGGTTTAGTTGAGGTGTTAGGGCATGGGTTGGACTCAATGATTGTTGAAGGTCTCTTCCAACCCAGTGATTCTGTGATTCTGTTTATTAATTATTGGTGTTACGAAACAAAGAGCTCTCCCTTGATGCCTTGGAGTGGCTACCTAGAATAGAGGCTAGACAAGATTAAGAGAATAAAAGCAGGTATTTATTAAAGGCCTTCAATAGGTGCACCTTGGGCAGTCAGAAGCCTCCTAGAGGCTATATCCGAGATGGACAATGGTCAGTTTTTCAGACAATTATAAGTTTAGTCCATTTACGTATCCACTGTAATCCTCCAATTACAATTTCAGGTAATGAAGTAATTTACTCCAACTTTGCCTCTCCTAATTCACTATTGTTTACATCGCTCGAGGCCTGACACAATAAGGTGTCCTTGGGTTTCAGGCCCAGAGAGGAATTGTTTTGTCTGACCAAAATGTGAAGACAGTAGCTAACACTCTATATGGAGTTTTAGAGTTATACACAAAAGCAGCACAGGATTTGAAAAATATAAAAGCTAAATCCTAAGGCATCACCCTGTATCACAGCAGTTTGATAAATGAGGTGGAAACTGTTATATAAACAATTCTTTTTTTTTCAAGCTTTCTCATCACTTTCATATATAAAAGTGTGCTTTCATTATTGATTTTTTTGATCGTGAACTACAGACGTGTTTTCTCTCGGGCTTCTGGTTTTAATATCCAAAGGGATCAGTGATAAAATACATGACTTATTAGGACTTGTGTGTACAGACTTAAAAAAAAAACCCACAATGAAGATAGTCATTGAATGTGCACCCAAAATGAATGGGAGCTTTGTCAAGGAGAGTGGAATTAGCTGTGTGGGTATTTTGAAGGCTTATACATCACGTTGTGAAAAAATAAATGGGATGTTAAAAGTGGAGGGATGCAATCTTCAAAGTCGTCGCGGGGAGCAGCCACCACCCTCATTCACTTAAGAGAGTGCTGTGTGTGCTCTGCCCCCATGCAAAAATGGGCTCAATGTCCTCAACAGAATGGGCCAATTATAAACTGAATATTAATATGTTACTTGAACGAAAGGGGAGAACTCACGATAACTTTATTTTTTTTGCCATTATTTTTCCTGTGACACATTATCGAGTTTGGAGAATGGTTTTTAAATTGCACTGTTGAGGTCTCTATATCATCTGCGGAATGTGCAGGCGTTTGACACTGGCATATCGGTTTATCTGATCTTTTTGAAAACATGTCACCTTCTTTCAAGGCGTGTTGTTATAGAAACATACCTTGATGGATTAGGTCTTTGAGTCTTGTCTGCTCTGATCCTATTCAATGCACAGAATGGTGTCACGTTTGCTGACACGTAGAATTGGTTGAAAGGTTTGAAATTTGCTTACACAGAGGCAGAAATCCAAGGCTTTAATAACAGATTCTCTTGATTCCTAATCTCAATGAGGCTGATAATCACCCAGTGGGCTTAGAACCTTGGGGTGATCTTTAAAACAGGTTTTTCATATAACTCTTGCTTCTGCACAAGCAAAGCTGGTTGGTACCAGCAGTTCCAGTCCCACTCTTGTGTGTGTGTCAATCCCTGACATTTGCTGAATGCTTTTATTGAGATGTTGTTGCGCCAAAGCAGAGCCAATAGGACCATCTCGTGATGATGATTCCATCTGGGCTGTGCATCCAGTGCAGCTCAGATTGGGAAGAAGCCACTGAAGGTTGTGTTGTCTTATCAAACATTTTCTTATCACAGATACTGTGGCAAGATTTTCCCAAGATCTGCAAACCTGACCCGTCACCTGAGGACGCACACTGGAGAGCAGCCCTACAGGTACCACACCCCTCACCCCTGTCTGTGCTGTGGCCAAGCTTTAGGGTCCCTGCCAATGCAGGCATTTTCCCTGGATAAAGACAGGGAATTTAACATCCTTGCTGGACCAGCTCCAGCCCTTCCTCCTTAGCTTTGGATCCACCATTGCATTTGGTCTCAGAGTTTTGTGCATTTTGTGCTGATCCTTGGTGTTGAAGCTGCAGAAAAGGGAGAGAGTTTTGGTCTTAGGAAAGTTCTTTTGGCTGGGGCAGTTTCCCAACACAATCCCCAAGCCCTGCCTTTGCTGGCAGGGTGGCTGGCACTGCTGAACCAGCGTGATTGAAGTGATGTTCAGTAGGGCTCATGGACGTATTTTCCCTTGCAAAAATGGGTTTTTTTAGTGGAGTTCTGTGATGTTATTTGCAGCCTAAAATTGGGTGATTTATCAGTCATCTGATTTCTGAAAGGTCCCGCTTGCAAAGGTGTTACTGTATTTATTTGTTTCCTGCCTAATCTGGATCTTTTCTGAGGTCTGCTTAACCAAAACCCTTGTGGATGTACTCTCCTGTTGATAAGAATATGTGTGTGGTACTGAATCCAGGACAGTCACATGCAGAAATGTGTATAAATCTTCACCTTATTGAAAATGAAAGGCTAATTTAAACTGGAAAGAAGCCAGTTCATGTTCCAGTAAAACAAATGCACAGATTTCTGTATTTTATGAGCTGTAAAGAGCAGAGTAAGCTCATTGTTTGTGAGGAAACAATATGTTTTTTGCATCTAGTCTCTTTGGGAAATGAGATTCACATCTAATTTTATTGAAGGAAGGTCTTGATGCATGTTCTACCCGTCCACTGCATAAAAGCCACAAGCAATTAGTAGCATAATGGGTGATTTCAGCACTAAAAAAAAATTGACATCATTGACAAGTGTAAGAGAGGCACGGGAGAAGTAAAAGATTGAAAAACTAAAGTGGTGAAGACTCTTGGCTAGCTGCCAGCCAGAGAATTTGGAATAGTTATAGTATGACTTAGTAATGGCTTAAAGAGCAATACAGTAAAGGCTTTAGGGACTCCAAATCGCTACAGAGTATGAAAATTGATGCCTCTGGTACCAGAGTGATAGACTAAACTACTCACATTGGCACGGTATTAAAGGTTGGGATTGTTTATTGCTGGTTTTTGCAAGATAACTGAATTTCCTCTGGGATTAGCAATCAAGCAAGCTAATTCCTCAAGAAAAGATTTAATCACACAGTATAATTTAGAATAGGAAAAGAAATAGCCCTTTTTACCTTATTTGAGCATTAGAAGAGATCTGTTTCATGTTTTTTTCCAAAAGTGTTTAATTGTATTGTATTGGCAGCACATGAAACAATGGAGTTATTGCTCTACTGTTTTCAAACTTCCCAACTTTGCATGCAACAGTTTTGAAAACATGAGACTCAATTACCATAGCCAATTTGATGTCATTAGCTCAGAAATATTATGCTCATTCCTAGAGGCAGTATTTGAAATACAAAGTCTAATGTGAATTAAAGCTGAAAATGCCACCATGGAAGTCATGTCTTCATTTCAAGAGCACAGCTCTCCAGTCAGCCAGAATTTATCTTTATGTCAGGGAGGATTGAGCCTCAGTGGAGAACAAGGAACTGTGGTCGAGTGCTGAGACTGAGCCCAGAAGGCTCTTCATGTATCTTAGGACAAATCTTATGTTTCCAGCACAAAAGCAGCACAGGATTTGAAAAATATAAATGTTTGCTTGTTTGTTTATTTGTTTGTTTGTTTGTTTTTGTTGTTGTTGTTCTTTTTAGATGCAAATACTGTGACAGATCCTTTAGCATATCCTCTAACCTGCAGAGACATGTGCGTAACATCCACAATAAAGAGAAGCCATTCAAGTGTCACTTGTGTGACAGGTGTTTTGGTCAACAAACCAATCTTGACAGACATCTAAAAAAGCACGAGAACGGGAACATGTCTGGTACGTTCTGAATTTCCCCTCCTGTCTCTTCCCTCCCCAGCCTGCCCCACATCCCATGTGCAGGGACTACCCATTCCCTGTCAGCGCTGCCCAGTGTCCACAGGCACACGCTGCTCCGACAGATGGGGGGTTGCAAAATATGTAAGTGCTTAAGCTCTGCTGACATTTAAAGTGCTTTGAAAATCCCAGCATAAACTCTCCCCTTGTATGACTTAAGACCACTGGATGATGTCTTTTCTTTTGGTTTTAATTAAGCCAACCCATAGCGTTTTGAGAACAGACTGGGAAAATTGGTTTAATCCCATCTCCGCAATCACTTCGATCTCAATAGGAGTCCCTGATTTAGAGTCTCAGGGGACACTCTAAAAGATTTTCCTGGCACCTTCTGAAATATTCCCACTGTCAGGAGCTGAAAAGCACTGGCTGTTAGGGAGCTAATGGTGCCTCTCAAGCCCCAAAGCAAATTGGTCACTGCACAGCAGCAGCACAGGCAGTGGCAGGAGGGGATGTCATTGGGCTCGTTTGGGTGTCTGCAGGGTTTAATGAAAACCCTCTCTGCAGTCCTTTCAGTCTGCATTTTGCCTCAATGGAGATAACCAGGGGCATGCAGTGAATGCAGAGCTGTCCCTTCCCCAGTGCTCAGAGAAAGGCACTGGTCTCTCAGTGCTATTGCCAATGGCTGCTCCATATTTTGAACAAATCTGCATAATTGATAGCTAAAAATAAAGTTCCATTTGCTCAGTTGAGCCATTGGTCTAAGAAGGACAGTTATCAGTGGACAGTCTTGGAATCACAAGGAACAGGAGGGAGATGTTGAAATAGAAACATGGCAAAAGTGATAGTAGATCATGGAAATGGTACCCAGCATCCAACCAAGTCAATTTGGCTGGAAATCACTTTTCCTATGAATAATTACTAATTACTGGTTTTATGGCCAAAAGCTGATAGTTCACACTGACCAACTTTTGGCTCTCACCCATTTTAACCAGAGTTTCAATTTCATTTTGATTTAAATGCTTAAATATAGAAAATGCAAAGGAGCAGGAACAGACGTCGTATGTTTTGCTTTAAGGTACTGCAACATCTTCACCTCACTCAGAACTGGAAAGCACAGGGGCAATCCTAGATGACAAGGAAGACTCTTACTTCACAGAAATCAGGAATTTCATTGGAAACAGCAACCACAACAATCAATCCCCCCGAAACTCAGAGGAGAGGTGAGTTGTGTCTGATCTGCCTTCAGAAGGTGCCCACTGCTCCTTTTCCAGGTCTGCATTCCCCTGACTGTTCACTTTTGAATAACTCTGGAGCCAGAGTTATTTTAGAATCTGGTTGCTTCAGTGGCCACCTTGGTGTCTTAGGAAGAGAAATGTGTTGATTCGCTCTCCACTGTGTATGAAGATGTTCCAAGAGGCAGATGCTGGTCAAGAGATTCAATCTGTGAACACATTTCTCCTTGTATCTGGAGCTCTCAGTTTCAGGCTCCCACCGTTGATTTAAGTCTGCCGAAAAAATTCTTTCTCTTCACATTCACGGCAGAACAGGTGAATTCTACATCCTGTGGCTAAATGCATGGAGCCTCAGGATTTAAGTGCAATTTAAATGTGTAATTAATAAAGTAGACCAAGCTAAATTCTTGGATCAAATGAAAGATTGTAGCTGAAAGTCCTTTCCCGTAAGTAACTCAATCCCAAGAAAGATGCTGAGTAGCCAAAAGCCCGCGAGGCTGCGGGTGGGCATTGGGAGTCCACAGTGCTCCAGCATGTGAGAGAGCTTTTTCTACGAAGATTTATTAAGTATATGGGTGTTTGAATTCTTCTGAACTAACAGAAGAGAGACCACTTCTAAATATTTTCAGTTAATAAAAGTACAGCTAAGCAGAAAAGGCTGTGGGACGGAGCCCCACATATTTCTTTGGGGTTGATGCTGCATTATGCATTATTTTCCCTTTTGAATTGGCATTACATTATCAACATCAAAAAATTCTTACTGTTGGTGACAAACTTTGCTGTCTCCTCAATTTCTAGATGCCTTTGTGAAGGGATCAAAAGGGTGGACACCGCACAATTTCCACAAAAGTATTGGATTAAGTGATTACATGCATATTCAAATTTCATTCCATCTTGATTGGCAATGAGGGCTTGGGATTTTTTCTTTGCACATCTGGTCTCAACATGTCCTCCAACAGGAAGTCAGCAAAGTGGAAAGGTTGCTGGGTTGTGCAGTGTTTCCTTTCTAAATTTGGCACTTCTGACTGCTCTTGACGGATATTTTATCCCTGGCAAATTGCTGCATTTGAAAGCATAATTAGGGAATCTGTTTTCTTAATCACATGGCTTTTGTTACTTTGGTTGTAGTCCATCTCCCTTTCATTTCTAGCAGCCTCAATTGAGCATAACAAGCAAGTTGGCAGCCCAAACTGCGCTCAACAATTTCTTACTTCTGCCTATTTAAATAAAAGATGATAAAGAGATATTTCTCTGATGATCTTAGAGGGAGGTGGCTGCTTCAGCTCTCCCTGTTCTGCACAACCTCAGATTTTTTTGATACTGTTCTAAAGACAAGACCGTTCCCTAGAGCATTTTTTTCAATGCAATGCTAAACTCATGGCAGTCAGCTGGAATTTGCTCGGAAAATTGATGAAACCCTAGTAAGTTCAGGAAAACGATGCTATTATTGTGGCAGAAACCAGCTTTGGTCCTCAGAAAGTCCATCAGTTACAGCAGAAAGTCAAATGTTAAACACCAACAAGGCTATGAGGGTTCATCTTATCTTGCTCCAACTTTGGGTCTATCCCATATTGTCCCGCACAGTTTGAAGCACAAGGAGTCTAAAGCAAACTGCGTGCAGACAATAAGGTTTCCATTTTTATAACTGTATTCCTGGAAGAGTTAAGGACCTTTTGCACAATGAGAACAATAGATGAATCAAGGCCTCTGTGCTGCATGACGTGATGGGGGCAGATGCAGTGGTAGCATGAATTTTGGGGGGCGGGCTCCACTGGGTGCAGCTCATTCACATTGCTGTGCCTCTGGTTGGGCATCTCTTGAGGCCGCAGTGCCGAATTCTTTTGGCTCTCATTTGATGGGATGGACACAATGCAGCTGTGGATGCTGTGAACCCTACAGGGTTGAGACTATTACCAAAAGAGCCCTTACTTCAGCGTGGGTATTATGTCCTTGATAAAAATCCCGTAGGAAGTAGTTAAGAGAAGTCATTGTCTGAGAGCAAAGGGCAGTGTAATAACAGCGTGTAGACCAAATGGTTTTCCATGTGTGTATTGCTGTAATTACTCATTTAATAAGAATAAATGTACTTAAATTGCCATATGACCTTTCTTTTCATTGCATTTTACCCTTCAAATCAGTCAATAACCTAGTTCAGCATGGAGGCAATATTGCAGACCATTCTTCAGGTCTCCAGCTGAAGTCCCTTAGGTTCCCATGTATGAAATCCATACCTTCAGTGAAGCAATATGGTGTCCAAAGGGGTGGTAGTGTACAAAATTAATTATGCATATAATTTTGACTTTAAAACTCTGAATGTAATATTCATATTTTGGTTAAAAATGCCAGATCCAATTTTCAGAGTTCCTTGGCCCCTACAGCTTCTGTTAAAAGGCAGTGAGTTGTTTTGCCCAGACTACATGTATGATTGGAAACTTGAGATGAAATAATGCATGAGAAAATTTGGAATGGTTATCTGAACATGCCTCCGTTAGAACAGTAGTTTAAGCAGGATAACAGGAAAATCCCATGCTGATGGTGCTGCAACATCCCACTGATTTCTGAGTGGAATTTTCTCCAATGCTGCCTGAATGTCTGAAGCTAAGCAAGATATAAAATACTTTATTCTGCTGGGACAGATGCTTTTCAGATCTGCCTCCAAGAGTCTGCCGATGAGGAGCTTTCATATCTGATCTGTGTTTATAGCTTGCATTTGTTTTGGTACTTTCAGAATGAATGGCAGCCACTTTAAGGATGAAAAAGCCATGATAGCCAGCCAGAACTCGGATCTGTTGGATGACGAGGAGGCAGAAGATGAAGTAATGATGGATGAAGAGGACGAAGAGAGCGAAATGGCAGGGAAAGCAGTCAAAGAGCCCGTGGCGAGTGACATGCATGAGGGCACTCCCGAGGAGGATTATGAAGAAACAACTACTTTGGACATGAACTGCAAAGCTTCCCCTGGCAGGTTGGTTCCTTCCGAGTATTGGTGTGCCTGAGAGGCGGGATGAAAACAATGAGCCATACAAGAGTGCCAGCACCAAACCGGCTGCCGTGGGAACCGGCCCGGAGCAGCTGCTTCCCACTCACAATAGCAACGTGTGTCTGTGTTTGGGTCAACACCAGCCCTGCTTTCAGCCTCTTCGTGCAGTCTGGAGCCCTTGTTAGGAAAACTGACTGTGCTTGGGGAGCTATTGTGAGGTTCTGGGTGAGACAGGAAGCAGGGTGAGACAGTTCCATGGGAGAGACGTTATCTGCTCTGTGAGCCGTCCTGGATCTCTCATAATGGCCTTGCAAAAGGCTGTGGAGACACCATGAGAGAGGGAAACTCTCCCTCCCCCACTAAACTGCCGTTTCTTTAGAACAGAAAAGGGAATTCCTTTTCTTTCAGGATCACTATTCCATGAGGCAAGGTGGTCTGTGAATGTGAGAAAGGGGGAAATGGCTCAGATGTGTAAATCTGAGATGAGGGAATGCAGAGAGGATCATTTAATTGACATTCAAAACCTCCATGGTGTTTTTGTAGGTATAAAGAAGAGGAGTATAATAAGACTGGACTTTCAGCTTTGGACCACATAAGGCACTTCACAGATAGCCTCAAAATGAGGAAAATGGAAGAAAATCAATACAGTGAAGCTGAATTGGCAGCTTTCAATGCTTCCCAGCTGCCAGAGGACCTCAAGCAGCCGTTGTACAGGAAATCCAAATCCCAGGTAAAAGCTTAACTCAGTTAAACTGTTATTGTCACCAAATACCCGCAGGATTAAGCTGTTAGTGTGTGGCAGGCAGGGTTGTTCCAGCTTTGTCAGACAGGGCTGTGCTCCATGTCCACAAACCTCGGGCTCACCCAACATCCCACTGCACTCCAGAAGCATGGCAGGGGGATGCTCTGCTCCCTGAGAACAGAGGATTTCCATACTTTTTTCTTACTTTTTTTACTATTTTTGCTCTGCCTGCTGCCCGCAGAAATGCCATGGTAAGAACTAGTCCCACTCTGCCGACATGATGCTGTGGGGTTTAGCTGCAGCCTCACAGGCATGTGATCTTCTGGCTGCCTTGGCTTTTTGGTATTTTTTTATAGCCTGTTGGATGGTATTACCACTAGGTCCTCAGCATATTTTACAAATAGCAATAACTGAAATGGTATCCTCGTGCTATTTCTTGCCGCTTTCTAAACATTAATTAATTAAAATGGGGTTTCTTAGCCCCTTTGAAAGATTCCTGTTTCAAAAACTGCAGAATATGCATGTAGGAAAGGTCAGCAAAGGAGACTGTTATATTTGGTGAAATACAGGACGAGACAAGGGATAATGTGATTCCTCAGCCTCTTGAAAGAGCCTCCTGTGCCAAGAATCCGAAGGCAAAGGAGACTTTGGGACCTTGTCGACTATCAAAGGTTTCTCTGAGCTTTGTGCAACCAGATGAAAGCAGAAATTATTATTACTATTAGTGAGTCAAAAGTGTCAGTGAAAGGGTTGACAGTGGTTTTACCTAAAGCATTTTGTTGGGTTTTTTTTTTTTAACTAAGTAGAGCCCAGTAGCTGCAGCCCGACTGCTGCCCTGACCGCGCAGGGCGGCACAGCTCTGAGCTCAAATCCCCGCCGTGGTGTCATTGTAGGACACGAAAGATGAGAGACTCCAAATATTTCAGAAGGCAAAGAGCATAGAAAAAAGGCTTTATTGTCTAATTCTTACTACCTTTTATAAGGTGTTCCCATACAGACTTAACGTGATTGGTGAATAGGAACGATACCTCTCTAATCCCATTGGTTAAACTAGAGAAATAGCAAAACACTACCTGGAGAAAAGATTGTTTTGAGAAAGGAGGGGTGTTTGCCAAGATTGTTTTGAGAAGAAGCTTTCTTGAGCAATTTTTCCTTGGGAAAAAGTTAGCAGCTGCTAGGAGGCTAAAATCTCTCAGACCCAGAAATATCATGCCCACACTGCGGGAAGTGTGACCTCCTTGTCCTCCTTCTGTCCCCGTGCAGGCCTATGCCATGATGCTCTCTCTCTCCGACAAGGACTCCCTTCATTCTGCATCCCACAGTTCTCCCAACATGTGGCACAGTATGGCGAGAGCCGCCGCGGAATCCAGCGCCATCCAGTCCATCAGCCACGTATGACAGTGCGGAGTCTTACCCAGGATGGGACCAAGTCCAAACCAGTAGCATGGCTCTTTCATATATGACTATTTAAAAGACTGCTGAGCAGAATGCCTTATAAATCTGCAGGGTCACTCATTTAAAGTCCGGTGACCTTAAACTGAATAATTTTAAAAAAAAGAAAAAAAAGAAAGAAACTATTTATTCTCAATATTTTGTTTTGCACAGCAAAGGCAGCTGCTGACTTCTGGAGGATCAATGCGACTTAAAAGAAAAAAAAAATAAAAAAAAATTTCAGTGGATTATGTAAACGGGGCCGGGAAAAAGTGTCTTCCAGTTCACCCGGATTTGAGGGGCAGGGGCAGAAGGGTTAAGACTGCATTGATACACACATGGGCACTCCTTTAAAGTAGGAACTGAATTGATTTTCTTTTTGTATAAGATAGTTTGACACAGGATTTGGAACAGTTGCTTTTATGTACAAATCTCTTCATTAAAGCTTTATGCATTTTAGCCCTTCAAAGAAAGAAAATAGTTCTATGAAATGCACACTATCCATCGTAAATGTAGAAAGAAGTAACAGGGAATATTTTGTTCTCTCCGTAATTCTTTTGCCTTCTCAACTGTATTGTTTAAAAAAAAAAGGAAAACCAAGGAGAAAAAAAAAAATGACAGAAAAAGAAAGAACTCTGAGAAACAATACATAAGAGGCTTGTGTATATTGTAAACTATGAATGTTCACTACTCCAAGAAGCTAAATCATCCAGATAATTCCGTGAAAGCACCGCGTTCATCGACAGCACCACTAGTTCGAATCATTGTAAGGAGATTTTTAATTTTCGACAATCATGTCACTATTTTGTTGTATTGTTTCCTTTCCCCCTTACCCTCTTAATTTCTCCTTTGTGTTGTGTGTACCGTGTATTTATTTGTTGGCAAACGATTGTTTGTTGATTACAATAGCACTGTTCCTGTAACAAACAGCACTGCTCCAGTCCCCCACTGTGTTACGATGTAAGGCACCCATGTACTTCCAAAAAAAGTGAGGTGAACTGATCTGTGTATATGGGAGTGCGAAACAGTGTTTGAAATTTTCTTACATTCCTCTTTTATTTTATTTTTTTTGCCTTTTAATGAACTAAATAACTAATAGATGCGACTTAGTTTTGTTCTGTTTTATTTTTTTTTTTGTAATACAGTAAATTGATTCGATTGTATAAACAGTTATAATTTCTTCATGAAAGCATGATTCTTCTGATTAAAAAAACTGTACCCAATATTTTATGCTGGTTGTCTGCGAGCTTGTGTGATGTTATGTTCATGTTAATCCTATTTGTAAGATGAAGTGTTCCAAATTTATGTTTTAAAAAAATAAATAAATAATGGAAGGTATTCAGTTATTTTTGGGGGTTTTTTTGGCCTTTAGTGAGGGACCAGATTTATTTTTCCTTTTGTTTATAATCTCATTTTGAAATAATCGGCAAGTTGAGGTACTTTCTTTAAATGCTTTGTACAATGTAACTGTTACGCATTTCAGTACATTACTATGGGAGGATCAACTTAAAAAAAAATAATAAAGGACTACAAAACTGAAGGGATCTATTTCCTTTTTGTCTTGGTTTTGTCTGAGTCGGGGGAAAAAAAAAAAAAGGAGCATTTCCTCTGCAGCAAAGATGGATCTGTGGGGTCGTGAGGGCAACCAAAGGATGGGGCACCGGGAAGTGTCTTGGACTTGACCATGAAATGTGGGACACGAGCCAGA
Organism: Illadopsis cleaveri; assembly: GCA_013399915.1. NCBI lineage: Eukaryota > Metazoa > Chordata > Aves > Passeriformes > Timaliidae > Illadopsis > Illadopsis cleaveri. The sequence continues at coordinate 556,504 of VXBB01020346.1, read as the reverse complement.
GGCTCTCAATAGACCAACTGTTGGAGGGATTTAGTTAAGTCCTGTAAGTTCCAAAACGCTACCTTGGAAAAGAGGGATATTTAGGTCATTTCACAGAAGAGGTTGGTGCAGTGTCACCTTCAAAGGCTCTTGTGGAGTTTGAGTTTGAGTTTTGCCTTCATGCTGCTTGTGGGGACAACATTGGGAAGCAGTGGCTTGTGCATAGTGAAATATTCATTCATATTTGATCACCAGAGTGATCAAAATCTATGGTTGAGAAGCTAAATGAACCTCCAACTGCATAAAATGAGCCTTTTAGAGTCTAAAAGCAGGGGGGAAAGAGCATTTTAATTTGTGTTCCCTTGGAAATCAGATCCGAACCCCTGCTTCTGGGCAACCTGTGGAGGAGGGATGTCAGGAAAAGCCAGCATTTTCCCAGGGAATGCCCATCTTGCTGCTCTTCTCATCAGTAGCTCATAAGATATTGAAGTTATATTTCAGAGTAATTGGTATGTGTCATTCTTGTCTTCAGCCCAGGTGTGGGCTTGTTTGGTTTGCTCCTTCAGCTTGAGAGCCTTCTGCACAAGTTGGTGGCAAGCTGAGACCTACACCCCAATGGTTTTCATGCAGAAGTCTAAACCCCACCTGGGAAAAAATGTAAATAGATGAAAAAAAAAAAAATCCTGTGTGCATATTCTTGTACTGCACTGGCCTGAGGCAGTGGCCAGGTACATGCAGATAATTGCATAAATAGGCTATTATTTTTAGTGCAGTTAAAGTCACTGTGAAACTTGGTTTTAGGTTTCTGCCAGATACAGAGAACAAATAGATTAATCGAGTCAAGTTTTATCTGCAAGCAACTTTCCAGATCGTTTTCCCCTTTAATTTGATGCAATGACAGTTCTTATCAGCTCTGCCCTCACCTGCCCTAGATGAAAGAAGGTTTGGGAGGTGGAGAGAGGGTGGGACAGTCTCCCCTGGGTTTAATGTTCGGGGTTACAGTAGCACACAGATCATAGACCTGTCAGGAAAAGTACTCCTTGAGCTGAGCTCAGGGTTAGTTCAACCTGCCCATAACCAGGTCTGGTGACCATTGGGGAGTCACTGTTGCCAATCCCTGGGCTGATTGTCCCATTGGTTGTCTGGAAGCTGGTATTTTCTTGTCACAGTATCCCACCCAGCAGCAGTGCCCATGGGGTTTGATGAGCAGGGGGGACAAAGTGTATTTCTGTAATACCACAACGAGTCCTTCAACTCCATGTAGATCCCTTACCATGACTTTGATTTTCATTGCCTTGTCTCAGTGCCAGAGTTGTTCACCCAGAGGAATAGCTGAAAAGCAAACCCAGATTTGATTATTCATCTCATCCCCCAATAAACAGAAAACTGGATAATTTTTGTCTTTGTGTCATACCCTCCCCAATGGACCACACAGGTGCAATTGTCCAGATGCAAACAGATGCTGAGTGAGGATTGATGTTTCTGGCTTTCTGCTGCAGTGATTTAATTTTTTTTTTAAAAGGGAAAAAAAAAGTCAATACTTTTCAAAAATCCCTTCAGCTCATTTCAGCATCATCCTACTGTTCACCCCACTATAGTATTTTTCTGTAAGTCAACAAATCATTCCCATGTGATCCAGCAGCCTTCCTAGATGGAGGAGCAGCCCATTACCCTCTCAGTTCCTATCTACAGAACCAAACAAAGCCCCAGCATGACAAGATGATTAATCAATATTTCACCCTGGCCCAGCTCCTCAATACCCCTGTGGGTCTCAGCTGCCATTCCCGTGTCAGCTGCTGTTTCCAACGGGTACATTTGTGGAGTAATGGGAGGGGAAGTTATTATAAAAGTATTTGCAGGGCTGCTTTTTGCTCAGCTATTCAGTTTGGCCCGTTGCTCCATGAGTGTCTTGAACTTTAAAACTTTCTGTCAGGTCTCTCACATGTGGAGGCTCCCTGTGAGCTCCTGGATGGCTTTGCTGTGCTCTCTGCCTCCCAGCTATATTTAGTCCCAGTTGTGGTTTTGTTGCTCACTCATAGAGTGGTGTGGAAAAGTCAGTTTTAAAGATGCTTCCAGTAACGATTTAAACAAAACAAAGGTATCCAGCAGCAAACAGAAACCCCTTTTTCCATGTCAAAGCCCATGTTCCTTGCCAGGACTCCAGTTAGCAGGAAAATGTTTTCTGCAGCCTGGCCAAAACCAGCCTTTCTCCCGTCCATTGACTGGCTCTGTAGGTCTGTGAGTACACCTAGTCTGGGGCTGGCAAGAGCCAAATTAATTCAACTTCTGTTTCTGTACAGAAAATGCTGCCAGCTGTAGGAAAGGCTCAACTCAAGTTCATTTAGGGAAGTCTGGGGAGATGGTGAACATCAAATAAAAAGTAAAAAAAATAAGTACTGTGTCTCTCTTCTTTTCCATTATTTTTTTCCCCTGATTCAGACTCATTTGCTGCTAGAGGAAAACAAATTTCAGCAAAACTATCCCACAATTTAGATTTTAATAAGACTAACATTTAGATAATCCCTGAAAAGAGGCCCCACTGCCACACAGTGATCTGGGAAGTTACCTTGCAAGCCTTTATCCCAAAACTGCTGCCTAAACTTTGCTTGGGAGTGGTTGCCTCCCTAGGTATGAACATAAACCAGACTGAACACAGATCCTTTTGCATGGTGGAAGCAAAGCCTGCTTTTTTTTGATCCAAGAGGGTGCACATTTTAAAAGCAATTGAAGACATTTATATCTATCAATCCATTTGGGGAACCTTTTATTATGAAAGGTGCTGTGGAAATATGAAAGTATTGTGGTACAATGAGTTTTAGCAGCCTGAGCAGGGGGTCTGAGAGAAGGCACTTCCAGCAGGCACTTGCCTTTTCCCTGCTTTATTTTAATACTAATTAATTCCAGAAAAAGCTAAAGAAATCCGATGAAATGCTAGACTTCTAAGAAAAGGTTTTGCCCAAGAGTCTTCAAGCAGGCCTCCCAGCTTGGGAGGGTCTAGTGGGAGAAGAGGGTTAGTGGTGATTTTGATGCTTAAATTATCAGTAATTAAGAAGTTGATTTTCGGGGATTGAGGAAAATTTTAAACAGCTGCTTCTTTTGGGCCTTTTATTCCTCATTTTCATTAGCATGTGCTAAGGCAATCTGGAAAATATATTTAGATCCATATTATGCTATGTCAAGACCTCAGCATCTGTACCTTGGGGCAGATACATGTGAGATAGCCGAGGGTGGATGTGCCAGCGCGCACATGTGGAAGCGTTCAATTTGTAACATGATTACAGCCCCAGCACAAAGCCCGCTTGATACCTGTGGCAGGCTCGTTTCATGGCGAGCACAGAAAATCCTCCAAGATCATGTCATGTTTCACATCACCAGCCAACCCAAACTGGAGGAGTGGAGCTTTAATTCCTGGGGAATCTCTTTCAGCGGGCGCGTGTCAGGCCCAATTAAGGTCCAGGCGGGCTGGCGCTAATTGGGGTGAGGAATGCAGGGGGGTAACATGGTCCTGCAGCAAAGCAGCCCCTTTGTCCAGGCCACACCAGCCTGTCTGTCTTCCCGAGGCTGGCCACTGGAGGAACTCCTGCTAGAAAACCTCCTGGAAAAGTTCACAATGGGAGGGAGAGATTTCAGCATGGATAAGGGAGCTCGGGGTGCTCAGCAGCAGCTCGCTGTGGGGTCTCCTGCATTAAAGTTGCCATCAAAGGAAAGAAAAGTGGTGAGCTGCCTTGTCCACACACAGAATGCAAACCTGACATCAGCATCCTCCAAGGATCCTCTCTCATCTCGTCTTTCTCCGCTCCCAAAATCAAAAGAGTTTTTTTTGACGTCTGAATTGCTGATACACTAGAAAAAAAAATTGAGGCACGAGCTGAGATGTTGAAATCAATTTAAACATTCAACCTCCCCTGAATTTCAGAGGGATTTATGTGAAAATCCCTGCAGACTCAATATCAGGTCATCCATAATCCAAATGAAAGCAAAACATTGGAGGACAAAACCTCATGGTCTAATTTAAAACTGATTCCTACAAATATTTGAAGGATTTTGATCTTCTTAATTAAGGAACCGAGTGTTTTACTGTACCCAACTGTTTCATAGAGTCATGTAGACTCATGTAGAGTCGTATAAAAGTTTGGATTAGAGGGGGCCTTTAAAGGCCATCCAGTTCCAACCCCTCTGCCATGGGCTGGGACACTTTCCACAACCTGGCCTTGGACACTTCCAGGGCCAGGGCAGCCACAGCTTTTCTGGGCAACCAGAGGGCCTCACCACTCGCATTGTAAAAAAGCTCTTCTTTATGTCTAGGCTAAATCTATCTTCTTTTAGTTTAAAACCATCACTCCTCATCCAGTTAAACAAGACTCACTAGAGTCTGTCCCCTGCCCCTGTGTCTGCAGGGCCTGTTGGGCACCAGTCTGGTGGGTCTTCTCTTGAATTCATCTCCCATCTGAGCATGGCCAGGAATATTTTCTAGCACCCAGCCTCGGGCTCGGGTCTTAAGGGAGGAAAATCTTTGCCACTCTCAGACTAATGAGAGGTCCTAGTACATTGACACACCTACCCATCCTCAGGAGGCACTCACAGAGCTGTGAAGTCCAGTCAGCTGCAATCACACTGGTGTAATAAAAGTTTAGTTCAGAAGGACCCACAGCTCCTCTGCTCTGTGCAACCACAAGCCACAAAACACTTTGCAATCCGCCATAACGAAGGAGAGACCTTTATTACATTGAGTCTTGATTCCCTGGTACTCCCTGCAAGCAGTTCTGCTGTTTTTATTACTTAAGAGCTATTAAAACCTTAACCACTGCATGGAGCAACTCGCTCCAGCTTTACACTCATCCATAAAAACTTTGGGAGATCAAGAACTACTTTTTGGACCCAACATCTCGTCAGCTGAGCAGTGCCAGAGTCAGGTGTGAATTTGTCCCTGCCCTGGCTGAGCACAGAGACCAGGCTGAGAGGTGCTGAAGGGCAGGAGCATGGCTTGTAGCTGAGTTTTTTCCCATGGTTGTCTTTGCTGCCTGTAAGGAAGGACAGGGAGTGGGATGCCAGTGACCTCTCCTTCCCCTCGTGCCGGCTGTAAGCCAAGCTCTGAACATGCCACCCTCTGTTAGTTTAGGAAATAGCAAAGCTGGACAGAAAGCCACTGTGTGAAGAACAAAGTAGAGCAGGAACAGGGACTGCGGTAAATCCCACCCAAAAAAAACCCCAAAAACCCCAACAACAAAAAAAACCCCAACAAAAATCTTGAACCACCCTAAACTTGTCATGGTGCTGGGGGGAAAGAAACAGACATGGGTAACCAGCAGGATGGCACAGAGGCATTGACCAGCTCAGTTATCTCTCAGAAAAAATCCTTCTGAAGCACAAGTGCAAGACCAAAACAACCCGTCATGGTGTAAGGGAAATGGCACCAGCCAGATCCTGCTATGAGGGAACTCCCTATGTTGCTCTTTTTATGCTGCCCAGATACTGATGGGGTGTAACACAGAAGTCAGCTCAAAACCTTTCATTATTTTCAGGGGGTTTTATTATAGAGTTGAAAAATCTGGCTTTCTCAGCTTGCCGCTATTCCAAAGTATATCTTATTCCTCCTCCACTCTGCCACTGAATTTTTAATATTTCCTCTTTGGAAAATGTCACAAGTCTCAGCAGGGCGTGGGTTTCTGCTCTAATACAGCTCTGCCAGGGGTGAGCGAGGCTGAGGTGCCTTAGGGCAACATTTTGTCCTTGGAAAATATATTCTAGCTACTGTCCCCACAGAACAACAAGGGAAAAAACCAAAAAGAAGCATTTTCCCAAAACCTGAGGAACCAGTCTCGTAAATTATCCATTTGTAACGTTTCTTCATTTCAGCTGAAACAATGATCCCGGTACATTTTCTTTTAAACTTTGTCTCCCAGTCCAAGTGGCCACCTACTTTGTTGTCCAAATTTCTCGTGCAGTTGGAATCTCACAATGTGTAATCTCAGTAGGGTTATCAGTTATGTCATGCATTATACAGCCTCCAATCAGCGTAGTGGGAAACAACATTTTCATTTAATACCAGGAGAAACAGTGGAAGTCAGCGATTGATACCAACACAATGATGGGAAAAAGTGTCCAGAGGTGCTACTCACATAATCTCACTTTACAACATCTTGAAAATTCAATAGAAAGGACTTTGCTAACAATACCAGAATGACATACCACTGATTATTGTTCCTAAAGCTCTTAACAATAAGAAAGCTCTCTAAATATATCTCAACAAAAAACATATAACAGTTTGTTTCTTCTTTTTTTTTTTTTTCTTTGCAAAGCACACAGTATTAGTCAACAATTGTTGTGTGGCGTGAGCCCATTAGGACTGTTGGCTGGTAATGTTCTGGGAAATGAGCTCTTGAAAGATCTTTTTTTCTTTTTAAAACATGCCTAACAATTGTATCTCAAAACAATCCTGGATCAGCAAACTGCAAGGACCCACTCTGACTTATTTTCTTAAGCCTGACAAAAGACTAACTCTGCTTGCATTTTATTCACTTGCTTCAAACTGCCGTGAGAAGTAAATTTTAGTTCGGAGCAGAAATGAGAACCCCTTTAAGGACCAACTCCTGGGTCTGTCTTTCCCCAGCAGCCCATCCTCAGCGAAATGTGACTTTCAGAAATGCAGTTAAATTGAACCTTAAATACACTATAATATTTCCCTCAGAAAGAAACTGGAAACAGGCATATTTACTTCTAAACCCACACATTAGGGCATGAACTAGAAACCACTTAGGGGTCAGTGTCTACTACAGAAGAGCCCTGAAAGTAATTAATTGCTCAACATCTTCCAAGAGCAGTACCCACCTTTGGGGCCATTCCTGTGACCCCAAAGCACACAAATGAAGACAGATATGGGAATTAAACCCTTCTTTTGCATTGCAGCATCGAGCCCATTTCTATGTTTCATCACTGTGTCACTGTACAATGCTTTCAGGGTGTATGGTCTTCCAGAAACTTGTTGGTGAAGATTAAATAATAATTTGAATTCCTTTGATATAGCTTACATTTCAAAACCAAACTGAGCCCATACATGTCCCACAGATCTTCACTGCATGTATAGCCCCAAAAGGCCAATGAAAGATCCCTAAAAATAATTAGCTGAAGTAAACATTGAATCACATTACAGAGTTGACAGCAAAGAATTTTTGAATGAAATAAATGGTTCATGCTTGAGGATATTGAGTGAAATATCCACTGGATTTTCTTTTATTGCATGCCCTTAGTCTCTCTGTTTATTATTCAAGTGGTTAATGACCAATTCCTAAAACTGATCCAGAAGGTGTCTTTAGCAGCCTGACTGTCAGCCTGTGCCATCCAATATGTTTTCCACCAGCCTTTTGCAACCCTAGCTTGATTTCACCTTAAACACTCTCTGGAATGATTATTTTTGTTCGCTGAACTTGGACATCAGTTGTAGAGATTCAGTTAAGATTTGTTTGTGGTCGATATAAACAACATCTACTGGGTACAATATATATCAGGAGGAAAAATTTCAACTTCTGAAAACATTTTAGGATGATCAAATGAAGGGAATGAGAAAACTTTGTGAAAATTTAACTTGAGCACTTGGCTGCTTGGCTCTGCTTTGCTGTGGTACGACCACACAGTGGCTGTTATTGCCAGTTACTGTTATTGTCAGTCACCCCAAATTTATTTAGAGGAATAGGTACATTAGGTACTTCACTTGGAGAGTTTTTTTTCACTTCCCCAACAAACACTACGGGTGTCCTTCAAAGCACCTTCTACTGCATTTCACAGCACCTGATTATTGAATCAACCATCCGATCTCTCCCAGTTGAGTATATTGATATAAACCCTTTTATGAAGAACCAAATATTAAGTGCTTATTAAGTATTAAGATTTCATTTTCTTACCATTTCTCTAATATTTAAGGGTAGACCTAATAAGTGGAATTCCTCCAAAGGGTAACTTGAATGAAGCCTCAGCAGAATTAGGGGCTGAGTCTCCCTAAGGCAGGGCTGGAAATATCCCTGGAGTTAAAGTGGTTTCAAACTAATTTTGCTGCTTTTCACTCCTTCCTGATTTTATGTACTTACAATACTCATGTATTGCATATAATAACAGGTACTTACATGAAAGTATTGCATTTAATTGCATTTATATTAATGAAATTTGGAGAAAGTGCTCACCTAAGGGACAGAGGCAGCCACAATGGCTGTGAGAAATGCTGGGAATGAGGAGGTGACTTCAAACTCCCCTGGATGAAAGGTGAGGGGGTTCACCCACCTGTGCTGGGTGGGCTCTGTGTGTCCTGTCCCAGGGCTGGTGCAGGTCAGTGATGGCAGAGCTGCTGGTTATTGGTGGTGGTGCTTGGTTTTGAAGTCAAGTGATAGGAAACTGCTTCAATGGCTGGAGCCAGAGTGTCTCTGCAAGGGGCTGCCAAAGAGAAAAAAAACACACAGGGCTGTACTGATGGTTAATTACTTTGTTGTTTTCTAACTTTACTTTTTTGCTTATTGTTAGGGGTTTTTTTTATTTCTGTTGTAAGGCTCCAACTTGACAGTACCTGAGACTGGGCTGGTGCTGCAGAGGCTCCTCACTGGGAGCTCAGTGTCTCTGAGGATGTGGGGCAAAGCACTAAAATCCCTTTGCAGACTCCTTAGTCTATAAGGCCCACTGTCCCTCCTCCTCCTCCTCTTCCTTCTTCTCCTAAGAGAAAATCCTGGGAGCAAAGTATATCCCCCAAGTGATGGAGCCCCGGCTCAGGGAGATCCCACAGCTGAAACCAAAGAGCCAAAGCCCCTTTGCTGAGGGTCCTCACTGTGCCATCCCCTAGGGAGGACACTGACCCCAGCCTTGCTCAAGCACAGCCAGGCCATGTCTGGAGATGAGCAAGGCTCTGGCACTGGGATTGAGCCTCGGACATCCCAGTTCTGGGCCGGGCACGTTGCCCCAGACTCGTGCCCTGGAGCAGCTCTTACATGCCTGTGAAAATATGTACCCCAGTAACCACACAAGTAAACATGTGCCTCGTGAACGACATGATTCATATGTGACCTGAGGTTTCAGGGGATTTCTACGTTTTTTAAATACTTATCTGCGTGTAAAAGTATTGTCTGGGAACATAAATAATTTTCTGTTATTTATAAGTTTGTGTTCCTTTCTTGATAGCTCACCCAAAACCTCACGGTAAACACTGGCATAAGCTCTTTGGAAAAAAAAAAAAAAAAAAAAAAAAAAAAAAAAAAAAAAAAAAAGGGGGGTGTTTAAATAAATGATTTNAGGTTGAGTTTATAACCAAGAGTTTAATATACTCTGGGAGTGCTGCAATTCTTCAGAGGAGCATCAGGAATGGATGGACTCGATGATTTTAGAGGTCTTTTCCAACCTAAACGATTCTATGGTTCAATAGAATGTGCCCTGGCTGGGACAGCAGCAGGCAAGAGACCCCCACAGACCCCCTCCCTGTGCCTGCTGGTCCACACAACATTTCTTGCCTCTATCAATGTATCTAACATGTGAGAAATAAAGTGTGGAAAACTTATTTCAGCTGCGTTTCACGGGGCAGGAGACGCTTTGATCAGCCAAAGCCTGAGTGTACTATTCAGCACACAGGAAAATGGACAACTTAACTTTTAGACTTTTAGGTACAGAGCCGCCGCTGTGAAAGGGCTGTCGAAGTTGCCAGCAGTCATTAGGCAGCCTTTGGCTTTGAACAAGAATATCCTAAGCCAGGGGACAAACTCCCCCATCCCCTGCTCCGGGACAACATCCACAGCCGCCCCCCCATCGGTGCACCTCCAACCCACGGCCAAGCCTCGCAGCGACTCAAAACAAGGAGCGCGGGTTTAGTTAACCCCGGCTTGCATTGCTGACTCCCTGTTTTGTTTAAAAAGCGCAAGGCGAGAAGGGAAGAGCGCGCAGGGTTTTGTCTGGGAGCCCCGCGGGTGATTGATGTCCTGGCCGGCGGTGCCGGAGCCTCCAGCCCTAATTGCCGGCTGCTCTCTCGTGGCTGCGCGGGGAAGTGCTCACAGTCCCTGCGCTCGCACCGCGCTTCTTCACATCAAATCCAAGCTCAGGCCCCGCCGCCAACTGGAAATCAGGCTGGATGTCTGTAAAGCCCCCTCTAAGAGGACTTTTTAGAGCCCAGCGCCTCAGCGCCGGGCTACCACAGCTCCTTTCTGCGAAGCAGATTCCGGTTTTCACCTAATTTTTTTGCCTGTTTGAGAAGCCAAGAAACATCTGGGAGATAAACCAATTTTGAGGTACCAATTTTGACCTCCTTATGCTGGCAGTGTCGCTCTGCTAGCTGGTAGGTAGTGTCAGGATTTTGGAATTCAGCTATACCTTTTTTTTTTAATATATATTATTCTGCGGAGCGGAATGCACGAGCCAGACCTGAGCAGTGTGGAAAGGCTGTCTTGATTCATTGCACTCATATGATTTTGGCTGCAGTAAATTCACTCTCCTGCTACAGCATGCAATTTGAGGGTTTATTGAATGCTGGCACAACCAGAGGGGAATCATCAAAGTGGAGATAATTGCAGGGCTCTCGTTGCTTCCGCTGTCATTGCTTTACCAGCTATTGTCTCACTGCTCGGGAGAGCATGGCCAAAGACCTCTCAAAAGAAATAAAATAGTAAAAAAAAGGTCAATTTTATCCCTTCTTCTATTTCTTTTCCTTGTGGTAGGACTTACTCTTATATGTGATTCTTTACAGTCTCCAGGAAGTTTTTTGGTTTCTTCTCCTATTTCACTATCCCTTTATTCAGTGCTGTCTCTGAAAAAACATTATACAAGATCCTGTCCTTTTAGTATTGTTAGCACCCAGAATCCTGTCCCCTTTCTGTTTAAGGTGGAAACCCAACACGTCTCCTCCAGCAGCAGGACTTTGGCCAGCGGAATTCCTGGAGAATCTTTCTGTTCACCTCAGAAATCACCAGACTGACCAGGAGACTGTCTTCTCTCTGCAGCATTCTCCTGCTATTTGTCTTCCCTGCTCTCCCTTCACTTCAATTTCCCTAAAAATTGCCTGGAGATCATTGGCCAGTTCAGCAGAGACAACTGCTCCATCACAGCCGAAATCTGAGCTCGCACATATGGTTGAAGTTAAGTTAAGGTCTTCTTCCCAGAAATGCTTTGTGAAGTTCTTCTCCAGGCAAGTCTTTTCCAGTAAGATAGTGTCTCCTTGCCTGCTATTTTGCTTAGTCTCGCTTTCTTTTATCTTCCTTGTCGAACTCAAGTGTCACCATTCACTGCTAGCAGATGTGGTTTGGGATTCCTGCATTCTTTTATGCCTTTATTTCAGTGCTTTCATCACATCTTCTCTTTCAGCTAGGTGAATCAAAGGCCTTTCCATAGTCCAGTCAATGCAAGCTATACATGATGGCTTGTTTTATTTGGCAGTCTTCTCCAGAATGTGATTCATTGTCTGCAGGTGATTCATAGTTAGGAAATTACTTCTGAACCCTGCCAGTGCTTGTGGTTGATTAAAGTTCAGAAGTCCCTGTAGTCTGTTCACCAGCGCTTTTTTGTCAACTCAAATATTTGTGTGCAGTAAAGAACAGTAAAAAGTGGATGTGCTACTGACATGAGCAATTTACTTGAATGTTTGCATCTTTAGAAAGTTCTACTAAAATATCTAGAACTGGCATGAAACTGTTTCACAATGTCTGACTAAATGAATCATGTTTTACAAATAAATATCTGTCAAATCTCTCAATTACTCGAGATCCAGTCATTAAGCAATAAAATAAAGCAGTAAATAGGAGACATCTGCTGCAAAGTGCTACAGAAACATAAGCATCCTTCTCAAGTTACCTTCTTTGCATTTTTGGTATAATGATTCACCAAAAATGTCTTACCCAGGGCAATCAAACATCAGAAAATTGTCCGTCCCAAAACAAAATTGGCATAGCATGGTACCTTACCCAAATACATCTTGGTGGAGGCTACCTAGGAGCTGATCAGCTGAAGTGATCACCATTACTGGGTGAGCTCAGATGGTTCAGGGTACTGAAAACTTGAAAGAAAAATAGCATTGGAAGTCATTGCTTCTGATCTTGAATTAATTTTTTTTAAAGATGTAAATGCTGCACTTCTTTTGAAAGATAATATTTCCCATAATGGCCAAGAGGGAACCCAACTTTCTCTTTACATCAAAGGTGCTCTATGTCAGAGGTGCTTGAAGGAATAATAATAGTAAAACTCAACGCATGGATGGTCAAGGGACTGGAAAACTGACTCTCTAAGGACCACCTGCTCAAATCCATTGCAGCAGGAACTGAACCCCAAGGGTTGGCAGCTCCTGGGGAGCTGCAGCCAGACAAAAGCAGGGATAACAGCTCATGTCAGTCAGGCACATCCACATCTGAGCTGCCACTTTCCCTAGAAGGATGAGGGGCTTTTTGGCAGCATCCTCCTACAGTGTTGACACAGAAAATGATATTTCCAAGAATACAAATCAATTCAAGTACCTTTTGGAAAGGCACTCAGATAACAGCAAATTTATGGACTTGTAGCCTCTTCACTTTGCTTTCGGGCAGCTCGGGCTCATTGCTTCATCAAGAGTGTCAGTTTGCAGAGCAGTGCTTGATCTGCAGTCCTTTGAGAAAGAAAATATTTTTAAAACTTATCTTGATAGTTATAGAATTTCATATGAAAGATACATTTTTCCTGCCAAAGGATTCCTACAATTCTCAAGCAGCACTTCAAAACTGGTAGAGCTGGACTGACATTGCATATTTTGCTGGTAATGGAGCATAGTAAAAACAGAAATGGAAAGAATAATCAAGTACCCAAAGCTGTATTATCACAGAAGTATCAGCTCCTTTCAGACCTTTTCCTGGATAACATTTCAGCACCAGCAGCTCTACCTAAAATTTGGCTCATGAATTATGTTTAAAACTGAAGTTGTGTGTATTAAACCCATACCTAGGCAGGTTTCTGTGTTTAATTCAAAATTCTTCTCTAAACAAACTCTGTAACTTCTCTGTATGCTTCAGGTTGCAACAGTTTCTCTGTACATATCTCCAGATGGAGATGGTTTTTGCCAAAACTGAGGTTTTAAATATCTATTTAGTGACTTTAGTTACTTTCCACAGTTCTCACAAGCATAAGAAGCTCCAGCAAGTGCAGTGTCTTTTAAAACTTCTCCCAGTGGCCTTGTTCAGACAAATATTTCTGCTGAGTTTAATTCCTCCCAGGGGAATTTACTTTGGAGAAGAAATGGTTAAAAAATTCCCCCAGGATTTGACTGAGTATAAATGTCAGCAATTTAGCAAGAACATTGGGACATTGTGAAGTTTAAAATCAGATTAAAAAAAAAACGTAAAACAAGAGGTTAAGACCTCAGTTTTCAATCTCATCCAAGAAAATGGGTCTAGTATAACTTAAATAAAGTTGTTCAACAAGTAGGAGCTGAATACTTGAGTTAGAAGACAAAGAAATGCTCCTGCTCAGGGGAGGTTTTCCAAAAGCCACCAGCTGCTTTCTGCCAGCTGCCCACATGCATTTGCAGGTCTCACTGGCTCAGCAACGCCCCAGGTTAGATTTGCCTGCTGAGATCAGCCAACAACGCCCCTCTTTTATAAAAAACTACAAGCAGTGACAACGAATTTGGCATTTCCTTCATCAACAGTGCTCAGCTTTGAATTCCTGCCTCATTTAGCCAAAGATATTTGGCTTGGTCACTGTTCCTCTTTGACAGTTTAGATATCGGTGCACTTCGCCTCCATGCAAACATGTGCTTTTTATTTCAGGCTATGCAAAACTATGTCAAGATGGTAGGGAAAATATATCCTGATGCATCCCAGGATAAAAAGGATGGCAGTCGATTCAAATTCGTGTCCACTCATCCATGGCAAGTGCATGCACATCTAGCTGATAAATGTGTATATTTCCAGTGTCCCTCCACGGTTCAGATGTCAAGAGAACAAAAAACTCCACTATGAGTGGCAGGACTTCCAGGAGGAGCCATGCCTCTGGCCTGATCTACTCCTGGACTATATTTTTAATTAACTTGAAAATGTCCAAAACAACAAACGTGTCTTTCAAGCAGAACTCAAATGACAAAGAACACAAAGCAATGAAACACAGACCCAGTGTGGTTTTGCTCCTTTGCCTGAAAGAGAAAGCAGTGTTTTATAAAACTCCAGTGCTCCCAGTTATGATGTAGAGACTGAACACACATGGGGGACAGAGAGGAGGTGGGAGGGTGCCTTTCTGAAATAAATCCCCCTGACTGAGTGTCACACTCGAATCCACACAAGGAGAAGACAAATGCTGCTGGATCCAGTGTCCACATGCATTCCTGGCTGTCCAGCCACCAGAAAATGGTGAGGAGGGAGGTTACAACAACATCAGGAGTTGGCTGGGCCCATGGGACATTTTTAGGACATATAAAACAAATTTAAAACAAATAGTGAGCACGAAGCACTAACACGGTGAGAGCCCTTCTTGAAAGGCTGAAGAGGCTCCTTAGAAACAACAACTTCTTAGAATCATTTACAAACGCTGCCCCATCTGTAAACACAAGAAACATCCTTAATGTAAACAGCGTCCCTCGCTCTGGAAGTGTGAGGAGAAATGAACAGGAAGCAGGGCAGCAGGAGGAGGAATAAATCAGTGACAGACTTTTATGAAATAAGACATCTTGGTCCTTGGGCTTAAACGCACACACCAAGATCGCTTATTAAGTCCACATGGAACCAGAGAGCTCTTTGGAAAAGACAGCCTAAAGAGATGAGGAACATGAAAGGAGCATCTAGAAACAGATGGGACATGAGGTTTTCAATAAACCTGAACATGGACGGGGATCTCGCATAGCAGCAGCTGAACTGCCTCGTGCTGTGAGCCCATCAAATTTCACAAGCTTAACAACATTGGACTGACTCTGCACATGGGGATGAGAATTTGCAGAGGATAAATTCAGCCAGTGTTGTGGGGCTGATGAGCTGTGTGGTTCAGCTGTAAGGATGTTTCCTCCAGGAGAATGCAAGGTCCCCTTGCAGCACATTGCTGGAATCAGCAGCTTCTCAGTGGGATTTGCCAACGTATCTTGCCTGGTCTATGGTTAATTAAAGGATCATACAATGCCCTTTCCTGTTCTGTGCCCATGCCAGAAATTCTTGCTTTAAGCCTGGATCTGGATCTCACTTTGAAATAAAAATTTTAAAGAATCCCCAGTGTCTGGTAGTATTCCATAGTTATTATTTGTCTTATAGGAAGACCAACAGATCCAAAAATAAGATGAGAGCCAATATGGTCATCTCTGTACCAATATAGTGTAATTCTTCTTATCTTGGAGAACTTACAGAAATAGGCAGAAATGGACAGAAATTCAAACACAGGTAATTAGCATTGCAAGAGAATAAACTCTTGGTTCCTTGATATCCCCCATACGGTCCCATCCATCTACCCATTCATCCTAGGCCTTCTAGCATCTCCTCATGACCACTTGCAGATTGGTTTTTTTTCATCAAGAGCTGCTGTGGTACTGATGAATAGAAGTATTTCATGGGATAGAGAAGAATGACTGCAGACAGAAGATGCCCCTGGGTGAGATCAGATTTCCCATTAAAAAGCTTTATGTGTCTTCAGTTCTGACATGACATCAAGAGCCACCAATTAAATGTGACACAGCAGATAATACAAATCTATGGTTATCTCTAATATCTAACAGTGCCTAGAACATAATTACATGAATCACATTCACCCTCATTCTGAGGCTGGAGATTCACAATCCATCACTTCACTGACCTCCATCAAGAGTTTGAAAAAGGCACCTTTGAAGAAAAGTTGAATTTTACAAAAACACTCTACTAGCCTACAGATTAAGACAGGAAATTAGTAACTAGGGTCAAATCCTTGTGGTACTGTTTACATGGGAAAGGGGCTCCTTGATTTATATCTCTATAAATATTACCTGCTGCCCAGGTGCCAGCTGGAGGCAGGGTGTAAATCAGGACAGGACATGGTGCATCCTCTGCATCTGATGACTTCGTGGGCTGGGGTGACTTCCACGGGGGTGTGGGTGGAGGTGTGGACTGCAAGACAAGATCCCTCCTTTTGGGCTCCAGGGAATCCAGGGCAGAAATACGAGCCCAGAAATGAACATCACAGGCACAGGAGGTGGGGCACACACACTTAAATAGATTGTCTCTCTCATTTAGATCCACAGTGCACATGAATGAAGGGATATCCCAGTAATCTGCAGACATTCCTTTAAGCAGAATCAGCCTTACTTGGGGCAGCATTTACGTAGAGGACTCCAAGCACACCTCAGCCTTTATAAATTATATAAATCAGGCTGTGCTCAGGAAGATGAGCTTTCTCCTGACTTTATTAGACATTATCAGCCCTTACAATGAGCCCCTGACTCACAGACTGCATTGGTCCTGCTTTTCCATCTCTTTCTGTGCCATGAAGTCAGTCCCTTTGGATGAACAAGGGATGAGCATGGTGCTGGACATCTCCTCCTTCTCCAAAAGCTCTTCAAGACCCATCTCATCATCCCATGTCTTTTTGGGACACTAAGTGATGTCAGTGGTTTCATCACTTCTTTTTGCCATGATTTCAGGAGGTCTTGACCCATCTGGAAGGGAAGAGGTGACGAAAAGCAAACTTCCCCACATGCAAACCAGAACTGAGGTCCTGCCATGAGGAAATGCCTGCAGAGCTGAAGCTTTGGTCACCAAGCCACCTTCAAGGATTCAGTTTGTGAAGTGCCTTGGGTGAGTCAGAACCAGCCACCTGCAGGAGGCATTTGGCAGAATGAGCAGAAACTCCTTGATTTACACTTACACTTCTGTGTAAAAGGTCTGTGCTGGCTAAGCTCAAGAATATTTTTAACAAAAGATGGCACAGCAGAAATATTTCAAGCAGGAATTCTGTATCACAAAATATGGAGTTATTTTTCAAGTCTGAGTGTGAGCAGGATTTACGGCAGGATTGTGCCTCCAACTATTGCTACCACAACTGCTGCTCCTACCCGGTCATTAAATGTCTGGGTGCTTCCAAAAACCCAGAAACTGGGGTTTTGGAGGCACTAAGAGCCTTTCATAGTAAATAAATATAAGTATCCTCAATTTACGACTGGAGAAACAAAGACAGAAAGCAAAGACTTTAGATCTTCCTGAGATCTCAGTCTGTGAAATGTCCATGCTGGAAAACCGCAGTGCTCAGGAAAAAAGTGATACAGGATCTAAGAAAGCTTCAACTGTTTTATAGAAACATTTACACACATCAAAACATTTCATCCCAGGCCACTGCCACTGCAGGTAGCTGCTAATTAAAATCTGCTGTGCTGTGGCTACTGTCTCTAAAACTCTGGCGAGCATATGTTTTATTTCTCTTCTTTTTTATGTTTCTATGTTGTTTGTTTAGTTTCTGAGCTTGTCTGAGGATATTTTCAAAATTCATTTTTATGTTTGAAGATTAAGTTTAATAAGCTTGTACAATATATAAAAAGATTATAATTTATTATTCAAAAAGTTTCCTGACAAGATGTCTACAAGAAACATGACCCAAACCACACCGCCTTGTAATAATACCTCTTAAAAATTCCTGACCTCCCACTAAACACTCCTGCAGACTTCCCTGCTTCAGTCCTTGCTGAATATCTCATATATGTCCCCTGTAACATTACGCAGAAGGAAATGAAACGGGAAAGTCATCAACTCAGACTGACAAATGAGGGCAATTATCTACCACCATGTTATTTTCTCCTAGTATTGACAAAAAACTTTTTTTTTTTGGGGCAGTGAAGGGCTGGAGGCTCATGAAAACACTTTTGCATCCCCTGTGACACTTGAGGCATCTTCTCTTTCCTTAAAAAGGGGCCACTGGAGAAGGAGAGAGGGCATGGGCTATGCTTAGAGGGCAGAGGGAGTACAGGTGTGAGGAACACAGGTGTGAGAAATATAGGTGTGAGAAATACAGGTGTGAGAGGTTGAGGCATAAGAAATAAAAGCAAAACCATGAAGAACATGGTCTGCAAAGGTTTGGAGCTCACATAACCACTCCCAGGCTCAGCCCAGGGGTGGTGCTGCCTCTGCCTGCCCCCAGGATCACTTCTCAGGACCTCCTTCTCTCCCCAGCCCTGCTCCCGCACACTGTGTCCACTGGAATAAAGGTTTTCCCACCAGCAGGTGACACTCCAGCCTGAGGGCAGTGTGTCCTCTCCCAGTGGTTTCCATGTGCCCACTGACCTGGCTCTCTCCTTTCCCTGATTTATACTCCAAGGATAGACTCCATTCTGCCATCACCACTGTCCCTGTGTCCCAACAAGAGCAGGTGACAACCAGGCTGGGCATGGGGTTGGTGTTTTATTGACACAGCTGTTTGGCAATTTGTGATTTGCATTATTACAGATTTCATATTTGCTAAAAATAGCTTGCTTTTCTAGCTGGAGAATGCTTTTCCCCCCTATTTTTGTCTTTTTGGGTGTTTTTTATTCCTTGTGATAGGGTTTGGGAGCACTACCATAAGAAATCTTTGTGTGAGCTTGGTCCACATGCCAACAGCTACTTACCATCACTAACAGGTAAAACTACTCAGGGATTTTAAAGCTTTTAACAAGACCTTGTCTAGACTGCTATTTAGTGGCAATACAATTAAATCATTTGCAGAAGGAAAACAAGAAAAGAGATTAAATTATTTTAATTACCTTTTGAAGTCACTTCTTCCCTGCAGAGGTCAGACCTTGATTTAAATTGGTGCACGTCAGGTGTTGGTCCACTCATGTAGCAGCAGTGTGAAGGTTAAAGGGATCATGTATTTGTCTGTAACACAGGATAAAGCCTGGCCTATAGCACAGCCATATTTGCAATAAATCTGTTCTTTTTTTTCCTTCCTTGCTACAAACTTTGTCAAAGGAGTCCCTCGGCATGGGGCTGTCTCTCAGGATTCATGTGAAATGTCCAGCATGCTGATACTGGGCATAAACTTTCCTGGGATGCATGGATGGGTTTTCCATGCCTGCTCCCCATGGGCATCTCCTCACCCTTTTATGCCACCCTGCCCTACAGACCCTCAGTGTGGAGTGAAGACCAACCATGTCCAGAGTGGGCAAGGGCTGTAATTATTTATTTATCTATCCCTATTTATTTCTCCCACATTATCGCATTTCTTGTTTCCCCACCATGCTTGGGTGGATGGCATTGCTTTGCTCCTTGGGCTTTTCCAGCCCTCCCTCCACATCAGATGCATCTCCAGTGCCTGATAATCTTTCCCAAGACAATTAAACCTTCATTTGTTGCTTCCTTGCAACTCCAGATTTTAAAACTATACCCTTTTCTTTTTTTTTTTTCTGTTAGGTTAGGATTGCTTCCAACTTCCAATCCCCAATTTAGATTACACGCTCAGAAACTAACTCCAAACATTTACTGTGTTTGAAGGTCACAGTGCTATTGATTGATTTCCAGTTATAATGTATGTTGTCCTAACATGAGTTAAAAACATTCTGGGCTAAATCCAAAAATGCTGGGATCAAAGCATCTGGACTTGTTGCTTTCATGTTTGGCACATAAAGGGGCTGGCAGTCACCAATGTGGTCTTGGCTGGGCTATAGTTGTTTTCATTCTCTGATGTGAAACAGTTGGGAATCACAGACCCTCCAACAGTTATAGTGGACTAAATAAAAATTGGCTTAAAAACCTGCCAAGCATTTGAAAGTGCCAGTCTCCAGAGTTTTTCACAACTTATTGGCTATGGCATGTTTTTCTTTTCATTTCTCTTGTGTTTTTTTTCTTCCTCTCTCTCTCTCTTTTTCTTTTTTTTTTTTAAGAAAGAATTTTCTGCAAAATTAGGCTTTCAGTTGGGTATTTGAAATAGGTAAAGTTTTCATCTCATCAGACTCAATTTATCATCTTTGATCTGACTTCACTCATTCTTTTGGCTGCCCCATCTCATTTTATAATTAAAAAAAAAACAACCCAACATTTTTGCTATCAAACTTATCACATAAGAAAATAAACAAGGGCCAATTTCTTGGCTAGCTCGTCCTAAAGATATCCCAGCACTGCATCTGCATGTCAGCTTTTCACTTTCAAATTCACTCTAAACAGATTATTCCTAAAGTTTTTTCATTAGTCCCCCCTAAAAGTCTTCTATTTATATTTGCTGTTTATAAAATCGCATCCAGGGGCCATTGTGCAACGCACTGCACAGAGTCAAAAGCCATCAAGCCCTTGAGACAAACAATGGAAAACACTTTATAGATGGGAGCTGTTGTACAGATGGAGGATGGGGGCAGGAGGGACATGGAGGTTGGAGAGAAGAAGAATTACGGATGTTGGCCATGGTTACGAAAGAAGCCAGTGGCAGAGCCAGCCACTTAACCCACATTCCCATCCAGTTGCTTCCCTACTAATTAATTTTCCTCTCTCATCCTTTTAGAAGGCACATTATAATTTTTTGCCCCCTTCTCTAGTATTTCTTAAAAAACAAAGTGCTGGCGATTGAAAAATCAAATTCTTCACGGACGTCACGTGTTTTTTTCAGTCGCTTTGGCTAATTTCTAGGAACTTTGTGCTGGCCTTGGGAGCTTTGGATCAGGCATAGGGGCTGCCCCTGGTGAGGAGGGCAGCACCAGGAAGGTCATTGCTGCCAGAGTTAAAGAGCTGCTCCTGCTATTTCCAGACAGACAACGGCACCTCGGGTTGAGGTTTATGCTCAGACAAGTTTTAGTGCAGTCTGTCGGTCAGAGGGAGCAGTGCTGCTCCTCCTGCCTCCCACTCTTGACAGCTAATCCACAGGAAAAGGGGATTTATGGTGGCCCCATCAGTGGTTCAGCCCTGCACTGCACCTCAGCTTCCAAGATTGATGCCGTCAATGTTCTCTGCCCATCCCTCCGTGGCTTCAGCAAACCTCTCCCAAGGGACCACGTGCTGCAAATCCCCCTTTCTGCTGCCCAAACTGAGCTGAGGTTCCTTGGATTCAGGCAAGTGATATCAGAGGAAAAAAATGGGAGGAGGAAAAGGATTATATGATCCTTAACCTCTGCATGAGAAGCAGGGTCTTCTCTGACTGGTTTTTAAACAAATCATTTTCAACATCTCCATGAGGCTTCCAATCAGTTCTGGGACAGTAAAACTTGGATTGAAGAGAGGCTAAAACCAGCTAAAACTAATGTTTTAGAGACAGTCAGGACATGAGGGATGAAGTGTTAAAGCAAAGAGATGATTTCAGTTCTGGCACCTTTGGCAGGGCTAAATATCTCTTTAGGACTCGTAGTAATGAAAAAATGAATGTTCCACTAAGAAAACCAACACTCAGCATAAAACACACATTTACCATTAATATGTAGTCTAGAGCCACCTAAAAGTAAGATTAGCTTATAGTAAAATGAATATAAATTTGGCTTGCTAAAGGATTTTGAGGACATTTTTGTGTTCAGGTGAAACATTATCAATTGCTGCTGTGTGTGGCTGTATTTATACAGTTTGCTTTTCATATTGCCATTAGAAAAACCCGTGCACATTCTTTCCATGTAAAATAATTTTGTAAAATAACTTAGTCCAACAGTTACACCTAGTCTGAGTATCAAAGATTTTTTTTTTTTTAAATTTTTAATGTTTTGATTATAAGTGAGTAAATGAGCATATGTGCAATTATATTTTGGGTGCAATAGCTTCAGCCGCCACATTTTGGCATTTTATTTTATTAGCTAAAAGCTCACATATGGTTTCCATGTTTCCAATCTGGCTTTAAGGATGCAATGGCTGAATTAAGCAATGTTTCTCCTCACTCCAATTCCCTTAGATATACTTAAAAAGTCCATTCAGATTATAAAAAAAGTAAATTAAGGTTTATAATATTCAGAAGGTGGCCCATGGTAGTGAATAATACAGTGCTATCTTGTAAGTCCCCTTGCACCCTGCAGAAACTGTTAAAGGCCAAGTTTCATGGTTTAAAATATTAAATCACTCTCTGATCCTGTGGGGCAGAGTCATGCCTGAATCCCAGCATATTATTTCTTTTACGAACAACAAAGCCATTATATCAGTGTGAGAACCCCCAGAAAATGGGTCACCCCACATGGCCACTGGGATTTGCAGGTCCTCCAGCACCTCCCCACTTTGGACCTCAGGGATTTGGGGAGGGTTTTGAGAGTCCCTGTTCAACACAGTCTGACAAAGTCTAGAAAAATGTCCTAGAGGAAAGAGCTCGGGGTCACTTGTAGCTGTGAGAGTGGCCAACAGGAATTGTTGGGTCCCATCCACTGTTGAGCAGAGGATGGGACAGAGGGCTGGGAGAGGGGCACAGCTCCAGGGGGGTTATGGAAAGGGCATGAACAGCTCTGAATCCCACAGGGTTTGTGGCAGAGGCGGTGTGGCTCGGACACCAGGCAGCACTTCCCAGCCACAGACATTGTGAATCCCTAAATGCAAAGAGGGAAGTCAGTGAGTCCCTTGGGAAGAGGTTTGCAATAACTGCAGGCAAACTCACGTCAGGGATGGTCTTGGCCTCCGTGCAGCAGCTTGGCTGAGTGACCTCCCAGGTCCCAGCCAACCCCACATTTCTGTGAGCTCATCAGAACACATCCAGCACGTCTGGGAGCATGGGAATGTGAGATTCCTCTGCTGAAGTGGTGCAAAGTAAATCAGACTCAGAATATCCCTCTTTTTTCACAGAATCCTTGAACGGTTTGAGCTGCAGGGGGGCCCTTAAAGCTCATCTCACTTCAACCCCCCACCACGGGCAGGGACACCTTCCACCATCCCAGGTTGCTCCAAGCCCTGTCCAACCTGGCCTTGAACATTCCCAGGAATGGGGCAGCCACAGCTCCTCTGGGCAACCTGCGCCAGTGCCTCACCAGCCATCCTAATACAGATTTACTTCTCCAGATCTTCAAGTTTCCATCTAAATCCATCCAAATCCACCAAAACATGAAAGTTTGAACATAACCCATATCCATAGGTACACTTAAGCATGGGATTAAACAGTTTTCTGAATGGGGTCCCTATGTTACTAAGGATTGGCTGTTAGTCTTGGCTCTTTTTTTCAGCGAAATTGAGATGGGAAAAGGTTTCCACACTGGGATGAAGCCAAGGGCTTTTTCTCTCCCTTTCTCTCTCTTTTTTTTTCCACCTTTTTCTCTCCAATAGAACAAGATAGATGCCTGACAACTTTTTCTATCTTGCTAATATCCTGGAATTTGGGCCTTTGGGTGTGGGAAATTCAAGAATAAATCACTGCTCAGACATGTTGAACCAAAAATTGTAATCCCAGTTCTGACATATGTGAGCTCTCCTGACCACTGAGATGTTTAAACCAACAGAGTTCTTACGATTTGGGTAAATCACAGAGCAAGAAGGGGAGACAGTGTAAGGCATGGTCTAAATTAATCTGATTTTTCACAGGGTTTTGGTGTTGACAAATCATTTTCTAAATATTTGTTTTAATTGAAGCTTCCTAATCAACTCTTAACATTTGACTGGTATTTTAACGAGTGACCTTTTTTTTTTTCAGTTCTTTGGAGACATCAAACTACCACAACTTTGCCTGAAGTCACGGAGAAAGAGGTGACCTCAGCTTTTCTGAAAATCAGCTGTACATATACCTTGTTTGGGAACAGAATTGCTGTCTGTGACCACTTTTAAAAATGTAGACCTTGGATGTCTTCCCTTCTTAGTACCAGTGAAATGAACTAAGCAAAACATCAAGAGCTCAGAGAACAAGTGAATATTGTGTTGGAAATTCCACGTAGTGCCTGGACTGGTCCACATGGACACACAATTTGCAAGATCAAGAGATGCTTCAGCCCTTCTGCCAACACTTGAAAAAAAAAATTGTAAGGTTTAAGGAGGAAAGCAAATTAATGGAAACATCCGCTTAAAAGGACCGTTTCCAATCACTGGTACTCCATTCATTACAGGCCTGAGTGGTTCCAGAGACAACAGAAAACTATGCATTGTTGCAATGCCAAGAACAAGAGACGCAATATGGATGTTGTGTTGCTTCTCACTCATGGCAATCTGAATGTTTCCGTGCCCTTCCCATCACGCCTGGCGCGTTCATCAGCCAGAGAATTACTGCCACTGTCTCCCTCGGGACCAAATGGGAGGCAGGGCTGGCATTTCAGGGCCCTTCCAGCCAGACACAGTTGGGTTGAGGTGCTGGAGCTGGAGCTTGCACAGCCCCAGCAGCAATATAAGGCAGACACTGGGCAGGAGTTCTGCCTGATGCATTGTCAAGCTAAAAAACCTTTTATGGGAGGCAAAGTTTTTTTATGGGAGGTAAAAGCACAGCAGTCATTTAATTAACAATACCTCAAAGTCTTCAGAGAACCACATGGCTGAAGTTTTCCCAGGGCCACAGTGATAACTTGTTAAAATTTGGCCAGTGCAATTTAATCTTTGTTCCCTAGCATCCCTGCGGCATGGCAGCGACACTATGGCATGGACTCTCCAGCATGGTGAGGCCTTGAAAATGTCACCATATGTTACAGATAGCTCAAGAGCACATGGAAAAACTTCATCTTGAGGCCTGGCAAGGCACACACAATAAAACTGGGCTTTTCCAGAAAGAGAAGCAGCAGCTTTTCAGTAGAGCTTGCTTCCGACCCAGGTCTAGCAGAAGGGAGGGTGCACCATTTCTGAGTGGTACCTAAGGAATCTGTACAAATATACTCACCAGGTAAGACAGAAATAACCCTACAATGTCCAGTATTACCTGATTGAGGTCAACAGGCCATAACCAAGAGCAGGACACCAGCTGCCACAGCCCAGTGTGAAGTCCATCACAGTCTACTGGAATCACCAGATTCTGCTGAGTTTGATGAAGCCAGAATGGGTTAAGAAATGGGTAATGTGTGGTGAAATTGTGCAACTTGTATTGTTTTGGCACTACATATATTCTAAACTAAAAACTTTGGCCAAGTTAGGCTTTTTTTTTTTTTTTAATCTTTCCTGTTAGGCCTCTTGTAATTTAATCTTACTCCAAATTTATGGAACAAATACATACCCGCTTTATGCCAATCAGTGAGGATTAGTCTTTGCAAAGACTGTTTCTTCCGTGCTATTTTGCATCTTGGTGCAGTTTTCTATGTCTCTTAAACACAAAAATAAACAAACATCCATACATCTGGGAGCAGATTTCCAAGCAGAGCCCAGCGCCAGCTTTTTTTCCCTGTTCCGAGTGCTCAGCACCCACGATGGGGCCAGCTCAGCTAAACCAGGGCCAGGTTTCCATAGGAACAGGGTGATCTGAAGGCTCCCATGGTGACAAATATGCACAGATTCATCGTTTAACTCATCCTCCCACCCAGGAACGATAAAATGACACAGTCCTGCAGCAGCAGCAGCAACGTCAGCTATCGATAACAACAGCAGCGACCCCGCCATGGACACATAAACAGCTGGGAGGAATGTTGGCCATGCAGGGAGATTGCTCAAGTCCCCAGTGCAGACCTGAGTGTTTGCTTATGTTCCTGCTTGGCAAGATACGGCCCTGTGGAGATACTGGTCAGTGCTTGGGTAAGAGAATCATTTCTGACATGCCACTGATTCCTCAGAGCGTAAGGGAACCGCGCGGAAGGGAGATACCGCATTGGTAACTGCTCCTCCTTGCTGATTTACTGGGCCTGCCCCTGATTTATGAAGTGCGACTCTGGACAGGATGTTGCCAGTTGAGGCTGTGTATTGCATGTCAGCTGCAGGATTTAGGGATGACCCGTGTCCTGCAGGGAAATGGCTCTGCACTGGACAGGGGATGGTCTGAGCAGGTGTTTTCCATCTCCAGCTTCTGTGGCGAGTCGAGTTATTCCGTCTGACAACTGCCAAGTGCACATTTCATTGGATAGGAGAGAGAGTTGGGTGAGCAAAGCAGGGAAGCCTTGCCCTTATTCATACAAACAGCCAGCTGAATTTCTTTCTGCTATAGTCCCTCCTTATTTTGCATTTCCTTTCCACAAACATTTGAGTGAACCAAATTCACGGAAAAACAATTCCACGGTCTCCTGCAAAAGAGTCACTGGAAATCATTTCTGCACACAAAAACACTCAGGCTTGTAATCAGGAGACAGTAATCTCATGTGCCAGAGAAGCCACATGATGTTGAGTGTCTGATCTATATCTGGATTTGCACAGAATCAGAGAATTATTTAAGCTGGAAAACCCTCTTAGACCGTCAAGTCCAACCACTGACCCAGCACTGCCAAGTCCACCATGAGCCACACCCCTAAGCACCACATTTACATATTATTTGAACAATCCCAGGTGTGGTGATTCCACCACCACCTGTTCCAATGTTGGACCATCCTTCCAGAGAACACATTTTCCCAAATATCCAACCAAAACCTCTCCTGGGCACAACTTGAGGCCATTTCCTCTTGCCATATCACTCATTACCAGGAAGAAAAACCACTTCCCACCTGAGTTCCACCTCCTGTCAGGTAGTTGTAGAAAGTGATAAGGTCCCCCTGATCCTCCTTTTCTCCATACTAAACAACCCTTGCAGGTAGCTTCAGCTATCAAACACAGGAGTGGTGAATAGCCACACCAAAAAAACCCCCAAAAAAACCAAAACACCAAAAAACTGAGAAATTAGAAAAAAAATTAGAGAATAACAATTGCATAGATTATCTTCCTTGCAAGAAATCATATAGCATGTTGGGAACAACTTTCAATGTGTGTGATTGCTCTGCATACCATGTCTTTTTCATAAGGGTTTTTTCTCAACATTATATTAAAAAAAAACCCCAAACATCCAACCCCCCACAGTTATTTGCTCACTGTTTGTAACACTCTGCAACTTTAAAAATTCTTCCTCCCCAGTGCAAACATACTTCCTCAGAGAGGCAGCAGCAGAGCCCCGTTAAGATGCTTAAGAGGAGGTCAAGAGAAAAGCCATTTACCAGGGGAATCTCTCTGAGCCCTTAACACATTTTTATTGCTACCTATGCACACAGTGTTCCCTCAGAGGCTAGATGAATAAATATGCCTCTTTTGAGCAAACATTTATAATGCTATTTGAACACGGGGGAAAACCAGTTTCAGCTTAAAAATGATACTCACACCATGTTTACATTTTTTTTTCCCAAGCTGCAGTTAAAATGAAACTATCCAGACAGACATTCAGCATGAGGCTCAGGAAAGCATGTTTCTTTTGGCCCCTTTCACTACAGAATTTCACCTAAAAATGAAATACAAAAGACTGGGGTTTGGGGGGGAGAAATACAAAAGAAAGATTTGTTTGTAGATGAATTACTCTGTGGAAATCCACCCAAGAACACCACTGTAATTGCTCATTAATAAGAGAGTTGGAAGATACTTAAAAATGTTTCTCTTCCTTTGAACTTCCTGCAGCCAAACAGAGTCCCCGAGCTGGCAATGTACTTGTGCATGGACTTCACTTGGAATGAGGGGGTGCCCCTGTCCTCCTCCTCCACCCCCCAAAACCCAGCAGAAAAGGCTCTGATCTGCTTTGGGGCACTCTGGGCTCAGCACTCGGTGGCAGACCTGCCCGTGGGCAAGGAACTTTCTCATTTTCACCTCTTCACCACCAAATTTTAAATTCCCAAGGCCAGGGAGCAACTCTCATTTCGTCAGATGATGGAGGAATGAGCTGGACCTCTGGACACCATCCCAGCAGCATTCCTGATGCCAGTTTTAAGAGGACTCCTCACACACTAAAAGTTAAGGAGCTCTGAAGGGCTTTCCTGGCCGGGACTGGAGGAGAGTGATTAGCCCCTGTAAGGATCCCCGTCCTCAGAGCTGTGAGAAACTTCAAATCCCACTGACTTCACTGGCACTTCAGGGCACTCAGCACCTTCCAAGATTAATTCCTCAAGCAGGGAGAGGTCTAGAAACATATATATTAGAGCACTTTACGTGTTCAGCTGCAGTAGGGCTCTTTCTGGTGAGCTTGACAAAGGACAGATTATATATTATGCCATGCCATAAACTTCAGCAATCTAAGAATTCTGAAAATACCCCGTTCTATTACTCTCCTCCCTTTGACATGAAATATTAAACACCGCTTACCAAAGTGATGTTATTGAACACAGATGTCTGCTATCACATTCAAATTGTTCAAGTCAATCTAGGTTTATATATTTTCTTTACTTAAGCGTTTGTATAAACCCAAGTGTGCCCTGACAGTAATGATTTCACAATATACTATATTCAATTAAGGAGACAAATATGCATTTACATTTTTACTGAACTTGCTTCACATACACACACACACACTCACAGCTCCAGCTCCAACTTATTTTTGACGTTTGGTGGAAAATAAAGGAATAGAAAGGGTGCCACCTACTGAGTCGCTCAAACATTTTTGGAGGCCAAAAAAAATCATGCAAATTACCAATGTGCTCCTTCCAGCTGAAAATAAACAAACCTTCAAGCTATATTTGTAAGCCTGTGGGAAGATAGCCATAGGGAGTGTTCTGGTTATCAAATCACTCTGTGAACTGGAGCTCTTACCAGGGTGTAGGAGACTCCAGTCCAGCTCCCTCTTGACTCCCAGCAGGTTTGAATCCACCTATTTCTCTGGAAAACCCAAGCAAAATGAATCAGTCTGTGTCGTGGCAGTCCATGAATATCTTTTGCAAGAAATGGATGTCACAACACATGAGAATCCAGCAGGGTTGCCCCCAGCAGGAACTGCTCTGTGGGTCCTATATCAATGATCAACCCGTCAGGAATTGGGAAGGTCTGCTGTCAAGTAGCTCATAAACTCTATCCGGCAGACGAAATTGAGGCAGATATCTAAATTTACAAGCTGAAAAGGTGTATCAAGGCTCAAGAATGAAGACAGGCTCTCCGTACCACTTCAAAAGCCAGTGTTCCTTTCTGACATCCATCAAGGCACAGCCTTGTCTTTAAGATCCTGCAGAGTGAGGCAGAAATATTGAAGGTGTTGTGCCAGTGCTGCAGTTTCCTCACTTGGGGAGGATAAACTATCAAAGTGAGCTTCAATGTTGCCTTGATATCAGGCAGAGAAGATAAAATTTGTGGGTTTTTGTCAGTTGTAAAGGCCAGCATGGTCAGCTTTGACATTCAAAAGGGGAAGCCAAGCAAGAGCTCTGCAAATACACCTTGAGGCAGGAAGATCACACCTCTTGTAAATCATGGGCTCTAATCAGGTCAGAAGCCACTGACAAAGCAACACCTTCATGGGGATGGGGAATTACTAACAATCCCTCCTGACTGGCCAGTAACACTGCTCTCCTTCACTCCCCAGAGCAGCCTCTGTGCAGAAAATCTGGGATGTGCCTGCCATGAGTAATTTGTGGCTTAGCTTCTTTCCACAAAAGATGAAAATCATGTTGATTTTCTTTGGAAAAGTTGTAGTTATGACTGACAGAGCCCCAGCTTTTATTCTTCTTGATTGCACACAGAGCCCTCACCAGACCTGCAGATGTGCAGCTCTACCTTGGTCTTGGCACATGCAGACAGAGCAGAGGTATTAAATAGAGTTATTGTGTATTTAATATCTGCCAGTTTCTTGTGTTGGGGACTGGTGCATCAATTAAATACTTGGGAAAATAATTGTGAAACATTAACAGCTCCTTATTGTTAACAGGTATTTCTGGCAGAGATTCCTCCAGGGCAACTTGGACAAGGCACTCTAGTGGAATTGGCAATGGCATTTTTTCCCAGAGGGACCTCCAAACTCTGTTGTGTGGGGCTTTGTTTTGCTGGCAGCAGAGGCAGGAAGAAACCCAATTTTCAACATCCTCCTTCATGCCCACTCGAAGTAAAACATTAATTTATTGGTCATGATGCTTTTCACACCTCCCCTGCCTTGGCACGTGATGCTGGAGGGGCTGAAGCACCATTTATGTGCCCGAGATGACCAGGGCTGCAGATCCATCCCTTCTCCAGCTCCTGAAGGGTCCAGGGGCTTTCTGCTTGCACAGGCCCTCACTGAGACATCCATTAAAATGGATTTGTACTGCTGAAATCATTCTGTCCCTCGGATTTTTCTCAAAAGAGGCAGCCCTGTCTCTCTAGAGGACCCTTGTATGGTGGCTGGGGTTCTTTAGATATTTTTTAAAAAGGCAAAAAAATGCCAAGGCTTCTTCCTCTTTTTTTAATCTAGAAATCAAAAATAAGCGAAAATCCACTGCAAATTCAAATACTTATGAACCAAATCACACATCTTGCTATCCCTTGCAGAGAGCACATTATCAAAGCAGTGACACCGAACTACCAAATCAATCCTCAAAGCTTCCCAAGGGAAGGAAATCCCCAGCTAACACCGCACAGCAAAAGACTTGGCAACAAGAAACCAAACCCACCCAGCCCCTACCAATGCCCTTTTCAAAGACATAAAGATTTCCAGGTGCTTGACATCCACGTTAACTTTTTAAGTAATAAAACTTGAGGAGAGGATTCCTGTTGGATCAGAGGAGAGACTTCGCTACAACAATAGCTGTGCTGGCAAACTGACTCCTTTCAACACATTCTTGAGTTTGTATTTCAAGTGGTTTTGCCACATTGGCAGCCAAAAATAACTATTTTCTGATCAAATTCACTGGTTCTTGTAAAATATTTTAACACGCTAACTATGACCGTGAGCAGCCTTAATAGCCCTTCAAGCTGCCTGTTCAAACCTCTTACTTTTGAGAGGGTGAAGGGCTCCACAAAAGGCCTGAGCAGAGTGATGCCATCCATGGCTGCTGTTCCTGCAGCATTCCCACCCCTCATTACCCAGGGGTACAGCCCGTATTTAATGTGATGCTATTTGCTGCTTTGTATTTCATATATACCCTTAACGTGAAGTAATAATTAAGAGCAGCCTTCCCTGTGCCTGGTAGTGCAAGGCCAAGATCCACAACAGCTACCACAGCTGAAATGCCAGGGGAAAGGGAAAAAAAAAGCAAATGGACAGGCTGCAACTACCCCACAGTCTCTGCTTGCACTGATCTTGCCGTTTGATGATGATATACAGCAAGAAATCTTAATGTGGTACTTAGAGGACAAATAAATCATTTGAAAACTGGATTTCTGGTTGAAAAAAGCCTTCTCCAGCTGCAAAAATTAGAGAATTTTCATTAAGCCATTTTTTTAAGTAATTTATGGCACTTTAAGGCTTACTAAGTAACAAAGAAATGACAGGATGGCTTCTTGTTAGTGGGAACAGGGCAGAATCAGCAGGACATGGAGCATTTCCACCCCAAATGTGGCTCCACTTACCCAGCCAGCATGAGCCCAGTTCACAGTGCTGCTCCACTGGGAAACCTCCATGCCCACCTCCAAAGCAAGGGACAGAGCTGAGACAAGCCCTGGACTTCTGGATGGACCAAGGACTTGTAGGCAGAAAGAAAACACAAAGTACAGAACCTGCTCCAAATTGCAGATCTCCTACCTTTGCACTGCTTTTGGTAAGAGGTCAGTGAGGTCACCTGAGCAGGTGGATCTCAGTTACTGTGGACCAACATGGTGGTCATGGATAACAGACCTTAATTAATGAATTAATTATCATTAGACTCTCGGAATCACTAGAGGGAGAAGTGAGCACATGCCTTAAACCAGGATGTTACATCTGGACGGGAAAAAAACACCCAGTAGACGATGGCATGAAGCATTTAAGCATAAACTATAATATCTACACCACATGCAGCTTCTCAAGATGTTTTGCTGTCATCAGCTTAGTAAAAGATAAAGATTTATTGGGCTATTACTGAAAAGGAAGCTAGACACTGCCAAATGGCACGGACAGTTAGATGACTACTTGCTGACATCTTTATTCATATATAAAACAACACAACTGAGTTGTGTTTTTTTTTTAACTACCATGCTTGAAGGAATCAACAAAGCAGTGCCGTATCATACAGCACTTTTAAGTCATTTTTAAACCATTCACAGGGTTTGGATGGTTGTTTTTATTGCGTGCATGCAGAATATTCTATGAGCACCCTGTGAACTTCTTGTGCTGGCTAAAAGAAGAGATAAGCAGCGCTGGCTGCAGATTGGGGTAACAATTTCTGAATATGCTGAGGGATCATCCCATGGAGCAGTGCGCCCTGGATACAGTCACAAGGGTCCTCTCAGATACCAGGAAAAAAAATCTTTACTGTGAGGGTGGTGAGGCACTGGCAAAGGGTGCCCAGAGAAGTTGTGGCGGCCCCACATCTAGTTGGAAATAGGTGGTCTTTAAGGTCCCTTCCAACCCAAACCATTCCATGATTTATGAACATTTCAAGTGCTGCAGAGGCATGGCTTTTTAAAGGTTTAAAACACAGATCAATGCTAACTCTGTAGAGGTTGAGAATATTCTGGTTTAATATTCCATGTCTAGTTTTTGATCAGCTTTTAGCAGCAATCTGAGAGGTTAATAGCAATAACATCAACAGCTTATTCAAATAGCTTAAAAATATGGCTTCTAATAAAGAAATTTCTGGATAAGCTGCAAGGATTATAGAATTATTTTCAGAACATATGTCGAAAAGATGACAAACCAAATGAACTTAATTATTCTGTTCCTTGTTGAAAACTGCAGGAAGAGTGAAGTAAATCACGCAAGACAGAACCCTGCAGCATTACACAGCTCGATTCAAAACGTTTGCCCTGAAATTTCAAAAGGAATCCAAGCCTGCTCTCCCAGAAAGCAGCGAGCCAGAGCTGTCCACTTTTTCTCTGACAGCTTGATCTACCGTTCCCCCTTTGTTACACGTTTTGAATTCAATTTAGCCTGCTACTTCTAATTAACCAGCACACCCTTACCGCATTATTTGGCATTAAGCAGGCACACATGTTCCTCCAGCTCCTGCCAATGTGAGAAGACAATACCCTGAAGGTGAACCAGGCAATTTGTTGGCAGAACTGGGCTCTGGGAAGTGCCCAAGCAGGCTGATGGGAGGCTGCAGGTGTGTGGTTTTAAATGCCTTCAAAGTGCTCTGTACCCAAGTCTTCCCAAAATGTTCCACTTCATAACCATCCTCTTCCAGCAAGATTTATGCAGTGTTTTGAATATTTCTGATACTCTGGAGTCTGAGTGCCAGAAAGCTCTATTTGTCAGGCTCAGTCACTGGCCAGGTTGCCCTGGTCAGGGATCATACACAAACCCATTTGGGCACAGGCCATTATTTATTCTATACAAACTACTAAAAGCAGGTGTGATTTCAGCCTGTTTGCTCTGGATGTGAATTAGTTCAGTAGAATAAAGTCTCATCCACAACATAAGCCTGTTGCTTCAAGACTAGCAATAAGGGAAAAACAACACCAAGTTTTAATGACATGTTTATATATATATATAAAAAAAAATCAGCATCCTTTCACTACAACATGTCTACAGCAGAAAAGTACAGTACAAATCTGAGATACATCCCACACATGCCCTGAAGAGGGGTTACAAATTCACAGAGACATAATATTGCTACACAAGTGCTTATTAAAAGCAATAAAAAGAACAGAATGAACAATTTATGCTCTACAAGGCTGAGATTTGGTGTTTACTGCTGGAAATTGCTTTACACAGTGTCAGAATTTAAAGCTGTGACCTTGCAGAAGGATTACTGGGCACAGTTGCAACCCATGCAGAGAGCTGCTCAGTCAGCCACAGGTCTACCTGAAAGAAAAGTCCTTCAAAAACTAGGGACTGAGATAGCTTCTAGCCTAAATATTAAAATATTAACACAGGAATGGGAGGATGGAGATTTCTTGGTCCACCAGCACTCTCAAAGATTGTCCCTAAGCTTTAGTTTGCTCTGATAAGAAGCTAAATTCTAACAGAGTCACTGTTTGATCTGCACAATGAAGCCACAATGGCTCCCAAATGTGTCTTTGCCTCTTCTGGGAAGGACATGAAGGTATTATTTCCATGTTTGTCCCGTTGGCAACTCCTGACACTATGCTGGTTATTACTTACACAAACAGAAACCTGCAGCCAATCAAAATAATATGGTTGGCAAGGAAATCTGGGCAAACTTTAATAGCTATGGTTCTTCAACATAAAAAGGATAAAAGCGGAATAATAATTTTTGGCAGGGGAAGCGGGGAATTTTTAAAATTCTGATTGTTTTCCTATGAGGACAGTGTTAGTGAGGTCTAACTTAAAACATGTTGTTCTGGTTTCATGAATTCGCAGCGAGCGAGGATCTGCTGGGCCCACTGAGTTACACTCAGCTCCTTCCCACTCCAGCTGAAGTTATCTGGAGCACACAAGGTAAGAGAGGGGGATTTGGCACAGGAGCTGCATGGCTGAAATAATTCCAGTGTCTTTCTGAAAGGAGTTATCTGCACGTGCAAGTGTGCTGCAGAGGAATACACAGAGCGCTCTCTTCAAGGGAGTGTAATTAACTTCAGCCTCCTGGGAAATGGGCAGCCAGCAAAGGCCTTCACCAAGAGGAAGATGGACATCAATTTAACTACAAATCCCATTTTCACTGGATTTTTCACTTTCATTTTCAACGAACACCAGTGCTGTGGTCAGGACTGTATCAGCCTGACACTCTTTCACTGGAATCTGATGGAGCAAATAAGCAGAGTTGTGTTAATTTAGTAGCAACTACACTCACTTGCCACCGAATTAATCTCTGGAAAAGTTGATTTCGTCAGTTTTCCATTAAAGAACTCCATCCTGTCTAGTTAGGACTCCTTTGTAGGCAAAGAATTAGGTAAATGTGTAAGGAACAGAATCAGTACAATAATATCAGAAGCAAGTAAACTTCCTTAATTAATAGTTAATAATGTAAAGTTGTGGCTCTTCTAGAAAACAAAATCCTGTAAACATTTTCTCTGCCTTATGAAAAAAATAAGAACCAAGATAAGACACTCCAACTAACCCCCATCAAAATTCTCCTTTTAACATTTTTGAAATCTTTAATTCTGATTCTTACCTGTATATGACTGTACTTTGTTTTGGAATAAAAAGTCATGCAGAACCACAAATCAGAATGGTCTATTTGATGGCACTGAAGTGAACTTCTTTTCCCAAGGTAATAACATAAAGAAGCCAAGAAGCATTTTGAATAAAAAAGTCTATTGCATATGGAGTGGTTTGTATGAATTGGCATTTTTTGATTAAAAAAAAAAAAGTTTGCTGAAATATTTCCCAAAGCAGTTCTACTTGGGCCTCTTAATTCATTGGCACAGGCTCAGTATCAGTCACTAAAAATATATGTTTCATCATGTACCTAAAATCGTGACATCCTTTAAAAACACTCAATACAAAAGTCTTTTATTTCCTTATACTACATATTTACAATTCTATTATCAAGGTACTGTGGAAAATGTAAACAAGTATACATGGGTGTAAATACTATGGCTTGAGAAAGGTTTCCCCTTTGATTAGCTGCTCAAATCACATGTCAGTCTACAAAAATAAGAGAAAAACAGTACATTTGATACATTCTGCTGTCTGACAGCAGTGTAAAGGGTTTTATGCTGCTGCTGAGTAACCACACCATTCTCTGGGCAGCTGGAATGAACTGGAATGTGGCCAGTGGAGGGTCACTGAGGCAATGGGGTGTCGTCGGAAGAGAAGACGAAGGCTGTAGCCAACTACCCCATCGGGGCTGTGGGGGAGGAAGCCAAAGGTTCCTCAGAGATCCACACTGAAAGGATGAGAAGCAGTGGACCAAAGATGAAACTTAAGAAATTCTGATTAGAAACCAGGAAAAAAA
>VXBB01020346.1:508691-520903 GCA_013399915.1 Illadopsis cleaveri | reverse complement strand
AGAAGATCATGAAATCTTCACTAGGACAGGTTCAAAGGGGTGGTGGGATCTCCATCCTTGGAGATATTCAAAACGAGGTGGGAGGAATCTCTGAAATTTGACTTGAATGGTGAACCTCTGACCCAGCTGACTCTTAAGCTGACCAGGCTTTAAAGGGAAGCTCAGACCTTCAGAGGCTTTCTACAGCTTTGCTCACTCGAAGATTCTACAAAAAATCTTGAGTACAGTGTGACACTTGCACTACTGTTGTAGTTTGGCTCTGCAGTAGATATGGAGCTAGGATCAAAATACATCAACT
The DNA here is from genome assembly GCA_013399915.1 of Illadopsis cleaveri. Lineage (NCBI taxonomy): Eukaryota > Metazoa > Chordata > Aves > Passeriformes > Timaliidae > Illadopsis > Illadopsis cleaveri. Next base: position 520,605 of record VXBB01020346.1, on the reverse strand, counting down.
GCTCAACTTGAATTGTTCTTCTCCAGCAGTTGCTGAGATTATATATTGTTGTCTCACAGGAGATTTACCTTACAGGTTCCTGTTCAGTGAATTTGCCCCAAATTCACATAATTGTAGGATCAGACTCAGGCCATCACGCCTCCAAACGAACATTTAAAATGTCACTGCCTTGCTGAGAGTCACATGCTTCTGGGACCATAATTTTGCCACATTTAAACTGAATTAACTTTCCAGTGACATTCATTGAGCTCTACAGAAGAAATTAAAAATAATCAGCATCAGCCCCAGCAATTTTCTGGCTGAAAGCACAGTCAGTTAATTAATTTTGACATATTCACAAATACCTTTACTTTCAATACCTACAAAGTGATGAATAACAACAATAAGACTTCCATGAAGCTTGGAAAACACCTCCTAAAACTGTACTGACTCCCATAGATCACAATTTGAAATAAACTCCCAGGGGAAGAAGTGCCACTTGCTTTGGCCTGGACAGTCATTGACTGAAGATGTGTTTAAGACCTGGGGTAAACCATGGGAGAAAATTGTTACCTCACCTTCCCATCCAACCTCCTGGATCCTGCTTCACCAACTCATCACTCACCCAACCACAACAACAAACTTCTTCAAAAATCCCAAGTTATCATCAGTTGTTGTCATTTTGTCCCTTGCACAACAAAACCCTGCTCTTGCAGAGCTGCAGTTTGTTCTGATGGTGAATGGAGTGTCAGCACAAGAGCTGGAACTGCCCATATTCTGGTCTACCAGGGTCCTGCTGCCCTTTCTGAAGTGCACTTTTGATACAGTCAGAATCAAGTGGTTACTACACAGATTTTGTAACTCCTAACCTAAAGAGAGGTATAAAGAGGCACTCTGAAATCTTTTAGCCTGGTTAACTCAGAATATTAAAATACAGAACATAAATTTCTTTGTAACAATGTATTTCTATATCAAAGGAAAACCTGTCTAAACAGACAAAATAGCACCAAAATGTCTCTGTTCTATGAAGTGGCCACCAGCAGCTGTTGATGAGATCAGGACTGTTTTAAGATGATTATTTTAAAAAAAAAGGCTCAATAAAAGCACAAATCCCAAAACCATTATCTTTAGGTATCTCTCCTTGCTTACTATCTGCTTTCTCCATTCAAGACAAAGCCTTTTCTGCATTAGCAGATACTGTTTGATGAAAAGTGCTGCACAGTTTGGCTTGACAAACCACTGAGAAATTCATCTGCTAAGATGTGAGAACACAGAATGCCAGGAGAGTCTGGCAGATGACACCATGCTCTTTGGAAGACAGATTCAGACAGAGACCTTCCAATCAGTCAAACCACACCAGAAATCCAGAAGGTGCTCTTAAATCAATTTGCAATGTATTGAGGATTCTTGTTGGATTGTGGCGGATTCTTCTTCAGCTGCAAGTTCAAAATTAGACTACATGCCTCTCCAGAACACACAATGTTATTCAAAGAGGAATTAACTTGATGAATCCCTCTAGTTTCTGTGCAATGTGATTTTGCAGTCAATCTGTAGAGAAATAATCTGTGGAACACTCTTCAAACTTGGTGCTGGTTGTCAAGTGGGTTTAGAAAGTCCCCGATACGGAACATGGCTCATTCCATGGTGATGTGTTACACGCTGCTTATCCTGATACTCTTTGGAGCTGGTCTGATTAAAAACATGTCCAGGCTTTCAAGCAATGAATTATATTAATACCAGAAAGAATGTCCAGAGTAGATTAATGGAGGGGCAAGAGGCTAGGAATGAGCACATGAAACAGATTCAACTTTTTAACAGGATCCAGCTACTAAATGGCCTCTGTAGTCTTCCATAAGAAGTGTGAATACTTCAGTACAATTCAAGCTGAATTGAATAACTGTTTTCATATCCAAATTCAAATACCGTCTGTGCATATAAAACAGTTCATTTATTAGTCCAAATGTTACTGTTGTAGAGCTCTTGGAAAAATACTCCCTCTTTCTTGAGCTTGCTCTTCATAAAAAGGAAGCTTTGGAGGGCCACCTAGAGAATTAAGTAGAAACGGTTTAAGGTCCATATAACCTAATACTGAAATATTATACAGATTATACAATTTACACTTAAATAATTCAATAAATGGAAGTCCTGAAAAGAAGGTAGAGGAGGGAGTTACAGTGGCCTCCTCACAGATGCAGAGAGCACGCAAAACTGTAAAACACCTCCAAATCAGAAGGTGCCCAAAGTTTTCCCTAAACTAGAGGAGGAACTGTGATTACACTACAAGTGAGAGGAAACTTTCCCTCTGTACTCAATCTCATTAAGAAGACAAATTATCCAACCAATGCGATGGGTTGACACTCCCACCCAAACCAACCACCAGCATGGGCCACACATGAGTGTTTTATCCCAGCAGGAAGGGCTGCACGCCCCAGCCTGGTTACCTTCTCTGCAGGTTGGCCCCATCCAGGAGTTTGGGCAGGAGCAGCTCCCGTTGCGGGGATCGCAGCGGGATCTGCCGGCACACTGGCACCGCAGGGAGCAGCCGGGGCCGTACCTGTCTGGCCTGCACCCTGCAAGGACAGGAGGGGTTGGGACAGGGTGAGCACTCCTGGTAGTCTCCCCTCTTCTGGGAGATCAGGAAGCTGCTTAGACACCTACATCTGTTCACATTAAAACATGACATTTGGGAAAGCGCGGCAGTCGTCAAGTTTCGTCTGCCACATGCTCTGCCCAAGCTGCAGCCCAGCTGTCCTGAAGAGGTTCCCAGAATGGAAATCATTACTGGTGTAAAAACAGGGGTTGACAGCTCAACAGAGAACATCTTGGGATCTGCTCAGGAAAGTTGCTGTCAGCATCCTGGATCCACACTATCTCCTGCCCCTGTCTCTCCTGCATGGCTGGGCTGTCAGTGCATGCTGGCCAGGAGCCTTCCCTCACAGAATGTGACACTGAGAATTAATCTATTTTATAGATACTCGTGTCTTGCTCTGATTGCACAATTCTGCTGCCTCCTGGCAAATTAAACTCACCAAAAAAAAAAAAAAACACCTCACTTCCAAATGCAAATACATTTCATACCTAGGCTGGTAAATCCTCATTGCAATTTTTTATGCATCAGAGGACAGGCAGGAAAGGAAAGTGAGCAGCAGGGTCACAGGGCAGGGTGTGAAACACACAGCAAACAATGGCCCTCTCTCCCTCACCTCGCTGAAAAACCCTGTAACCAGGGGATTTGCCTTCTCCCACGAGCACCCTCGGGTAAATAAAGTCCTGCTGAGCCCACTATCAGCTGCAGCCCCAGCACGTGGGAGAAGTCGCCCCGTGCGCTCTCAGCTTGGCCTTTTCAATTAGGAAATGTTATGAGAAAAGGTCTCCCCAAACACCTCTGGACCTGATTTTAATTTATGTAATACCACATTTTCATGTTAATAACAATGTGTATTTAAGACATCTGTTTGAAAGTCTGCAATGTTAATTTACTACAGAAAAAAGAAAGCCCATAAAAGTCTGTTATATTCTCTCTCTCTTTTTTTTTTTTTTTAATTAACATTTTGCCTGTTTAATGGGTGCTTTACCAGAGTTCAAATTAAAATCAGGCCTTTTATCTTTATGGCTGCTGCACAGTCACAGCTGCTCACAGTTATATCACAGATGAACTGAGCCTAATTGAAAATAAAAATGCAAATAAAACCTACCCCATAACAGCTTTTCATGGATGGGGGCTACCCTAGTCGATTTAAGAAAAATAAAAATGACTCGCAGAGTTTGCAAGGAGGAGAACCTCGATTCCCATTTTTGGTGCTGAGCTTCCCCCTTGCGTTCCACTTGTGCCTAAAATTTTACTGGAAAGGCCCAGGGACACCCAGTGCTGTGTGGGCAGTGAGGGTGGCTCACGTTCCCACTGGAAGAGCACTGCAGACTGGGAGCTTCATTTCCTGACCACAGGACACTGCACAGAGGGAATCAAATGCTTTTCCATTTCAGTTTTGCAAGTTGCACTAATGCTTAAGCTTCCAGCAATTTGTATTAATAACAGCCTGTTTAAATCTATTTCTGCCCCATCCTGGAACAAAAGGAGAAATAATATTCCCACTCTGTTACAGGGGCTCAGGAGGATTTTGGTTCCCAGTGATGCTCCACAGTAGCACATAGAAGTTCACTCTTTTTATCTTGTTTGCCACAGCATTGGGATCACAAATGTTTACTGACACTCAGTTAAACCAGTGCAATTCCTTCTATTCCAGTGATCACCCTAAAACTGCTCCCTCATAATCACAGAATCCTGGAATAGCCTGGGTTAGAAGGGACCTTTAAAGTCATCTGGATCCAACCATGGGCATGGGACACTTTTCACCAGACCAGGTTGCTCCAAGCCCCATCCAACCTGGCCCTGAACTATGATCAGAGTCACAGCTGTGACCAGAGACTGGCTCAGGAATCTGCCACTGCTGCCTCTTAACCCTGCACCCAACCCATCAGGGTACAGCAGTGGGGCTGGTTCTCCCTACAGGAAAATTTTCTCACCTATTTTTATATCCTTGTTACAGAAGAATTCTGCTCCTGTGGGCCAACACACAGCCCAGGTGCCTGTGCTGCAAAGGAGGGAATTACATTTGGGTTAAAAGTTCCTGGGCTGCTGCTGAGGGCCAGGGGCAAGCACAGCTGCTGCAGCTCCACTCCCCTCATCTGTGGGGATTCCATCCTGCTTCCAGGGGAACCAAATCCACAGCTGGACACACTTTTGCCTTGGTCTGAAAAGGGTCACAAATGTCACTGTGACAAAATACACAGCAACAGGACCCTTTGGTGCCCAACTGCACCCGCTGGAGTCTCCCCCACTACATTTGCAAAACTTCTTGGTCTATTCTTCCCCAGCCTGTGTTCTCCAAAACTCAAGGCAAATGACATTTTACAGCTGACCCATGAACAGTTTTCCTATCAGTATATCAATTTAAATATTGATTAAATCAAGAGGTACAAGCCTGCTGATAAAGGTGTCGATAACCCCCAAGAGCAATTTTCTACAAACAATGTGTTCTTGGACACCAGCAAATGTCCTTTTACAGTTATTCTGAAACCAACAGGTCAGAGTGGTTTAACTGTACACAGTCCATCCCTTAAAAATATTGTCCTTACCAATGTCACACTTGTCTCCAGTCTTCCCAGGTGGGCAAAGGCACTTCCCAGTCTCTGGATCACAGGGAGCATCTCCACAGTCACACTGACTCTGGCACTTCTCACCAAACCAGCCCCTGTCACAGCCTGACAGCAAGAGAACACTTCAAATACACATTTCAGTGGCAAGATGTACATTAAACCCGGTGTTTTCTCAGGATGTCTCAGAGGAAAGCTCATAAACTCTCTGCTGAAGTCAGTGTAAATGCCAAGTTTAATGAAGAACCAAACATAGTGGAATGGGCACAATATTTATACGAGCTCTCCTTCTGTTCGGGTTGTCTAATCTAACTTCTCAAAGGTATCTGTAAATCTGTCCCAGAAATGTAGCTGGCACTTATTTTTGTTTTTAATTAGAACTCTCTAGAAGACTTCTCCATAACACTCAACAGGTCTGACATGCACCTATTTAATAATCTTATTTGGAGTTTTAGAAGCAAATTTAGAATCAGTAAAAGGGACTTATCTTTAATAACTGACATGTGGAACTCATTGCTGCAAGACATCATGGAGACCAGGACTTTCACTGTATTAATCGGAACCAGATTAGTTAATTTATAAGGGAATGGGAACACCCAGCTGTACAACACAAAATCTGTCCCAAATTCAGTGTTTCAGGGTATTCACTAAGCTCCAAATATGGAAGAAGTGGCTCCTGACAAATATTTCAGTAATGATACGAGGTTTTTTGAGTTCTGGGGGGTTTTTTTGTTAGTTTTTTGTTGTTTGGTTGGTTTTAATGTGTTTGTTTTTGGTTTTGTTTTTTTTCCTTTCCCATCAGAGGTGTACCAGTACCTTTTTCACAGTGGACACCATGGTAACCCAAAGGACAAAGGCACTGTCCTGTCACTGCATCACAGCTCGCTTCATTTTTACAGGCACAGGCCTGAAGACAGCCCAGCCCATAAAATCCAAGGGGGCACCCTGAAAAATTAAAATGGGGAAGGTTCATGGAGAAAATCATAAACATCATTAAAATCCTCTGTATTCTCTGTGACATTCCCTGGCAGCTGACAAAAAACGGTATTTATCCTTAAATTTAATAATGCCATGGGCTTTTAAACTTGTACCACTCAGCATCAGAAACATGCAAGATCTGGAAGGAGCTGGATGATCTGGGACATCCCCAAAATTTTAACTGAAGCAGTGAGGTGTTTCTTGACTGCTCTGAAGCCCCAAACCTGTGACAATTACCCCGAGTGACCCCACTTACTGTGCTCACAGGAGCGGCCGTAGAAACCCTCGGGGCACCTGCAGCACCCTGTGAACCTGTCACAGGTGCCATTGTGCTGGCACAGGCAGTCCAAGGAACAGCCAGCCCCATACTTCCCTGGGAGGCACTCTGCTGGCAGGACATGGACAGAAAAACAGACAAACAAACAATCACTGCCCTCACCCAGATAAGCTCCTATGTGAGAGATTGCATTGCCAAGACATGATGCCTGGAGGATGATCTGCAGACCCAAGAATATTTGTTATGAAGACACAGGATTTCTGCACAACGATGATGCATTTACATATCTTGGAGAGAAATCTTTTATGTTATATAGATGTTTGAACAGCAATTTTGTCGTAATTTTAACGATCTGCCTTTTTCGATTTGTCTCTGTCACAGACTCGATGCTGAACCCACATCATGAGCTGAAAAGCCTTGTAGTGAATGGCATAAATTAGATTTTCTTTTTTCTTTCTTTATCTACAGCAATATTTTCTTTTAGGCACTTAAAAAGTGTGAAAGAAAACACGAAGCTTTTCCTCCTCTGTGTTATCATTGGAGTTCACACTATTTGAATTCCGAATAAAACCAGGAGGATCTTTTTCACACATAGCAACAGTCTGTCCATGTATAATGAGCTATCTGCTTTTACAGAACTGAACACGTCTCAAATTACTGAAAGCCAAGTCATGCAGAAGGGACTGTGCCAATATAATTAACCTCAGCATCATCTCTGAATAAGTTAACTTCCCACTGCTGGGATAATTTGAATCTGGGCAGACGAACTTAAACGAGCGTGGCCGTCCAAATAATCAGATTGAGAACTCTGCAAATGCCAGACAGGATCTTCCAGGAACATCATATCTAATCTCTATTAAAAGGATGCCTGATTAGCTGTCTTTGATTTCCAGTCACAACACACTCAAACCCACACTGCTGCGGAGATCAAGACTCAATTTTCCAATAATTTCACTCCCTCTGTCTAAAGATAAATAGTGAAGCTCTCTCTAGTGATACAATACACAGTCCTTTATACAACCTGTGCATGTCTGCCCCCCATGCTCCACTCCAGAGATGTTTTCTCTACGAGATAGAGTCTCCTCACATGCAGAGTGGAACCACTGCATCTCAGAATGCTGCTAAAAACTTTTATTTCTATATGACACTTTTATATGGCGACATTCCCCAGTAACAAACAGTTCTTGGTATAGATATATATGGGTTTGAGGTCAATGTTCTACAGGTGTCAGGGGCAGAAGTGCTGTAAATGAGAGCATGGGAGGGTGTTGGGGAGCTTAAACCATGGCAGTTATGACTTAATGATGACATTTTTCTTGAATGTGTACTCAGAACTATTTACTTATATTTCACACCAGTAAACTTGTGGTTTCTTGAACATTTAAGTGCATAATTATACTGATATCTCTTACAGAGAAAAATAGGGACACAGAAATGCAGAATGGTTTTTGGGAGATGGACAGGACAGTTGTGGAAAGACTGGGCTGACAGAAGAGATTCTAGAGCTGGATATGAGCTTATTCTGTTAGTGTGCTTTGTCTTGCACAGGGGACAGCTGTCATGGAGAAGTAAGGGTGAGAGAGCAGGACAATCTCAATTGCTTTGGACAGATGTTGTCAGAACATCTGGGAAATCAATACAAGGGAAGTTTAACTCCAGTCCAGAGTCAAATGAAAGAGAAGAACATAGCCAGTGAGGAGGAAGACACAGGCTTCTGCTCCGAGTATCACATGGAAGAAGACAAACCCCAACATTCCTACGAACAAAAGAACACAAAAGTAGGACAGGAGAAGAAATAATGAAGTGAAGAAGAAATAAGGAGTGTGCAAGGGAATTCATGAGCAGGACTCAGGAGGAAACTGTCTTTGAAAAAAGACCTGAACCTCTAATTAGGGGCAATTCTGAAACTGTTTGTTTTTGGCTGTGGGTGTCTGGGAGCACTGCAAACCCCAGCTTGAGTGTACAAATCCACTGCCATTGAAGCAGGAAATCACCTTTCTCACAGGATCTTCCAGTCCAGCCAACCCCACAGGTGCAGTTGCCATCCACGTGGTCACAGATGCCACCATTCTGACAGGTACATGCCAGGTGGCAGTTGGGGCCATATCGTCCCTGGGGACACACTACAGAGAATTAACAAAGTTTGAAAAAACCCAAGAATTAGCACCCCAAGAAAAGGATGAGGGTGACAGGGAATAAATACAAACACATGCTCCCCACATGTATCCCAAGTGATTAGTGTCTCCCTAGGGTGGTGGGACACTACTCCACGATTATTATCAGTTTCACACAAACACTCTGTTCTGACGTATCCCCTCATCTTCCTGGAGAACCCAGTGCCCTGGCATTGAGGGTGGCAGGGAGGTGTGGGCAGGATTAAGCTGGGTGATGGAGCGGGGAGGGACAGAGGCTGAGCACCCCAAACTGCAGCGTTATCACGGCTGTGAACAATGTTTGGCACTGGGTTTATTTGCTGAGTATTTCAGGTGTGTCACTCACTGGCGAGGTGACCTGGTGCTGCTTTGTTACCTTGCTGACAGGCAGGTCCCGTGTGGCCGGGGGCACAGCTGCACTCGCCAGTCCGTGGGTCACACTGGCCTCTGCCACAGGCACAGAACTGGGCACAGTCCTTCCCATACCGGCTCCCAGGGCAAGCTGAAGGGAGCACAGGATTTGTTGAACACCCAGAGGATCCAAAGGCAGTTTTCATTTTTAACATAGCCTCCATCTTAGGGGAAGACCTGGTTTTGTTTTCATTCCACCTAGTGCACTTCAAAGCATCGACTACAAAGCCAAAATCCACCCAAAGACACAACTGCTTTACCTTCTGAGACTACTTGTGATTATAAATACAATCCACGATTTCACATGGAGTATTCACTGTCTTTCCTATCAGAAGAGTGAATGCACAACTGAAATATCAGCTGCTCATCATTCCAGCTTAAAACATCTTTCCTTCCTTAATATTGATGCTGCCCAGCATAGAAGAGCAAAGCTATGGGCAACCAAACATTCAAACATTGCCTTTCTGTGAATAAACTGAAGAGAACTTCACAGAGAGCAGAGCTTTGGAAGCAGCACAGAAATTCAGCCACACCATTTAGCTCTGGAACGGAGAAGTAACAGTAGGGTTGCCATGGAGTCTTTACCAGTTTTGCCATGACAAAACTTGATCTTTTTCCCATTTATTGAAACTAATGGCACTGTAGTGCGAAGCAAAATATTGAGATAATTTCTCAACCTCAAAATTTTGGACAGGAAGAAGGAACTTGAGCAATTCATGCTGAGCTGGCTCTAGAAATAAATTTGGGCAAGCAGGTTGTAATCCTGGGGTAAGTGTCCTTGCTTCTATGCATGCAGGAGCGAGGGAAAATATTTTGCAAGAGATTTTTTTACAAAGCTGGAATCCTGATTTACAATTCAAGGAAGAGGTAGCTGGGATCTGTCTGTTTTTTTGTTTTTTTTCTGACAAGCTCTTATGCAAATGCTTCTCTTTGCTGTGTTTTGACAGAAGCAGAACATGAATGTTGGCTTACTTTTGCTGCAGTTGGCTCCGATGAAACCGGGAGCGCAGTCACACGTTCCTGACGCAGGGTCACAGCGGCCTCCGTTCATGCACTTACAGGGATTTTGGCAGTTTGAACCGTAAGTACCTTCTGGACACCCTGTTTTAAAAGGAAAAACACCCAGCAATTAGGTTTGGTTGCTACTGGGCTAGTTGCATTTCATGTCTCGAGCACTTTGTTGCTTTCGATCAAAGTTTGATTTTCATTTTCTAATGTTAATCACTTCCAGAGGGCCAGCACTGGGCATTCAGGAGGAGATGGCTGCTTTGGACAACGTGCCCTTGGGACAGCACTGACTGTAATAAATCCTGGAGAGCTGGACTGAGTGCTGCTGCTCCTGGCTCTGTGCTCTCCCATTCCCCTTATGTGACAGCAGCATGGAAAGCAAGCCCCGTTCTACAGAGGTTTTCCTCTTGGGACTTCTGTTCCAAATGAATATATTCCCTCTTTCCCTCCTACACAGAAGGAGAGATGGGGTCATTCTCCCTCTTGCTTTGGGCAGCAGCCACCTGGTTTGCCCAAGCCAGTGAGAAGCTGTGAGCCATTTCTGCCTCTTTTAGCAGCTGTTTTACAGATATGGGATAGGTCACTCTTCTAAAAATGTTTAAGTCAAAGAAAATTTGTTTCCTCTATAATCTACTCCTTCCTTGCAAACTGGAGCTGGCATTGCTAGTGGTTGCCCTGAGAGGCTGTGGATTCCCCATCCCTGGAAGTGTTCAAGGCCAGGCTGGACAGGCCTTGGAGCAGCCTGGGATAGTGGAAGGTGTCCCTGCCCATGTCAGGGGGTGGAACTGGATGAGCTTTAAGTTCCCTTCCAACTCTGTGGATGGAAGACCGTGAAAATGTGCACATGACAGCAACACAGAATTTCAGAAGATAGATATGGGAAGAACGTTATTTAAATGCAAAGCCAGAAAATTCTCTGAGGAAAAAAAATCTCTGACGAAAGTATTTTCTAAGAAGCACAAGAGTCATTACACCTGGATGGATCACTGAGCCAGTGTTAATGGCAACAAATTGCCTATGGAGAGGTTTTCCAGGTGGTAGTGAAGATTTCTGGTTTCTTTTTGGACAGCTGATGTTCAAGGAGAATTGAACAAAAGATCAGGAAGATGTAAATGCATTTGCCATGCTTAGTGCCATGCTTCAGGATGATCTTTAGTGATGGAGGCTGGAACTGAGGGGAAGAGCTGGGCAGAGCTGCTGGGCACGGGCACCATGAACCTCCAGTGTGCCACCTCTGAGCTCTGGAGATGCAGGTTATTCTCCTAATTTTCCAGGGTACTGGAAGAAGGAATAGCTGGTGCTCGAGCAGCATGATCATCATCCAACAGTTCCACTTGTGCTACTACCTCTAAATGTCATTTCTTTGCTCACCCCTTCCTTCTCTTCCCTGGCAGAAGGAAAGTCTGTGGCTACTTTGGAAACCTGGTTGAAAATATATTTGCTCACGTCTCCAAGCAACAGATCCCTTGCAATCTGTGCATAAATAACTTCATGTATTTTGTCTTTCCTAAAGGCATGAAAGCATGGCCTGAGAGAAGGTGGCTGGAGAAATCTCTGGCTTTTCTGAACTATTCAATAGTGAGGGAGAGCTTATGGGGAAGCTTTGAAGGGGTGCCTTTTAACATAAAACTGAACGTTGGCTTCTGCTCAAGCCAGGATAGCAGATCATCAGGACTAAACAGATACACGCTTTTATAACATGCAGATACTCTCCCCAGCCCTTCTCAAACACAGATTCTTCTCAATGAATGCTCTGTCATCAGTGCTTCCATCTGCCAGGACACAAAATCTGTTCCACGTGCAAGCCCTGGCATCAAGGAGAGAGCCCTGCAACACCCCCTTCATTCCCACCAAGACCTGAAGTTAAGGACTCATCCAGATCCAATGATTTAATTACTCTATATGAGTTCCTCTTTTCCTCCTTCTTTTCCTTTTGGATTTTCTCCTTTTTTTT
>VXBB01020346.1:456949-508616 GCA_013399915.1 Illadopsis cleaveri | reverse complement strand
CTCCCAGACTCCAAAAGATGCTGCTTCTCCCTGGCAAAGCTTTCAGAGCTGTTCCTTAGCTCAAGGCTAGCAGTAGTTGCTCCATTACTGAATAGGATGCAGTAATTCCCTCCTTACCAAATTCTTTGTCCTTGCAGTATTTCCTGTATTTTGGCTGGAGAAGGAGCAGCACAGGCAGGGCATGTTCAGCTGCTGCAACGTGTCCATGGTCAGTAACAAGGCCCCCTCATCTGTTAGTACTTTGCAGAAGAATTTTGATGCAGATAACGAGGGCAATTTGCACCATTTCAGTAGGCTCTGCCTTTGCAAAGAGGGCTATTCTTGCACCACCAGTTATCTCATAAAGACATTTTCTAATTTAACAGTTTCCTGTGCTTCTGACTTCTGTTTTTTCTGTGCACAAAAGAGTGGCAGACAGATTTCCACCTCATTTCCTGATTTTCCTTCTGCTTTGAGTGGGTTTGTCATGAGCAGGAGCTCCTAAATCTTTCCACAGCAATTGAACACACTGAGGCTTTTCTGACCACTGCTATTAATTGCCTTGTCAAATAATCCCTTCTGACACATCCTGTCACCTACAGCTTGAGGGTGAAGCTGCTGAGCTCTTTCTGGCTCTGGGTGCTCCCAGCCCAGTCAATGTCACAGGAACATACCATGCCTTTTTTTTTTTTTTTTTATCATTTCACCACCACTTATTGCTTTTTACTCCTTTTAGCAAGTAGATCTGCCCATCCACCAAGTTATGGACAAGTGATGGGAACCTTATTGCTAGATTGTCTGCTTCCTCTGGACCCTGCCAAGAGACTTTTTCAGCTCCTCACTCCAAAATTTGAGAACATGAAAGCCCCGTTGCTCTTGGCTCCTGGAAATTTGATTTCCCAGCCAACTACACCTTTTATAGATACTTTCTTGAACCTTTTTTCACTGTACTATAAATACAGCAACAGTTGCCAGAAACTCTTTCCAGCAGCATCCAACCACATGTTGACTGGAGCAGAGCCCATTTGGGAGCGGCTCCCCGTGCTGGTTTTAATATTCCATCGAGAGCTTCTTCACCCTGGAGCAGCCCCAGCTTTCCTTGCAGGGAGGACAGCAGGAACTTGGAGTATTCCCACCAAAGTCACGCAAGCCACCCTTGCTTTTCACTCAGTCACTACAGAATCAGGCCCACAATCTCCCCCTCCATTGACTTTAAATAACTCACAATTAACTGTTTTCTTTCTATTTTTTGTGCCTGTCTACGAGTGGCACAGGGGACAAGGGAACAACACCAACATAGATGAGTATTTTCTGTGAACTTCCATAGTTTCATTATTTCTCCAATAAATATCTAACAAACCTGTGTTTAAGAATTTGCTGTGTATTTTTGGAATCTCAGAATACAAAACACCATGAAATCTCAGATCTCATACTCTTTAGGTTTAATCCCAGCTACACAGAAATCCATGGCAAAAAAGCCCCCTGAATGCAGCATAACAGATTTTATTTTGCAATGAATCTTTTTATATCTTTTCTACCAGAACTTCAGTGTAATTGTTAATGCTTTAAATTTTAAAATTCTGAAATAAAACCTGAAGTAGGTAAGTAAGTTCGAGGACATTTACTGTAATGAGAGATTTAGTGCTACACATGGGTAATGACTACTGAGAAATTGCTACATAAAGGTAATAGGCTGACCATGATTAAGTCTTTTAAAATGATCCTGTTAAATAGTTGATCTCCACTATTGCTCTACTGTAACATTTATTATAATCTAATGTATAATGGATCCAGATGGCTTCAGCTCCAGTATTGAAGGCCAGATTTCGATCTCACTTACAGCAAAAACTGATGCACAGAGGAGGACAGAATCAATCCTTTGTATTTTATTTATAATTTATATTTTAAAGAATAACTTGCGATGACGTGATGGCAATACAAATGCCCATTTCTAAAGTGAGTCTTCTATTTCTGCTCAAGGAATAAAAAAGCAGTTTAACCCTTACTAGAGCTGCACATGTGACTGCTGGCTTTTGTATCCAAACTGTCACACAAAAAAAGCAATTAAGTCAAACAGAGCTGTACTGGATTCCCAAGAAAGGGAAATCAGCATTCGCCAAAAAGAGAAGAACTGAGCAAGAAAGACAACAGTTTTTTTATTTTTCTTTTTTCTTTTTTTTTTTTTTTCTCCTCTAAATGAGACTATTACAAGCCATGGAGTAAAACCAAAATTAAAGTTGTAAATAAAAAGGTAATTAACTGTCTCCTTTATTGGCTGCTTTGGTATATGTTTCTTATCAGTTGCCACATTCCACCAGAAACAACTTTACAGATGTCCTAAAATACCGGCATGAGCCATGTGGATCTGGGAATATTTTTTATGATGGAGCATTGGGCCAGTTGGCATTTTGTCCTCTACACTAGTCACCATTTTTCAATCCAGAGTAACAGTTGGTTTAATTTGATTGTTCCTCAGAAGGCTCTGCAACTGAAAGGACTTTATGAATCACTTGGATTTATTGCCAATTTCAGCTTGTTGTTTTCTCATAACCATTTGTCCTTACTTGAGCACGCAGAGATTTCGGGAAGTATTTTGGATTTGGTATTTGGAAATGAGAGAGCTGTGCAATATCCAGGTGTAGCTGAGAGATGCAATGCAGGGAATGATCTTTACATTCTTTAGCATGGCGTGAGACTGAAAAGAATTTAGCTGGTAAACCTGGTGGTCTTGAAAATTAATTTGAAGGATTGAATTAATTACGTTTTTGAAGTAGCATTATTAATGATTTTTTTTTTTTAGAAAAGATTTTTAAAAATTAATTCCTTGCAATAATACAACTACTTCTTTAGTGTAAATTAACCCACCCTATGCTTACTTCCTATACTATAACTTATTTGTAATACTATAACTTTCATACTATAATTAACCTCTACTTCTCTCAGTCACTGCTGTACTAACACAGATGAACCCAAAGCACCAGCAGATGCTCCTGCAAGCCTCAGTTCTCTGTCAGAAAGGCAGTAACCTCCCAGAATACTCACGGAGGTGGCAGTGGGCCCCGTGGTAGCCTGGGCTGCAGGAGCAGTGGCCGGTGACAGGGTGACATTCCTGATTCTCAGCAGAGCACTGGCACACTCCGTGACAGTCCTGCCCATACGTGCCCGGTGGACAAGCTTTGGGAAGAAGAAATGCAAACCAATAAATTAAATTTGTCTTGGTAAACATAGCACTCAAACAAAGAGAGGGCTGAAATTTATTAAATAAAATCCCTGCCTACGGAATGACGCTCTCCTCCGGGACTTTGGATTTATTACATTTACTTGGGGGTTACTTGACTGCTTGATTTTGTTTTGTTCAGTCAATTTGTGCCCAACTGTCAAGGGCCAGATACAATTTTCTTGTCACTAGAAAAAAAATCATAGGGAAATGTCAGGTAAAATTGACTAAAATAACAGTATAATTCCCAAGGGACCAGTCATGTGGATAAAGACATTCTACCTTTTGCAGAGAGTTTAAACTTGCAAAGCTGCTACAACATCAACATCTCCACAGGTTTCATTCTGCCTGCTGACAGACACATTGCCTACAGGTTTTGGACCTTCCACATTTAATTCTTACATCTCATTTCCATTAAGCTGCCCTGGTTGTGGGTCAGCATTTAGAGTCCTCTGGTGGAGGAGATGGGATTCCAATGTCAGTCCTTTCAATTCTTATTTATTGCTGGTTCTCCTTTGGCTAAAACAGGGCTCAGGCAAAGTTTTGTAGGGTGGAACAAAATCAGGGTGTTGCAGCTGGGGTCAGAGCACCAGCCTGTTTCCAAAGACAGTTTTGGAGGACCAAACTCCATGCTAAGAAAAGCCAGAAAATGTCCTTTCCATGAGCTCTGAGAGCAGGACTTGATAGCCTCGCACAGGGACAAGGCCAACAAAAGCTGAGCAGCTGCTTTACTGACAGCACAGCACCAGCTGTGGGCAGGACTGGGCCCCACTGGCACATCCTCAGCCTGTTTGGGTCCAGTTCAGCCCCTGGCTGCTCCCTGCCAGTCCAACAGCTGCAAACACAGAGAGGGCAAACCCCAGCAGCCCAAACAGCGCTGGCAGTGAGCTGAGAGCTGGCAAACCTCTTGGGCGAGGGACAAGCAGCCCTTGGCCATCTTCCCTCCTGTCAGGTCATTGTCTCCTCCCTCTTCAGTCATCACATCACCACATTTTGACTCAAGAAATCAATCTATGAATTAACCCACAAGGGAAGCATTTGCGCCGTGGTAACAAACTCACTCTTGTCGCAGCCGTGGCCGGTGAATCCCGGGGGACATCCGCAGGCGCCCGTCAGGTGGTGGCAGGGCCTTCCCGGGGGACAGCGGCACCGCCGGGCACATCCCGCGCCGTAGCGGCCCGGCAGGCAGGCTGCAGAGGGGACACCAACCCTGTCAGGGCCAGCAGGGTGGGACAAAGCCACCCCCTCCATGTACCCACCCCTGCCAGCACCTCCGTGTCACCGCACAGGCCGCAGCTGGTCCCAGAAAGCGGCCTGTGTCCCTGAGCCCCGAGCACATTGCTTTGAGATTGCTAATGACACTGCAAAGGGATGGCTTCTCCTCTGAGTATCCACAGACTGCTTTGTTGCAGGTGATGCCTTAAGTTTGAGCTTTCATGTCTTTCAGATTCTGGGCTGCCTGGGGGTGTAGTTCTGAGCCTCATATTAAGTGCTGATAAGCTCTCTTCACAGAGTAGGGAGACAAAACAAATCCTTTTCCGGCTGAGGACCAAGGACAACTTTCATGCCCAAAACCACAAATGGTGGCTGAAGGGAGGAACAGAAGGGATGGGACCTCACAACCTGAAGCTGTAATTGGACAATTAAATATGCATATGGACCAAAACTTATAAAAGTGTGAGACCTCATGACCATTTGTCCATTTTGCGACCATTCTACGTCTACCTTGGGTGTAGCCCTGGCCAGGCTCTTGTCCTGCCCAAGGTGGATCCTTAAAGGCCTTTCAATAAATATCTACTTTATTCTTTAGCTCTGTCCAGTCTCTGTTTCAGGTCAGCCTTCCTAAGGCATCACAGGAACAAGAACAGGGTCCAAGGGGTCTAGGGGCAAGGACAGCCTCAAAGGCATTCAGGGACCAGAACGAGAACTGATCTGAGGGCTCAGGGTTAAACAGTGGGCAAAAGGGGCGGATCTGAGGTCAAGGGCCAATAGGGATAAAGGAAAGTGCTGCAGGGGAGTGGCTAAAGGTTGGGAGAACCAATAGGGCAACAGGGGTGGAGCACTGTGGCAAAAACAAGTCAATGAGGATCAAGGGAAGGGAGAACATTCTGATGTAAATACATATATGGTAAACGGGGCTGAACAGGGGTGACGTAAACGGATAAACCAATGAAATAACAGAACCTACAAGCTATTAACATGGGGCTGCAAAGGCCCATGGGAGAAGGTGCCTCTCCCACCCTAGCCTAGAGGGGCTAGATCTTTCCCCATTTTCTCTGCCCCTCCAGGGCTCAGGCATGACCACCCTGGGCCTCCACACCTCCAGCCCGACCCCACACGGCGTGAGAGCGTGAAAACATCCATCCGTGGCCAAGAGCTCTGGGTTTGAGGGAAGGTGTGCCCCAACCCGAGCTGCCACCACGCATTCACTCACGTTTGTCACAGTGCCTCCCTCGCCAGCCCCTCTCGCAGTGACACGCTCCAGTCTGGGGGTGGCAGGACCAGCCGTGGGCGCAGTCACACCGCTCCTCGCAGCGCTTGCCGAAAAATCCCGGCGGGCAGGCTGGGGGCAAGCAGAGAGAGCAAGGTTCTACCTGCTGCCTCCACTGGCCATCAGCCAGCATCCTCCTTGCCTGAGCTCCTGCTCAGGAGTATATTTAGCAGAACTGCGTGGCCAGAAAATATCAGTGAAGGGGAAAATGCTAAAAATATTAGAAGTATTTAGTGCTGGTTGCTAATGAGTCTGCACAGGAAAGTTTGCAAAGCCTGAGTGACAGCCTGTAGTGCAAATCCAGACAGGGTCCACGGAAAGGGTGATGCTGTTTGCTTTGACACAACTATGCACACAAAGACAGCTGTTTGAGCAGTGGGAACTGTGCCCAGGAACTGCTTCCACCTTCCAGGTCCATGCAAAATGACCAAAGAGAAAGGGAGGTGGGCACTGAGAAGGCTTTACAGGTTGCACTGGTGGCTGAGGATTTGTGAATCCTCAGCACCTCAGGAGACCCCAGAAAGCTGCTTGTGGCTGGCTAAAAGGACAGCACCTCAGTGGCTGAGCTGAAAGCATGCTTTAAATCACCTGTGTATGAGATTTAACCCCTACTTCAGGGATTCAGATGGCTGCAAGCATGCCAAACAGCTGTGTCAAATCTGCGTCACGTGCCAGATCTGAACTGTCTGAACCATCACAGTCCAGTTTGCTGAGCTCCCCTCAATGACCCACAGAGACTCAGCAGCAGGTGGTGGATCTGGCAAATTCTCCTTAAAATTCCCTCTTTTTCATGTGTTCTTCCTTGTGTGTGTAAAGTAGAGAAATACCTTCATTTTCTTAGCAGGCAGGGAACAGAGGGAGGAGATAAAATGATTTGGACAAGGGCATGGTTGGGCAGAGACCTGTCTGTGGGTCTGAGACGGGGTGAGAGGGCATAAATCCTGATCGACCTGCAGAATACTGGAAATTTAAGACAAAAATAGAAAACTGGCAGGAATGGCTGATGGTTAAAAGGAAGGATTTGCAGGAGGAGCTGCCCTTACCAACATCACAGCGGTCCCCGGTCCAGCCAGCGTGGCAGAGACACTTCCCTGAGGGCTGGTCACACACCCCGTGGTGGCAGCTGCAGTTCTGCTCACAGCTCTCTCCAAACTGCCCGTCCCCACACTCTGAAACGGGATGGGGGAGGCTGATGGGGGCCCAGGCTGGAGCAACCCCAGCAGGAGCTCCCTCATGCCTCTGCAGCATGATGAGCCACCTAAACTGGGCCTAAAAAAATTCAGTGAAGGAAATTTTGAAGCCTCTTTTGGCAAAATTCTCTAGAAATACACCATTTTCCTCCTTAAGGATTTCTTTCTCCTTAAATGGAGCTCATTACCTATCTTCCCTGTTCCCAAGGGACAAAGAATAGCTTATTCCTCTCCTCTGCCCAGCAAGTTTCCAGCACCATGGATAAGTTCAAGAACCACTATCATGTCTCCCCTCAGCGCTCTCATTTCTCACTGAACAACCCCATTTTTTTTTAACTCCTCCCCACCTGGTGTTTCCCGTCCTTCTGTCTCCTTTTTCCTCCGGGCTGTCTCAAATCAGACCCAAGCACAACTGAACTTCCTTTCAGAGAGACTGAACCGAGGTGCTGGATGGGTGGAGGGGGTGGTGAGACTCACCCAGCTCACAGGCTGTCCCCGTCCAGCCCTGGGGACACTGGCACTCGCCGCTCACAGGGTCACAGGTGGCCTGGCCGTGGCAGAGGCAGCGCTGCAGGCAGTTTGCTCCGTACCACCCGGGGGGACAGGCTGTGAAGGGAGCCAGGGAAAACCTCCCATCAGGAAGTGCAGGAGCAGGACACAGGTTCAGCACCACCTCTCCCACCTTATAGCCTGTCAGATTGTCCCTTTTTCTGACCCAGCAATGGGGCAACTGAGAGGTGTTTTAAAAACTTTTATTCCATTTTCAGTCTCATGTGAAGGGTGAGACAGTACAGATGTTACAATTCATGCCATCACAATCAGGAGCCAAACTATTTCCTAATTACAATACAAGTGTTTTTTGGCCTATCAGCTTTTGCAACACAATGCTGCTAATGCCTTAAAGCCATCATCTAAATTTATCAGCCAATGATCTAAAATTACCCCTCATAATGCAATTACTACAGTGCATCTTTCATAGTTCTATTTCTCCAAAGAATCTGGTCTATTTGCAAGGCCATCATTTGAAACCTGTTTCTAGTCCAATTTCTCTCTCAACAACGTCTGTCCTATTCCATGGCATTTCTAAGTCAGCATTTTTTATCTCAAAATTTGCATACAAATGCATACTATGTGAGCCTTCTGTCAAGGTTTGAGAATTCTCTACAAATCCATTTCCCACAACAGCCCTTCTGGCTCTGGAAGATGCTGTGGCAGGTACAACCAAGCAGAAATGGGGACACAACTGATAAGGAATTACTCTGACCACTGTAAAACTGGTCTTGGAACAAAGTAGGTGATGAGGTGAATTAATGACCCACCAAATAACCTTGAGACTTTCTGTTTGTACCTACAAACCCCATTTTTTTGGTTTCTTCCAGCTTTCTCAACACAGGAGAGTGAGGTTCTTGACTTCCCTGCTCTCAGAATTTCCTTGTACAGTCCTCTTAAAATCACAGCTCCTTTTCTAACTGGTCCTGTTGCCCACATCTGGCTGATGACATTTCATCATTTACCTAATTTTAATGAGGCAAGTCTATTAACTCCTATCACAACCAGTTTCTATGGATAGAACCTAATTTTTTGGCAAAAAACCACACACCTTTTGCCAAGTGCCAAAGTGTCATATTTTTAAGATGGAAACAGGGACAAGCTCTCAGTTTGGAAAAACACAGGCACCAGAGGATGGTGAGGCTCCCCAAGCCTCACACAATTATTCTACCTCCTCACTTCAAAGAGAAAAGAAATCCCCAAACATGTATTTAAACAGAAAAGTGTGTTTGAAACATCTTTTGTAACTTTCATTTTGGTTTTTCATTTGTAGCCCTTGGACAAAACAAAAAATTTAGTTCATGCCTAACATGTCATCAAGAAGAGTTTGGTGCCTTCCCAATTTTTAAATCCTTCATGGAAAGGCCTCTTCATGTCAAGCTTTAAAAGGGGAATGCACTAAATTTAAATATCACTCTACCCCTGCCAGCTTTCACCCCCTTTCCCTAACAATCCTCTCGGGATGCTGAAGGGCAGAGTCTGAGTGGAGGTGCTGACTCCAAATCCCTGCTCATCCAGGAGCACCCACTGCAGTATTCCCAGCTCCATGGTACTGCTGCCACCCCAGGGACCTCGTGGGGAAGGCACAGAACAAAGAGCTTCTGCAACAGGGATGGGACAGACTTTTCCTACTGCCTGGATGCACGGATTAGGATGTGCAATGCAAGCCACAGTGCAGCCTTGCTTTGCCAGCCTCTTCTTAAGGCTCTGTGGAGCTGGGCTTGTGTTTGAGCCTCACGTATGGCTCTGATTGCCAAGGCTGGAAGGCTCAATGTCTTTCACATGTTCTGGATTTAGGCTCTGTCTGGAACAGCACAAGGTAATGCCGAGGATCAGTCTGGTGCATGGGACAGTAAAGCAGCCCTTAGAAAAGAAACAGAGCTTCATTTCAGCATCATAATTGGGAGTTTTATGGACCTTTTCTGCCTTCATCAGCCTTCAAAATCAGCTCTCTTTCCAGTTTATGGCTGATTCACCCCTCTGCCCTGTGCACACTGGGATCCTACAACAGTGTCATGGATTAATTTAATGGACCAATTCACGTCACTGCGGATCCAAACTCAATGACAACACAGGGCAACGAGCTGAGAGCTAAAATACCAGTGAGCTTTCCCTAAACACAGGTTTTATTTTTCCCTCCTATAATCCACAGGCAAGGGGTTGAATTTCCAACTGTACCTTCTTGGCAGGTGGCTCCTTTCCAGCCTGGGCTACAAAGGCACGTCCCAGTTACGTGGTGACAGAGAGCTCCGTTGTGACAGTGACAAGTGTTCCTGCAGCCCGGCCCGTAGCTGTTCCCCTGACAGGCTGCAATGACAGAATTCCATAAAACCCGTCAGGAAGCACCCAAGGAAGCACAGAGCAAGCGTGAGACACAACACAGTGCCAGGGAAATCATGTTGGAGCTGTGCTCCAATGATACTTTGCACATCGTAAGGGTGCCTAAGTCCATAGAGAATCTCATTAGGGTTGGAAAAGATCTTCAAGGTCATCAGTCCAACCTTTGGCCAAATACCATTATGATCCTTAATCCAAATCATAAAGTGATTTGGTCTTTTCGTGTAGACCACGTGTCTACTCGTTTTTTGAACGCTTCAAGGAATGGTGATTTCACCATTCCTGGAAATACATACATATATATAAAACCCCATGTATTAACCATGAAACAATAATAGAATCATTGAGGTTTGAAAAGACCTTTCAGATCATCAAGTTCAACTGTTAACTCAGCACTGCTAAGTCCAAAATAGCAGCCAATACATAAACTGCAAAAGGTATTTGAAAAAAAAAAATATTCTGCAAATTAAGATCACGTAAAATGAAACTGCTCTGCAACACTCGCAGTTTAGAGGTAATATGTGTTATGAAAGCCTAACATAATAATGTGGGTTAAAAATATGTATCAGCCCATTCTGAGGAGGTTTCTATCGAGGGGCTGGATCACTGGGGTGATGGATCAGCTGTCATCTCCTGCTCTGCAGAACGTCTTTGTGCTAAACTAATGGTCCAGCAGAACCGCTGGCCTGACAGTCCCGGTATTTATTTGCATCCTGGTAAGAGAACTGACAACTTCATTGTTTTCAGTGTTCATTTCTCACAGCTGGGTGCCTCTGCTCACCCAGACTCTCATTCTTTGGTCAGAGAGGGGTGATACTTTCAACGAGTTTGGTTAAGCAGCTGGCTCCCAGGTGAAAACTTAACGCAGTCATCTCGCAGGCAAACGCTCCGCTTTCAGTGCTGCTGCCCGTGAAAAATGGCAGTGATAAAATTCCTGCAGTCTCCATTGCACTGGAGATTTGGATAGCTTTGAATGGTGGAAAACAAACAGTTCTGCTACCCTGTTTTCTTCAGCTAGCATCCAAAATAATACAAAGGGGGTTGATGGAGCTGGATGACCTCCTTGCACAGTTTCTGTTCTGCATTTCTGGGGCTCCTGTCTGAGCTCTGCATCCCTGCAGCACTTCTGGCATGCACTGGAGTGGCAAAAAAAGCCTGGGTCCCTGATCCAGGAGAATGTCCTGCCCTCACTGAATGTGGCATCTTCCATGTTTCACAGCCAAACAGTGAATTTTCACCAAACTTCTCTGCCTTTCAGGGTGTCAGTGAACATGATGCAGTGCTGTGGGAGAGCAAGTCCCTGGGGGCAAAAGGGAGGTATGAAACCACCTTGATCTTGGAAGTGAACTTGGTTGACAGTCTCTGACCCATTCTCAGCCCTTTTCTCCCCATCTGAGGGCTTCCAGCTTCCCAGCCTGGTTCTCAGACACCATTTCTCCCAGGACTTCTTTTCCACACTGCTTGTTCTTGTCATCCCTTGGACCCCGTCCACGTTGAAACCACAAGAAAGAGCAGGAGCTCAGTCCCATCACAGCTAAAAGTTTGTTCTGCAAATGAAGCTTGGTTGCCAAGTGAAAAGTTCAGCACATCTACAGAGCTTTGGCTCGGTTTTTGGGAGCAGAACTAAATATTTCCACAATACAGACCAGAACTATAGCACAACCAAGCCAAAGGAAAAACCAGCTCATCACCAGATCCCCTGACTGGTTACCAGTGGTTTGTGGGAGGTTTTGGGAGTGTATGTGCAAAGCTCTTGTTACACTTACCAAAAAGACAATAGAGTGTTTCAGTGAAAGTTCTGGTAAGAAAGCAGAAATTTCTGGAGAAGAACATTTTAACTATTCTACTGGGTAGACACAAAAGGTTTTTTTTGCATCCTGGTGGGACAATCCTGGTTTTCAAAGTACTTTTCTGAAGATTAAGGGAAAAAGTGACATTCTGAAGCTATTTCATGGAGTTCCACAACTGAATGTACAAATATCCCTGGGCCTTTTCTTTCTTCATGATGAGAGGAAAGGGATAATTTAATCCAAGGGTTTAAATTAATAGATTTCTTCCTGGTTCAAAATTTTCCTCTTGGTGTCTTTCCTCTGCAAGAGGAGGATTAATTTGTTTGCAGTCCTTAAAATCCCTTTTTGCATGCAGAGTAAGGAACACATGAAACTGGAGACTTTTCTTCCAGACTAGAAGACAGCAGCCATCAAAAGTGCCCAGGAACAAAGGAAAATGATGGGCTCTAATGTTCTAAAGGGTGTCCAGTAGCTTTGTTTTCAAGTGACTTCTGTGGATTATTCTCCACAAAATGAAGCTTCAGCTTTAAAAGAACAGGGAATTTGCAAATTCAAGTGCTCACACATCATGAAATGTCAAA
The DNA here is from genome assembly GCA_013399915.1 of Illadopsis cleaveri. NCBI lineage: Eukaryota > Metazoa > Chordata > Aves > Passeriformes > Timaliidae > Illadopsis > Illadopsis cleaveri. Next base: position 496,482 of record VXBB01020346.1, on the reverse strand, counting down.
TCCCTGTTATCAGTGCCTCTGGCTGAGCAATTTTTTCTGTAGTCATTTATTTTTCAAACCAGTGTGGTCTCTTTTTTACCACAAGGAACCATTTCAGTGAAGATTCTGCTGAGCTCCAACAGCTCCAGAAAGAGGCATGTTTAGTACTGACAGAATTAAGGCAAAATTCAGATGCTGAATTGTGTACATCTGCTACAGACCATATGCAACATGAAATTTTTGGAGTGTTTGGTTGGGTTTTCTGGAGTTTGCAAACTTTGGACGAATTTGCGGTGAATCAGAATGGTTTGGGTTGGAAGGGGCCCTAAAGATCATCAATTTCCAAGCCCCCTGTCATGAACAGGGATGCCACTACTAGATCAGGTTGCTCCTTCCTGATCCTTCCAACCTGTCCTTCAACACTTCCAGGGACAGAGTACCCAGAAGGGAAGGTTACATCTCTATCACAAAGAAATGCCAAATGTCAGGTCCTCACTTCTGTATCACTGAGGTATCACAGAATTCAGTGAAACAGTCCATTTAAAAAAAAAAAAAAAAGATAGAGAGAGAATAGGCAACATACTTTTCCTAAGCCTCTTTCTTGGAAACCTAAAATACCTCAGGTGGACACTCAAAAAAATCTCCAAATAAAATCCCCTGAGCACAAACTGAAGCTGAGGCAGAGCTTGCTTGGCAGATTTCACCCCAGATTAACATAATTCATTTTCAAACAACTGAAACCCACGGTCTGGTAATGGAAAGCATTAGGCAGCTTCAACAAAAGGCATCACTGTCCATATTGCCTGTAATTAGATAGCAGAGTATAAAACTCACTGCATGGCTGGCTTAGGATCAATTCAAATCCCATGATGCCAAAATTATTCCTCAATATCCTCCAGCACATTGCCTGCAATCTGATTACTTCCACACGAGTGCTGTCCTTCCAGCTGCTGGAGCTGGCGGGTCCCAGGAACAGGCAAGGTGAATATTAAACACCCTGGGAGGATGGGGAGTGCTGAGCTGTCTCCCACCCGTTGCTCTGAGCAGCTCTGGGGCAGTGTGGATGAGGCCCAGTTGTAAAATCAAAATGAAGAGCCCTCACTTAGCCAAGAGAAAAAGAGGAGACACCCTGCACTGTTGACTGACCTCTCACTCACAGAGGCCTCGGAGGCTTTGGCAACTTCACCATCAGGAGGAATAAATCAGCCCAGCACAAAGCTCTAATGGCTCTGGCAAAAGATAATAAATAGGGTTTTTTCCCTAATGTGAGTAGGCCAGGGCACCAGAGGCCATGGAGAGGGAGCTGCATTTCTTAACTGAATTTAATGAAATATCTAGCATAGCTTCCCATCCCTAATGGTAAGGACTGGGGAAGGGGCAGGGTGACACATTGCCAGTGCTGTGGCTCGACAGGAAAAACAGGCTGTGACCAAGAAGCAAATATTGTACCTGTTCAGCAGCACCCCTTCTGATCTGTGGGATGGGTAAATAACTCTGGTCTGCTTTTGTTCTGTGCTCACTCCATTAATCTACACCCAAGGGCTGGGTTACCACCAGCAGCTTCAGCTGCTGGGAGATGCAGAGCCAAGTGCTCCTGTGGGAGGGCATAAGGGGGCAAAAAACTGCAGTGCTGGGATGTTAGGAGAAGTGTCTAAAATTGGGAAGATTCAGCAGAACTGACTCACCTGTAAACAAAAGAGCAGGGGATTTTGCAGGAGAAGCTTTCTCAGAAGATGGGCTGTGTTGAGTGGTGGGGGAAAATGAGGGGAAAATATTAAGAAGAGCAAGCACTGCCCTCATACAGGGGTGAAGATAAAAGAGTGTATGGCTGGAGAACAGCATTGCCTCAGTACAAGCCACATGTCTCTCAATTTTCTAAACTAAACCACTTTTCTATTGCAGAAAGCCACGACCTATGGGTTAAAGAAGTGTTTCCTAACAGAGCTGGCTCGTTGTGAAGCTGCCCTGGAGCCCAGCTCTACACCCCAGCCCTGCAGACAGCACTCATATTTTCAAAAGGAAGCTTAGACCATGACATCATCCTAAAGGAAAACAAAAAAGTTGAGAAGCTAAAACCTGAAAATCTTAAAAAACCCCACTTATTTGCTAAACTTTGCAAACAGGCTCAGTGACCTCCATATGTAATTCCAAGCAGCTAAAGAAAATAACCTAATTTCCCATGAAATGCCGTGAAAGAAATCCTCAGAATAGCCAATTTTACATATGTATACACACACTCTGTTACCCAAAAACTTGAGGGATAATCCATACTTGTGAACATCTAGGAAGCTGACATTTATTTTAAAACAAATAAATTTTCTAAGAATTATTTTCGAAAACTATTTTGTCATGCTCAAATAACAAAATAGTCCCAGCTCTGATTTTTCCACTTCGCGCATTTGTAACCTGACACTTTATAATTGATAACTAGATGAGATACACCAGAAACAGATACACAACATTTAATCTCTTAATGTCACACAAAAATAAAAAGCAGGGAGCTGTCATATGGCAGGAGACAGCTCTACTATTTAAAACCTGATGCTTATCATGCTCGACTGAGTTAAAAAATAAACTAAAAAAACCAAAAGAGCTGATGATTTTACACAGCCACCAAAAACTGTTCCTTTTTTTGGCAGCTTTGGGAAGGAAGGTGAATGATCTCAAGGTGTGCTCTTATCTGAAGGTGTGCCCCGTTCCCAGAGGAGGTTTTGGGGTTTGGGGGCAGGGGTGTACTCACGCTGCTCGCAGCTCTCCCCCAGCCAGCCCGGGAGGCAGCGACAGGAGCCCAGCACGTGGTCACAGCCAGCAGCATTCTTGCACTTGCACACCTGGTGGCAGTCAATCCCAAAGAATCCGTCTGGACAAGCTGGAAATGCAAAACATTCCTTTTTAGCACTGTTCCTGCTTCTTTTTTTTTCTGCATGAACTCCATCTCGTCTTTTTACAGATGCTTAAGGACCGAAGCTGCATCAAGGGTTAAGCCTGCCCAGTTCTGCTACGTGCATCTTGGAATAAATGTGACTCTTTTACACAAGCAACAGGTTTCTGCACAGGAAAACAGGGCTGAGAATACTGAAAAGCCATAGAACAAGTGGGAGAATGGAGCTGGGTTCACAAAAGCTGTTCCTTGTGCCTCTGTAATGGACAGAGGAAATAATTCAACATAATACAAGACTCCAGGGCCATCCCTGCTGACCTCCCTCCTTTTGGAACTGCAAAACTTCTGCTCTCATTTACTGTCCTGACACTTTTCTAAAGATTCTTTAACAGTGAACCGAAGCCACAGTGGTGCAGTTCAGTGCTGAAATGAAAAACTGGCAAAGTGAAAGAGAAAACCAAGACAAATTAAACATATCAAAACCACTCCAGGGAGCCAAATGAGCTCTGCACCTACATCTGGAACTGAACCTGGAGCAAGGAAGAGCAGCCCCATGGATTCAATTTTTATCTGTACTAGTGCTGAGAGCAGTGAAAATAAGGATCAATGTTTGTCAGTGGGGCACATCATACCCCAAATGCTGCGTTACAGGAACCCTAAGGCTGCTATGCAGAGTTTAAAATACCTTCTCTATGTAGCCTTAATTTAACCTCTGTGTGTGTGTGTTTAGATTATGTAAGTGCATATATTATGTCACACAGTACAGTATATTATGTTACAGTGAGTAATAACAAATCCATAGACAGACAACAGTACATCATTCTTTTCACAGGATCCCTGAGTCAAGCTCAGGAGTGATGGTGCTCATGAAATACGCAGTAGTTCAGTAAAACTTATGTCTTTGTCCTCCTTGTTCAATATAAACTTGTATTTAAAATCCAATCCTCACTCTTCTACCATGAAATCAGAATGACTGGATTCCCAAGAGAATCTCACAATGATTATCATCATCTACACTGACCAACAGCCCTCCACAGTAATTCACAGCTCTCTACCAGGTCAGAACAACACTGGTGTTATCAAAGAATGGTTTAGATTGAAGATCATCTGAAGATCACCTTACAGATCATCTGCCATCAACACCCCTGCCATGGGCAGGGACACCTTCCACTGTCCCAGGCTGCTCCAAGCCCCTTCCAACTTGGCCTTGAACATTTCCATTGAGTTCTCCATGTGCATCTTCCACTGTTGGAGTCTTCCGTCGCTTTGTTTGCCCTGAAGCTTCTTCATGCCCAGGTTTTTTGTCCCAGCCTATCATACTGCCTCTTCCACAGCTGCAAATTCAGTTCTCCAGCTGTGTGCACTGCTGGCTGCTTTGGCTACAAGTGGAGAGAATTCTGTATCTGTGGCTTTAGGAAAATCTGCACCATCATCCAGCAACAGTGGAAAACACTGAACATCTGCTTTGGCTGCTCTGCTGCTCAGTTTGTGACTACATATGGTTGTTCCATCCACTCAAAACCAAAAGGCTGCTCTGCCCTTTGTCCTATCCAGGCTGCAGCTTCTTCCCTGGCATATGAGAGGTTTGCTGCCCTTCCCAGCTTTGTGCTGCCTCAGGAGAACAGAGAAAAGGCTTCATGGCAATAGAGCATACCTCAGCCTCTGCTCAGTGCTCAACAGAAGAGAGCTGATACCAACGTGCAAGGAAGAGCCACCAGGGTGGGGTTTAATCTGTTATTCCCCATTTACTCTGCTTCAACAGCAGATATGGCACAGCACAAGGATGGGCTCCTCCTGCTGAACCCTCAGTGGCTTCAAAGGCTGACAAAGTTCTTTTTTAACACAGGGGCTGCACAGCCTTGTCAGCTATTCCTCGACATGCACTGTGCTCATTTTCCCCTTTCATCTCAGCAAAACAGCAATCTTGCTGGGTTCTCTTATGGTAATGATTAACTGCTGAAATCCCAAGGGAAGGCTCCAGTCTGTCCAGCCTCTGGCAGTGCTGATCCCACAGCAGTTCAGATGCAAAAGCCAAGTTCTGTGCTCCACAAGGGGGATATGGTGTTGTTATTAATGGATCAATTAATACATACATTGTAGCAATGCTCTGACACTCCTGCTGCCTCCAGTCAGTGCACTAATTGTCTGGCATTTTGGGATATTCGGACAGATGAATCAATGAACTGGATAATTCTTCTGTTGGCTTGATCCCAAAACTGGACACAAGCCTTGGGTCATACATGCAGCACATACCAGAGAGCAGTGGGGAAGGGAATTAAACAAAATCACAGTGCAGGGAAGGCAATGGCAGCCTTCAAAGTGGGAGCAGCAGATGCTCAGCACTTGACAGAATTAAATCAATTATAACAACTGCCTTCCCAAACAGGAGTGGAGCAGCCCTGGTGCAGGGCAGGGTGTCCCTACTCCCTTGTAACAGAGCTGTGAGTGTGGCTGGGGCATCAGGCACCTGGATTCCTCTGGGTTTGTCAGCAGTGGGCTCAGGCTTCCTGCATGGCAGATTCTTACATTCAGTTAGAGTAAGCATTGATATATTTATCTATTTATCACAATAATGACTGGGTTTGGGGTTGGGATTTTTTGTGGTTGGGTTTTTTTGCCTTGCCTGTTTAGCTGGAATTGCATTATAATCCCCAGCCCTGCAGTAGTGGGTGAACACAGAAGCATCTTTTCTGGAGCAGATGATACTTAGGTTGTCTGTGCTTGAACAGGACAGAAAAGACATACAAAGCCACCTCTGCTGTGATCCCTGCCCTTGCAGAGCCCAGGAATGCAGAGGCATTGGCTGCTGCTTCAGTTCAGGAACAGCAACAACTCCCTGTGTGCCCCTGGCACCTTCTGCCTAAGCACATAACATTCTCCACTCAGATATGGAAGCTGGCTGGTGGCACTGCTAGCAGCACCCACCAAAAATGATTCCTTTTCCTTTGGTAATGCAAGACCTTGTGAAGAAACATACATTATTTCATCAGTGTTCTGCTTGTATCACTTGCTGCTTTCAAGAAAATTCAAAGGAAGCCTTTCCTAGACTGCTCTCACAGACTGAAATAATTTCTTTGTAGATTATTTGTTTTCAGCCTGATCTGTAATCATTACCTACTCTGCAACTGAAACAGTTTTGCTGCTTTTGAAACTCCTTTGAAAGAGTCACAAGATTCACAAGGTTCATTTTCACAAAGCACTGAGCAGGGCTGAAAGATGGAGCAGGCATGTACCACCTTCAGAAATGTCTAATTTTCTTTCAGAGAGTGTCTTGATAGCTTTATTCTTCCCCATCATTATTAGATGTGACCACGGCACAACTGCAGAGGCAGCAGTACCACTGAGTGGTACCAGATGAAAAGGAGCTGATCAAAGGTGACTCAGGGCAGAGCAGAGCTGAGATGCTGATGGACAGACCAAAGTACTTTGAAGAGTGTGAGGTCTTTTGTCAGCATCCTGTGGCTCGGAGCACAGAAGTTCAGTCAGCTCCTGAATAATTCACAGCAAGGTCTCAGGAAACAGCAGCCCTGGAGCAAAAGTGTCTCCTGCTATGGGTGAGCTTGGAAACTGTCCTGTGCTGGGGGTGATGATGATGATGATGGTGTGGCTTTGGCTGTTATCCAAATTACTGACATAACAGATTGAGATTCAGCAAGGACTAAGAATACATTAACAATTCTAATAAATATTAATAAGAGATTATTAAATTTGTGGCAAATAAGCTTGGAAGTGGTCACTGAAGTGGTGTCTTGCAGCAGGGGCTAGTACCTAAACCTATGAAGCCTTAATTCATACTGAGGGCAGCAAATTAATGAAAAGAGACAGCAGCTTCCCACCAAAATGGGAAGAAACTTTCCCCAAATGAAAACCAAAAACCCAAAGGCAAATTTTGGTATTTCTGCAGTCTCAGCTTGATAATAACAATGCAAAACACAATTCTGCATTGCGCTGCCACAATGCAAAATACCAAAAGCAACGACTGCAGGTTCAAACCCCCTCACTGTGCAGGGGTGATATTAATTATTAACATCAATCAAAATCAGATTTTGTAAGGGACTGTCTTCTCCTTGGACTCAGAAAGCTGCAAAAGCCTCAGTTTCAACATTTCTGTGATGATGGGGAAGCCCTTCCCAGCCACGGGCTGAGGCATCAGCAGGATGCTCGAAGTCCAAGGCAACTCTGCAGCGCCAGGGCTCGATGTGAATTGCTGCCTGCAAGGCACAGAGCCTGGCCAACGTGGGTGGATTGCCAAGAGGACGGCAAAAAGCACATCCCTGCCAGAAGGAAACCCTGCCAGTCTCCCAGTCACTCGAAACAGAAGCGCTGCAGCTCCTCCCAGAGAAGGTGCCAAGAAGGTTCTACCAAGGGCAAACCACCCACATGTTTTCCTCCCTCGGCGTCTTTTGGAAGCTGCCAAACTGTTCTGGTTAAAACTTCCTAAGTTAAGAGGCAACCCAGGTCAGCTGAGAGCAAACACTCTGCCTTCTTGAGGGAAAATGGTGTTTTACAAAGCACTAAATTTCACTCTCTTCACCACAATCTTCTTTCAGGAATTAAAAAAAGATAAAAATGTCCAACATGACTGATTTGGAAGCTGGGATTTGCTCTTTTTTCTTCCACCAATAGAATCACCCAGACTTCTCCATATTCCTCACAAAGGATGTTTAGCCTCTTTGTTCCCATTATAATCCCTGTTGGAATGATGAGATTTACACAACAACACAGATAACTGCCTTGTGTGGTTTTTTACAATAAAAATACAATAATTTTTTTTAAAAATAGTAGATTTAGGAAAACAGATTTCAGCTAAATTATATTAAAAAGGGACATTGTGGAGATGCCATGTGGTATGAGGTGCAATTTGCAGGAGAACCTTGGAAAGAATGTTTATTTTGTATAATAAATATGAATTAAGAATGAGAGGGAAAAAACACTAAGGAATATCAACTCCAGCTGGTGGGTGCCTCGCCACATTCCTGGTCAGGCTGTGGAGCATCTTCCTTCCCATGAGAGGGCAGCAGCTGCCTGCGAGCGCTGCCACTTCCCTCCATCCTCGCCGCTGAAACGGGCTGATAAAGCTGCTTTCCATGCAAAAAAGTTGCGACTTCGATTCAAGTACCACAATTTACAGAATCTTAAATCACCTACACTAAATTTTCACAGTGCCTGAATGGCCCTGTCTTGTTTCTCTCGTATTTTTTATACATAAAATCTGCAAAATGATGCAGCATGACAGCAACCTCCTGTGATAATGCCACAGGCTGACTCACCATAATGGAGCTGAAGAATCCAGTCCAACCTTTCCAACACTTTACCAAATGACTATGTAATAGAAGATTAGATAGAACAGAATTGGATTTAAGTTAGAAGTGAATCTGTTCTTAGAGTTCCACAGGCATGATGCACACATCCATGTTTTTCTTGAAATCGCTTCAGGGAGGCACTAGAAACAAGCAAGTGAAGGGCTGAACAACCATCTCCCTGCTCAGTGCTCAAACAGTGGGACTCTGAGTCTTTATGAAACGACAAGATACAGCAGAAGCCTTAAGCATGTATCTAATTTTAACCATGTGGAAACACGTGCCCAACATTTGGCACCCAGCACGATGCTCTGCTGAGTTAGGAGGGGACTTCACATTTCGGTATCAGCATAAAGTTCAGTGGTTCATTTAGATCCAGTGCTGTCAATTGTAAAACCTGCTCTCTGAATAAAAATCAAACCAAATTCTCCACGAATCCTAAAGGGAGCAGGGGCAGCAGCAGTACCTCTTTCACAGAAGGTTCCTGTCCAGCCTGCTGTGCAGGTGCAGGCTCCACTGACGTGGTCGCAGGCGGCTCCGTTCTGGCACTGACAGCTGGACTCACAGCCCGGGCCAAAGCTCCCCTCGGGGCACCCTGCAGCACAGGAATCACAACCAGATGATGGGTTAATGCCAGAGCAGGTCAGGGATCAGTGGGGAATTTTTTACATACATGGGAAATCTGACCATTTCCAAAATAATCAAGGCGTAAAGGTAATGGCTTAAAACTAAGATTTGAGTGTTCCCCTTGAGGTTCAGGTGAGTTGGGCTACATGTAGGATCTATTTTAGAAAAATTCCAGATTGTTGAAAGACTAAATTCTGCACAGAAAATGAACATCTATTGTAAAGCCTGAGACTTCACAGGTTCTGCATGATGACGCTTTGCCCACTGGTCTGGAGTTGCTTATGTGCACATCTCCTCTGGGACTTCGTCAACTGGGAGGGGAGAAGCTCCTCTGTTTTCCTGCAAATCATCTTTCCCCAGAAAGCTGGAGAAAAGATGAAATGGGTTGGTTACCTTCGCAAAGCTCCAAATTGAACGCTGCACACTTTACTTTCATGCCCAGCTTTGAAAAATTCAAGTGAAAACATTACATCTGGGGGACAGATTAACAACTACATTTCCACAGCAGTTAATGTGAGGAGTTTTAAGAGATTCGCATGGTACTTGCCATCAGAAGAAAGAAAACATTTGAGAATGAAAATAATTTCTTCCAGGATTATAGGAAAATCAATTAAGAACAGGGCCAGTTGCCTAATTCACATTGGATATTTTGCACAGGCTGAAACACAGAGATACACTTGGCTAAACACAATATTACAGGGCCTCTACTCATGTTTGAAGGTCCTGTGAACATCCCTCTAAATGAGCTATGGAGATTATTGCCAGATCTCTTCTAGAAGCCTATGATTTTAGCATTTACAGCAACAAAGTGATTTTCAGGCAATCTGGAAGAAATCAGAGAGAACAGAAAAGAAGAGTCCTCAAAGACAGCTCCATCCATGGAATAGGGGGGTGGGTTTGGTGTTGTTTGTTTGGTGCCATGGGTGGGCAGTGATTGGAGCTGGCATGAATTCAGGTGCTCCTGCAGCTCAGTGACTGCCAACTGTCTTACAGAGGAGTAGGGATGGGAGATGGAAGAAGAGCAATGTACCTTAAGTATTTCCTTGCTTTCAAAGAGTCAAAAAATGGGACGCTGCTTAAATATGAGTATTTTAGAATCTATTTTTTTTGTACTCACAGGTGAAATCCCTTCCTCTTCCCAAAGGTGCACATCACTGTTTAACAAATAAATACACAGAGGTGCACTTGTGCCTTAAAAGCTTGATCCTTCTGCATGTTTCCTTTTCAGCTGAAATCTCAGTCAGAGAATCTGTGCAGGGGAAATGGTGCTGCAGTGCAGCAAGAGGTGCAGGGCTCCCAGCAGAGCTCCCTTCAGGCCCATGGTGTTTAGCCCAGAGCTGAGGCTTTTCAAGGTGATGGCAAAGGGTCAGAGCACTTCACAAATGATTTCACAGTCCACAGCACAGAGAATCTGCCCCTGCTCCAGCAGGCACAGGCTGCTGTGATGCGTGTCAGGATCCAGCCACCCCGACAGAGAACCTGAGCTCCTGCCAGGGGAAGGAGCCCAGCCTGCAGGGAGAGGGTAGGGATGCAGAGGAAATATCCAGGGGTAGTGAAGATTTCACCTCCAAGGCAGCAGAGAGTTATGGGAAGAATTATGGTTTTCATAATCTTGCTCACACACACACATATATACATGCAATTTTTAACATATACATATATATGCACACACACACACAAAAGAGGGTAAAAAGCAGACAGAACAGAACAGGAAGCTCACAGAAAGAACTTCAGGGACTGCCAGATGTGTTGTCAGTGGAGATGGCTTCACTGATTCCCTTCCCAGCGAGGATTACAAGCAGCTATTTGGCCACTCTCTGTCTGTAGAGATGCTATTTTGAGAGAGATCAAGAGAGAAGGAGAAGCAGAGCTGGGAGCTCCATCTCTGAGAGCTGGTCCTCCCCACACACTGTCCTTCCATTCCCTCTGTGCCAACAGCAACAAGAGCTGCAAGATCAACTTTCCAGGCTTTCTTGTCTTAGGTCACGGTTCCAGATTAATTGTTTTGACATTTCTGTGTGACACCAGCAGTAAATCCTGCCCACGCTGCTGAGACTCTGGTAGCTACATCTGTGCTACTGTAAGATTGTTAAACTAGCAGATAAAATGTTTATTTTATTTAACAACATCAATATAATCAATAATAATAGCAACAGCAGCTTAACTATGCAACTTACAGCCACGAAATGAAGTGGATTCCAAATGCTTGCATGAAATGAAAAAGAAAATAGGCGCATTAATTGGAAAAAAAAAATCAAGTTGTATTAAATATAGAGATATTGCTTCTGTCTCAAGAAGCTCCTGAATGAGAAATTGATGATACCTGGGGAGCCATATGAGGAATTGAGTATGAGCCTGTTTTCATATGCTTGAAGCATCTGCTACTGACCTCAGTCAGAGGTGAATGTTAAGGTGAGGGTCATGGGCCTCTGATAAGACCATTGCACATTTTTGTTGTTAATAAATACAGGACTCCAAAAATTCCTGCAGTTATGTACATGTGAAGTATTTCTGTATGCCTGACCTGAAACAGAGATTTACGAAGGGTTAAGTCCTGCCCCAAAACTGAATAAACAAAACCAATACGGAAACTCTCATGCCACAACCCAAATATACATCAGTCCTATCCCTCTCACGAGATCCTAACATTAAAAAATAGCTGCTGGGTCCAAAACAAGGCTGAAAATACCCTTTCTGGAAATCAAATCAGGGAAAGCATCTAACCCCGGCGAAACGCGAGAGCGCAGCGCGGGGCAGAGCGGGGGCAGGAGAACCCGGGAGCGTTCCTGCGGGGAAAACACGACTTCCAGAGCTGGGGTTTGGGAATTCCACGTGCAGGGGAGGGAGGCACTTACGGAGCTGGCAGCGCTGCCCGGTGAATCCCGGCTGGCAGGAGCAGGTGCCCGTGGCGGGGTCGCAGTCGTCGCAGGCACAGGAGTTGGCGCAGCCCCGGCCCCAGCGGCCGCTGCTGCAGGCTGCCAAGGGAAACGGGGTCACAGCCCGCACCCGGCACCACCCCCAAACCCTGCTGCACCTTGTGAGAGAATACAACATGCACAAAACGGTACGGGGCTAAACTCCCGGCTGCAGCACAGGAGGAGAGCGTGGAAACAAAAGACCATTTTTGCTGGTCTGTTTCAGCTGGATGCAGATATTATCCCACCCACGTGAAACTGACCATTTGTAGACATTAAGCTAATCATTCATAAGCTGGGCTGAGGGAAATTTAGGTTAGATATTAGGAAAAAGTGTTTACTGAGAGAGTGATCAAGTACTGGAATCATCTGCCCGGGGAGGTGGTGGAGTTACCATCCCTGGATGTGTTTAGAAAAGACTGGATGTGGCACTCAGTGCCATAGTTTAGTTGAGGTGGCATTAGGGGATGGGTTGGACTTAAAGGTCAGTTCCAACCTTGTAATTCTGTGAATCCACACCCATCAGTCACAATTCTATAATTTCAAGGAAATAAAATATCAGCTATTGACTCACTCAGCAAAAATCAGCATAACCAGAATAGTTAATGCGTTTAACCAGACAGATTTGGGAGCACCACTCAAGCTTTCCCCAAAATACTGGGAAATGCAGCATGGACACAAAGGAATCTCACAATGTTTGTTAAAGCAACTTACTGCTTTCATCCTAAAATCACACAGCACTGACACAATTACAGCAATGTCTCACAGCATCTCCTTTCCTTCGAGTAAGGATGAAGATGAAAGTGCCTATTAGGGCAACAGAAACCTGGTTTTGGAGCTGGGAATCTGTTTAATGCCCAGTCTGCAATAGCTGGGAGAGCTGCCTTACTGAGATACCACTGCAAAACAATTTTTCTCAGATCTTATGCTGAATAGAAAGAAAAGCTTTCCTTTGTCATGGTCTCTCAATTCTCTAGATGGCCCAGGGAGTTGTGAAAAGCCATCTCAGTGGCTCTCCACACTACCAACTGGTTTGATTTTTAAAATATGCATATGGGTGGAAACTTCAGTTTTTCCCAGCATTTTCTTCAGTACAGAGCCTGAGAAGTCAGGTGCAAAACTTGCTGCTGTCAACACTGCCAATTAAATGATTTTATGTGTTTAAGACCAAGCTTAGAAAGAGGTTTGTCTTCTGTTGGCTTTTTGCAAGAGGCATCATGATGAATCAAGCAGAAGAGATGTGTCACAGGAAAAGGGAGGAATCAAGCAGGATGGCTTCACATTTATATGGTGCCATCCAAAAAGGGCAAATCTACTCTCTCACACAACCACCAATATGGAGAGCGATGCTAAAGTCAACAGAAGGATGCTCTGCTCTTCCAGAGAACAGAATTATTCACAGCATTTATATTCCCTAGTTAAAAAGTGACCTTTAGACACACGACTCTACATGCCACTCACTTGTTGAATAAATCTCCCCCAAACAAAATGAGAAATGGAGAATTAATCTCAAAACTAATCTGCACTGAAAATGAAAAACAAAACTGTCTGTCAGTCAAAATGCTGATGGGACAGATGGTATTGGGCAAAGGGATCCATAGTGTTGAAATAAGAGCTTATATCAATACTTTGCACTTCATCAGCCATCTATTTCAATGCTTTGAACCTGGATAATTAAGGATTATAACCACCCAGGCTGTGCAAACCCACAAACACACCATTTCAGAAGCAGTAAGATTAGCAAAACTATATCCAAAAACTGTAATAAACGAAGAGCAAACAGAGCTGGTTCCTCCACGTGCAGTCCCAGGGAGATCCCTGACTTACGGTGTTTGCAGTCGTGGCCAGTCCATCCTGGGGGACAGGAGCACTCTCCAGTGACATGGTGACACTGAGCACTGCTGCCACAGCTGCACAGTGACAGGCAGCCCAGGCCATAGTGCCCATCGGGGCAGGCTGCAAGCAGAGACACACTGTGACTTCACCCAGCTCACAACCCAGCCACAGACTCCTCTTCCCAAACAGGCAGCGACAGCTCACCCCCTAAAACAGGCTTTAGCTGAACCCAGGAACCCAAATGGCAACACAGAAATATCTGGGATCTGCACCCTGGGTGTCTGGGGCTGAGTCCTGGAATGTGGGAATACCCTGAGTGACTTCTGGGTACTCCTGTCCATGAGGCTGTTTCCTCAGAGGAGGAAAACCTTCCCCCAAAGCCATTTTGTGACTAATAAGAATTAAAAATGTGCCACCACCAAGGCCTTGCACAAAGCAGAGCTGCCCTCAGAGCCTCTGTGCAGCTCAGCAGCCACACTCAAGCAGCCTTTTAACACCCAGAGGCTGAAGAGCAGCACAGAACAGTTCCTTGAACATATTCCCATGGTCTCTGGCTGCAGGGATAGCACTGATACTGCTCCCTCATCTCCAGTATTATTTAATCCTAAATTATCTACACCAAGGAGTGCTGCTGCAAGCATAGCTCAAGAATGATGCCATGCAGGCCAGCTGGTCACACCTCTTGCCAAACAGCCAGGATTACACCACCAATGCTGTGGCTGTTAAACACTGTATTTCCAAGTACAGCTTGCCATAAATCAGGTCTAATGATAACATCCATTTGGGATGCAGCTCAGCTGATCACGTGCATTTATCTGCAATCTCCCTCCCACAAATAATGTCAAATCCAACCTGGGGAATTCCTGGAGATGAAGGGCACTTAATCTCAGATCAGCGTGTTTTAGCTCACAAAAGAGTAAGAAGGCAGAAATCAAACCATAACCTGAATTTTCAATCTGACCTTCTTTCCATGGGGAAGGCTGAGGCAAGGACTTACTGGCAGAGCAGGATGGCCCAGTGTAGCCAGGGGGACAGTCACAGGCTCCAGTTTCCCTGTTGCACTGTCCCCCGTTGGCACAGGGCTCGCAGGAGTTCTGGCAGTCTGGTCCCCACTGGCCATCTGGGCAATCTGGAGAAAAAGCACAATGAGGTGTAACCAGTGCCATTTTCTGTTTCAGGACAGTTGTAGATTTCTGTTGTTACCCCAAAGAATTTAAAAACAAGATTAAAACTGAGCTGGATTGTTATATTATCTCTACAGACCTACATCCCTGTCAGCCCTGCCATTAAACTGCAGCACACAAGAACACAGTGGAAGAGAGACCAAAGGCTCTCTCCCAATTTCCATCACAGTTTGTCTGTTTACTGGTTTGGGAAACAGCAAAATTCTACTTCTTATCATGTCTTCCAAAGCCAGGCACTCCCTACCTTGGTCCAGCACCTCACACACCTTGCTCACATGTAGCACCAGTCTTCCCAGCTGGGCAAACACACTGCCCTGTCTTTGGATCACACGGGGCTCCTCCACAGCTGCACCTCTGCCTGCAGCCCATCCCAAAGCTGCCAGGCTGACAAGCTGGACAAAAAACCCCCAAAGTCGTGGTTAGAAGCATTTTGAAGACATTAGGAGGCACCACGGCCACCAGTTTTAAACTGAGCTGTGCTGGTAGAAGTGATCAACTTAGAATTAGTGTCTGAGCAACAGGTGGTCTGAAATTGGCTGCACCAGAGCCCTGCAAAATTTGTGCCTGAAGCTTTAAAGGCAACTATTGTTACCTGGACAAATGTTAGTTTGGGTAACTCAGCCTTGTGCCTTGACCTTTGCAGGGAGAGAGAGACAGCATTTGCCAGGCTCCAAATATCAGTCTGGTTTCAGTGGGGAACTGCCAACTCGTATCAACAACAAATGTACCTGTTTATCTGCAACTTCTATATCTGAACCTAGGTTTCCTGAAGAAGCTTTCCCATCCCAAGTGTATCTCCCAGGGAAACATGCAGTGAGTACCTACACAAATGGCATTTTTCTCCATGAAACCCAGCTGGACACGGATGTTTGCAGGCTCCTGTCTCAGGATCACATGGAACATCAGGAGGACAGCTGCACCTCAGTTTGCAACCAGCCCCATAAAATCCTGGGGTGCACTCTGGAAATAGAAGCAGACACAGACCATGCATAAGAAAAAGGAAAAGTTAAGAGAAGTGAACAAAAATCAGAAAATAATTTCGCAGAAACTCGCAGAGAATATATTATAATGTACATTTGAGAGGTGTTGTTAACAAAGAGTAAGTACTTAATAAATGCTTACATTTCAAAGAGGTTGCTGCTTAAATGTAACTCAGAAACAGAGTGGCAGAATGCTCAAAGATTTATTCAATTAGAATACTTGAGGCTGTGTTCAATTAAGTACATTATAGAATTTGCTTCTTATACGTCCAAGTTCTGCTGCTCTCTGCCTTAGTGCACAGCCAGTGCTGGGCAAGGCATGCTCCCTGTCAGAACTGAACTCATCCCCAAGAATGATAAAAATATTAAATATTGTCATTATTGTTCTTCACCAACCCCACCAGAACTACTGCCATAAATGCAACACAGTCCTGCCTGGCCAGAGAAAAACCTGAAGGGAGAATCTTTATTGTGTTACTCCACTGCTGTCTGGAAAGGGCTACTGAGACATGCAAACATGAATGTGGGATGAAATTCTCTTTGAACTACCCCCAAAAACTACAAAGAGTAAGCTGAATTCAAAGAGCTGCAAATCTGAAGGCAAAGCAGCATTACTGAGCCTGTTTACAAATCACTCCACTGCCACAAAACACAGATTTTGCCACTTATTTACTGGCTGTGTCAAAAAAGCACAGAAATGAAAACTCACATGATCTTCATTATTTAAGGTTGTATTAGGATTTGGGTTCTGGGTTTCTGTTGTCATTTGACCAGGCTAAAACTCCTCCAATTGTCTATTCCCCTTGATGTCCCTGCAACCCTAGCAGGGTTAAATCCCCCAAAATCATTAGTAGGATATGAACATATCAGTAGCAGCAGCCAAACAAAGCAGACGGGCGGAAGGAGGAGAAGTTTCTGGGACAAAGGAATGAGCAGATGTGGGGAACCTGGCTGTGTGGGGTACCTTTCTGACATTTTTTGCCGTGATATCCAGGCTGGCAGGTGCAGGAGCCGTTCCTGGGGCTGCACTCCAGCGTGTGCTCCTTCACACACTGACACTCCTCCGAGCAGCCCGCGCCGAAGGCCCACCTGGGACAGGCTGCAGACAGGAGGAAAGGAAGCATCAGCTCTGTAATTATGCAGGAGCTGGCTGAAATTGCAGGCTGCTGCAGAATGCAACTGCTGCAAGAAGCAAAACCTCTGTTTCGCTTTCAGCAAGTATGTCCCCGTTCCTACAGCAGCACCTGTTCATGTGTGGGTGGGTAAAAAAAGAGTTTACATGATTCCTGTGTTAGGTCATTCACTTCATGTCAAGCAATAAGTTGTGAATGCAAGGACCAGAAACATTTCAAAGCAAACTCAGCTGATTTTCTGTATGAAAAAACCCCTGGGTGCACTCCAAGACAAAAGCTTTCATAATAAAACAAAATAAAACAAAACACAAAAGATTTTTGATCTTGCACAGATTTTACAAACAAAACATGTAAGTACAAAGAAACTTGATCATCTATTTTGCAAAGTTTTTGTTTTAATTCTTTTTATTCCATCTAATGTCTGATCCTCATCCTGTCCCAGCCAGCCCTGCTCCCCAGCTCCCACTCTCTCATCAGCAGTCATTAACCAGCCCCAATCAGACTCCAACCTCAGCAATAACCCTAATGATAACCTGTCCACCCCACCTATAATCCTCACCTTTAAGCATCAGTAAATCTCAGTCCTTATGGCAAAGATTAATCACTAGAGGAAAAGATTAATGAAGCTTCTGGGGCTTCCTGGCACATCTCAAAAGTCCTGTCCTCCTGCTACTCCCCACCCATTGCAGAACCCAAAGTCTTGCTCATTTTATCATAAAATGGTTTGGGTTGGAAGGTCGCATAAAGATCATCTCATTCCACGCCCCTGCCGTGGGCAGGGACAATCTTCACTATCCCAGGCTGCTCCAAGCCCTGTCCAGCCTGGCCTTGGACACTTCCAGGGATCCAGGGGCAGCCACAGCTTCTCTGGGCACCCTGTGCCAGGGCCTCCCCACCCTCATAGCAAAGAACATTTTTCTAACATCTTAGAAAAATCTCTCCTGTTTTAGTAAATCCATTCCTCCTTATCCTAGCACGGTGTGACTGTGCAAGAAGTCATTCTCCTTCCTTTCTGCCAGCCCCTTTGGGTGATGTGGAGTCTTTTACAGACTGTTAATGCTGAGCACACATTAAACAGATCCCAAACACGGCAGGGACTTACTGAGGTGGCAGAAGCGGCCATAGAGCCCGGGGTCACACAGGCAGGCTCCGTACAGTCTGTGGCAGTGGCCCTTGTTAGCACAGTTGCATGGTTTGTTACAGTTCTTCCCAAAGAAACCTTTTGGGCAACCTTTGGAGATAACAAACACAGAAAGGCATCAGCAGCTAACGGGTCAAAGCGGTTTGTAGCCGAGCTGGGGCTCTGCGCAGCCCTCGCCAGCCACCGGCTTTCCTCACCCTCTGTTCTGCTCATTCTTTAAGATAAAGGAAGGAGGGGGGAGAAGTGGAGAGGCTGAGGCAGAGGTGGGGCCGTACCGTCCTCGCAGAGGCGGCCCAGCACGCCGGGCGGGCAGCGGCACTGCCCCGTGCCGGGGTCACAGGAGCCGCCGTTCCGGCACTGGCAGGCGCCGGCACATCCCATGCCGAACGTCCCGGGGGGACAGGCTGTGGGGAGAGAGAGAGCAGGGAGAGTCAGCACACCGAGAAACCCTTCCCCTCTGCTGTAAAAGGAGCAAAACAAGGCTTTGGTCGTTGGGAAGGCTGATCAAGGGTCAGGGACACAAATCCTGTGTGGAGGGAATGAGGGAGCTGGGGGTGTTCAGCCTGGAAAACTCATTGGAGACCTCCCCAAAACTCCCTGAGAGGAGGGTGTAGCTGGGGGGGTCGATCTCCTCTCCCAGGCAGCCAGCAATAGGGCAAGAGGACACAGTCTTAAACCCCCTAAATCTCCTCCTAAACCAGGAGAGGTTTAGGCTGGACATCAGGAGGAATTTCCTCACAGAAAGCATGATTGGGCATTGGAATGGGCGGCCCTAGGGAGTGGTGGAGTCACCATCCCTGGAGGTGTTTAAGAAAAGACTGGATGTGGCACTCAGTGGATGAGAAGGTAGTGTTGGGTCATAGGTTGGACTCGATCTCAAAGGTCTTTTCCAGCTAATTGATTCTGTGATTCTGTGAAAACTGAGCAAGGAGAGAGTCCTTTCAGTTGAGCAGGCTCCGAACAAAGTTATATTCTTCTATAAAGCAGCACATATCCACCTGATATTTACTAGGACATCTCAAAGAATACTGAATTAACCAAGCTTTGGGAAGTATTGTCATGTATCCAACCCTCCCTTGCACATACTCCCCTCCCCACAAAGTACAGGCTCCAAAACCATTGCCTGTCAAGTCCAAAGCTTAAACATCAGAGCACAGCTTTGAATACTTGGAGATAAACATTTTAAACATTCCTTTTTTCTCTCCCAAACACCATTATGAAAATAATATCTTGTTTTTCAAATGTAGTTTCTGAACCTCCCCAGGTAATCATGGCAGCAATGGATCCACAACAGCAAAAACAAACTGAGATGAAACCTTGCTCTGCTGTTTGCAGCCTGAGCTGGCTGAGTGAATACAGTTGCTGGAGTCATCTGACTTCACTGACATTTTATCAATGTACATTAAGAAAGTTGACATTTCACATCAATTTCCATTCGGCTTCTTTGGTGCATTATTAGAGAAATTTAGTTCCAGTTTTCTCCACTGTTTTAGCTTACCCTAAACCTGCTTACCCTAAACCCATGAATTGTGCTGTATATTAAAAAATGCAAGAGAAGAGAGTGAAAGCAATCACATATGACTACTTCATACAGATTAGATATTGCATTTATCATTGTTCATGCTGACTTCACCAGACAGCAGGTTTGGCTCAATAACACAGTACTATTAAAGTTCTTTAAATTCCAGAGGTGAATTCCATTAGACTACATGCATGGTTATCTAGTGCAAATGTACATCATAAATGTTGTTATTTATGAAATGAACTAAAGAATTTGGATAGTGCCTTGAAATTTTCATAATCTATCACCACCAGCACACCAGGAACAGAATTAAGAATATTCTCTTGATAGCTTGAACTGTCTTAGACAGACTGGAAATTATCATTTTAATCCTCCTCATTCCTATTCTCTTAGCTGCCCCCAGTGTTTACAAGCCAAACCCACCATCAGTCTCCCAAAATAACCACGGGCAGACTGTTGGTTTCAATCACTTGCTTGATTTTTCTACATTTCTGTCCATGCAATGACGTCTCCTAAACAATCTTGATGGCAATTAACCTGAAGAGTGCTGTCTACTGATGTCAAGTAATAAATTTTCATCGACTTTTTGTCTCACCAGTGACAGCAAAGACTTTCTGAGAATGATGGGCCATCATGTCACACACACCACGAAATGGAGGGACCCATCTCAAACAGGAAATCTGCTGTATGATGTCTCAGACAAGCAGCAGACAAGTTTTGCCAAACTGCAGATGAAGAACAGCACATCAAGAAATCACCACTCTCTTTCCAATGGATTTTGACACATACTTCTGAATCAGAAAGATCTTCTGCCAGGAAACAGGAGCAAGGAGGGTGAAAAACTATTATAAAGGGCACTGACTTGGCAACAGAATTCTGAAAAATAGCATTTCCAATACGAAAAATTAACTGTTCCAAGAAAGCGATGCTAATAATAAAAAGAGCGATAAGGAAAAAGAAATGGAAAACATAAGAAAAAAATTCAAAAGGCAATGTCTTGGGGTGCTACAATGGAAAAAATCAAGCTTAGCATACATGTCCACCCAGACTGTCACACCAACTGTGGGGACAGACTTCTGGAAGTCACCAAGGCAGGTTGTGGAACAAAGCATGGCCAGCAAACTTTGGCAGCTTTTAGCAACACAGCAAATGGGAATGAACAACAACCAAATATTTAGGATTCTGTCCTGACCTTCACTGGAGGGCAGGGACCTCTGTGCACTGCGGCATCACTTACAGCTCCTATTTCATGTGCCCCAGCACAACACGTGTGATTATGAGACAGCTGTGCTCCTTTGGGAGCTTCACAGATGAGAAGTACAAGATGTTACTCCCATTCCCCACCTGCAGAATTCCTGCAGGAGGATCATTCCCCCTCCCAGCCCCTGTACTCACTCTCATTGCAGATGACACCAGCCCAGCCGGGCGGGCAGACACAGCCGCTGCGCTCGCTGTTGCAGCGGCCCCCGTGCAGACAATCCTCACACCTCAGGCTGCAGTCCTGGCCAAACGTGTCACCCAGGCACACTGACAACCACAACAAAAAAAAAAACAAACAAAAACCACACAGGGCTGAGTGAGCAGCCAGGCAAAAAAGGCTCCCACAAGCTCTTACCTATGGCTAGGTTGCAAACGCTGCCAGTCCGGCACAAAAGATGTGGCAAAATGGGCCCTCCTGAATTTCCCTCTTCACATTTTTGACTCTGAAGTAGAAGGACAGCTGTGTGTTCAGCTGGAATTTACTCCCCTAAATGCTGTAATTCTCCAGCAAAGAGCACTTCAAGCTAGTTTTTAAAAGCAAGAGTTTTGCTTTCAGAAAAAATGAATTTGCACCTCATGCTTGATAACATTGTATATAACTAGAAGAATTTATTGGGACTTTCCTTCTCTTCTTGACAGGCTATCCCTGTTGTTTTACTGCAGTAAGTGGATGTAGTGCTACTTAAACATAGTTCAGTGATATTTTCAACCACATAGTTTGAGTGTTCTAGGAAAACAAAGCAAAATACACATTTATCACGTCTCTTCTCCTCAGGGATATGAAGAGTTTTATACAGGAAACCTGATGTGAAAATGCATTTTTTCCCTCTCCTTCCCCACACTCCTTTTATCCCTTGCACCCTCATGTTCTTTTTGTGGGGTCTGTTGAGACAGGCATGCAAAATAAAGTGACTGTCTGATAAAACACTTCAGTGGCATTGAAGATCCCATCCACAGTTTAGAGCCTTCAAGGCTTTATGGCTGTGGCTGGAGGCTTTTTGGAAGGGGATTTTTAACAGCACCTGAAAGTGAGCTGGCAGCTTATTTCAGCCTACAGTAAGTGACAGGCTGGTTGCATTTCACCACCAGTTTTCTGTGTGAGGCCAGATTTCCTCTAGGTCTGAGCACCCAACTGTTCCCTTTTCTGTAGCTGAACAAATGCCCAAGCTTTCAGGGACATTCAGAATCCCAGTGCTCCCACTTGGAACAGGGTACAAATTCGTACTTCAGGAGAAGAATACAGACCACCACCATTAAAAACATCATGCTTCCACCTTAAAAAGTCATTCTTTTTAAGAATATAACTGAAAAAGTTATAGAAAATATTTAATTACTTGCACCAGCTTACTGTTTAAAGCAGGCTTTTTTTATAATATAGATAGCAGCACAACACCATATCTGAAAATACAAGGAATAAATTGCTGTTTGGGAGGTAAAAGAACTTACTAAACCATTTCAAGTTCCTTTTCTCCGTCACCTTTTCATACAAACCACTGCATGCTGTAAGGCCTGAGCCTTAGAAAAAGTGCAGCTGCTCAGCTGTGACTGGTAACACCCAAATTTCTGTGGCTAAATATAAATAACACATGCAAAAAATGGTCAATAAATATTTGATTGTGGTTTCTAGGCCCGATAATTTTGCCTTTGGTTATCTCATTTATCAGTTTCCCAGTTGGTTATCGGTGTCGTCGAGTCCGGCTGGATGCTGCGTGATTTGGGAGGGTCTTAACAGTTTTGTTCACAAAAATAAGTTAATATTTTATTAAAGCCAAGACCAGC
This sequence comes from Illadopsis cleaveri, assembly GCA_013399915.1. Taxonomy (NCBI): domain Eukaryota; kingdom Metazoa; phylum Chordata; class Aves; order Passeriformes; family Timaliidae; genus Illadopsis; species Illadopsis cleaveri. Next base: position 473,945 of record VXBB01020346.1, on the reverse strand, counting down.
TCCTGATTTTTGCCTGTAGGGCACAGTCCTCAGATGGGCAATTATGGAGTTTATATAAAAATCACAGGACACACGTAGGAAAAAACAAGAAATCCTCCCTGGTGATCCACCAGCACAAAGCAAACACAGGGTTTCACCTCATAATACTCCTAAAATTGTGAAGTTTCCACCTTTGGGTGGTAAGAGTGAATCATGCAAAGCCCAGGTGGGTGCAAAGCTGCTCTGCACCCACTCCTATGCCAGTGGGTGCTCCTGTGCTGTTTGCCACCACTTGAGCTGAGCAATATGTGGATGAGTTGGTGTTTTTCCCAGAGTCAAGGGAAACCTGAATCTTCAGAGGATGGTTTTTAACACAGACAAAATGCAAACATCTTAAACAAAAAGCCTCCAGTTGTTATAAAAGGGTTTGTAAACAGGGAGCCATACTCCCTGCTCTTGGAGAAGGGAAGTGTTTCCCCAGGGATTTAGTGCACTGCAGTGAGCCATGCCATCCTCCCACCCTGGGCACGATGAGTTCTCTCTGGCTGCTGCCCCTGAGGCTCTGTGCAGACACCCTGTTTTCCAAGCAGCTTCCCAGCCACTGCTTGCTGTGCTGCTCACTTTTCCCCTGCCTCCCTTCCCAAGGCATCCAGGCAGCCTTTTGGCTCCTCAGACATGTCCCATTTGGGATTTGGGTGGTAACACCTTATCCCTACTGGCACGGCGACGGGCAGCATGAAGGATCAAAGCTCATCCCCCCTCCTGACGCTGAGCCCCACCAGCCCAGCCCCAAATCCTCTCCCTGAGACTACCCCCCCAGTTTGCTGTGCTGGCTCAGGGCCCTGCTGGTCACTCACCAACCCTGTGCACCAGGGTGAGCTCTCCTCGGGGGTCTCCATCCTCGCCCAGGGACCCCAGTGTGTAGTGGAGCAGCTGGGGGGGCCCTCGGAACTGCAGCCCCGGGGCTGCCTCTTCTACATCCACCTCCTCCACACCTAGGGCTGGAAAACACAGCCATCAGCACCTCAGCCTGCCTCCACACCCTCTCATTTACATCTTTTTTTACTTTTATGATGTCCCAGTCACACCTCTGCCCAGCAGTCCCAGCCCAGATGTTTTCTCATTTGTGCTTACAGGGTTTCTGCTATCAAAAAAAAAAAAAAAAGAGAGAGAAAAGGGGAGACACCCTCCCCGCCCCATCTTTCCCTAATCTTTCTTCTGGGGAAAAAAAAACCTCTGCTCCTGGAGAATCAAAATTAAACGAGGAGATTCATTTTCCTCACTTGAAGTTTGAGATTATTTTTAGTTAATGAAGGTCATTACTCTTGCTCGTTTTGGAGATGACAAATAGAAAGTGAGGCCGGCTGTGCAATTTATTTTCAGAAACATTAAAATTTGAGCCTTAAAATGACGGGAAATCAGTTGGCTTTCTTTTTGGTGTGGTTAGAATATCAAACTCTGGCTTAAGGTTTAGCAGTTGCTAAACTTGGTTGTAAAATTGAGTTGCTCTGCTAAACTCTGGACTGGTTACACTGGCAGAAATCCAGAATAACGTCACTGACTAATGGAAAACTTGCCATGGTTGATCAAAGAAGAATCTGGCTACCTTTTTTTTTTTCCACAGGATGTTAAACTTCATCAAATAGTGCAAGAAAAGTGTCAAAATAGTATTTATTTCTAAACCAGGAGCTTTAGGTTTTCAAACATGTCCAGGGGATTTAAGTGTTCATCTGCCATTAATCTTTTGCAAAACCCATTACTGGAGGATGAACTTGGATCCACGCTCTGCACGTAGCCCTACCCTGGCCACGTTCAGAGATGGCTCAAGCTGGGCTCCCAAAATCCCAGGATCTGTGAAAATCCCCGTTCCAAAATCACTTTTTAAATCAGTGGGAAGTACTTAATGGCCCTCAAGTTTTGAGAAGAACTCACCCACGCAGGCCCATCTGCTGTCCCCAAGCCTGTAGCCCTCCTTGCAGGCACACTCGTACGACCCCAGGGAATTCACACAGAAATGGTCACAGTTGCCATTATCCAGACGACATTCATCCACATCTAGAAAATCCAGACATAAATGGTGATTAGGAACAAGTGCTTCTGCTTGGAGAGCCCCTGTTGTGCCCAGCTGCGTCTGACAAATTATTCTATACATAAGAAAACACAATTTTTCTTATCTGTTTTGGGGCTGACCGTTTCTCTCTGCTATTGGAGGGATGAAAACATTTCAGGGCAACAGGGAGCAGATTATTTCACTGATGTTTTTGTCTCGAGTGAAAACAGATGCTTTAAGCTGTTAAGCTCAGTTGATCCTTCCGTTATTTTGAGGGCTCTTCTTTTGTGGAAGGAGTGTTTAACACACATCAATATATAGTGTCCATGGAGAGAGGAGGGGAAGTTTCTCTTTGCTGGCTCATCTCCCACATCCCCACTTCCCCACCCTGGAAGCTGGGTTGTTCCTATATTCCAGCCTCACAAAGTGGAAATTACACGTCTGTAAAACCTCATCAGCCAAGCTGGCATGGGGTCAGTGACTCTCATTAGGGCAGTCCCTGCAAAGGGCTTTGACAGCATTTCCTCTACCCTGGGCTGTGATTAGTTAGACCAAGCCACTGGTACCAAAGGACTTTTGACAAGGGCATGGAATGATGCAGGACAAGTGGGAATGGCTTTAGACTAACAGAGGAGAGGTTTAGATTGGATATTAGGAGAGAATTCTTCCCTGTGAGGGTGGTGAGGCCCTGGCTGCCCAGACAAGCTGTGGCTGCCCCATCCCTGGATGTGTTCCAGGCCAGGTTGGACAGGGTTTGGAGTGACCTGGGAAAGTGGAAGGTGTCCCTGCCCGTGGCAGGGGTGGAATGAGATGACTTTTAAGGCCCCTTCCAGCCCAGCCCACCCCCTGGTCCGTGCTCACCGTCGCAGGAGCAGCCGTCAGGGCTGAGCTGGAACCCCGCCTTGCAGGCACACTCGTAGCCCCCCAAGTAGTTGATGCAGAACTGGGAGCAGCAGGACTCTCCAGTCTCACACTCGTCCACCTCTGCAAGGAAAGGGCAGCACATTCAGCCCCAGAGACACCCCAAGCTGCTGCCACAGCTCTGCTCATAGTTACTGTGCCGCAGCACTCACTGCTTTGCATCCTCCTTCAACCACATAAACACTGTCTGAATCCTGACAGCAGCTTCTCTCTTCTACCTTCTCCCATAGCAGCCAGGACCCTCCATCTCCTGGGAGAGGCATCTCCTCTACAATTCTGAGCTGCCATGAAGGGATTTAAAAAACACCAGCTGGTCTCGCTGGTGACTGAGGTCAGGACACAAGGGAATGGCTGGCTCTGTGCCAGGAATTTTAAGGTTGGATATCAGAAAAGATTCTTCTCCCAGAGGGTGCTGGGCACTTCCCAGGCTCCCCAGGGAATGGGCACAGCCCTGAGGCTGCCAAAGCTCCAGGACGGTTTGGACAATGCTCCCAGGGATGTCCAGGGTGGGGCTGTTGGGATGTCTGTGCAGGGCCAGGAATGGGACTCAATGATCCTTGTGTGTCGTTTCCAACTCAGAATATTCAATGGTTCTATGAAAAGAGACAACAGCAAGGACCCATCAGCCCTCAAAAACATTTAAACTTCTTTACATTCAACCTCATTCAATGCAAACTAACAATGCCCTGATCCAACCAGGCATTTGCTGGACAGCAGCAGCCTGGAAGCTTCAATTGTGGTTTCAGATAACTGATTTCTTGTTGCCTCCTCCTGCTCTGTGCCCACTCAGGAACTGGTATCATTGACACTGCTGTTGTGGTGATTAGATGGGGGAGCTGAGCTGTTATCTGTGCACTGCAGGCTCCTGGCTGCTGTCAGGCTGCTGAGCAGGTCAGTGGCCATCCAAGGGCCACCTTGTCAATGCTGAGTCTGCAAAACGCTCCTGAACGTGGCCCGGCTGAGCAGCTGCAGATGGGAAAGGTCAGTGTCTCAATTAACCTTGGAAAGAGCACCAACTTTATGAGGAAACAGGGACAGGAGAAGGAAAATGTAATTAATCAATCGAGGTGAGGAGGTCAGTGTGAAAATGATTAATGCAGGTTGTTTGAAGGCAGTGTTTTCCAGAAATGTCACAAGCTGAGCTCTTCTGCAGTACGTCAGGTGATGCCTTGCTCTGGTTTCCAGCAACAGCCCCTTGTTTGTGTAGGAATGCAAAATCTGCATCCAACAAAAAGGAGATTTTTGCTGTTAAGAGTGACTTTTCATGTCCTCAGCCTTCCTCTGTGTTCTCCCCCTTCCCTTGCTGTGTCTGGAGTATCCCCAGCAGCAGGTCACTGAGCTGGGATGTGGGCAGGAGGCTGCTCTGCCTCCTGTCAGCTGTACAGACAAGACTGTGTAACCCACCCATCCCTGTGAGGCTCTGGCTCCAAATCTGCCTCCCAAACTTTTTCCGTTTTGCTTTTTAAGCTCCATCATCACCCGCCCTTGCAGCCCTCAGTGCTTCCCTCCTCCCCTGCTCCTCCTCTCTCCTGCACTTGGCTTTTTTTCCTTGCAAGACTCCTTTTGTCTGTAATGCCTCTCACACTCATCATTGCTCCCACTCTGTACCTGTTCTCATCATCTCATATCTCACTACACTGCTTTGTGGTGCCTGTTCCTTTTTCCATCCCCCCTCTCTTCCTGGCTATTCTTAAAAATTGTAATGGCATAGTGACAGCAAGCCCAAAGCAGAATGACATAGTTTGCATGGCAAAAGCCATAAACAAAACAAAACCACGAAACAAACACACACAAAAAAAATCTCATAGTAGAATTGCTTAAAACATGAATGAATTTTTAAGCTCTTGTCTCGAAATAAACCCAAAGATTGCTTTCTGTTGCTTTCACCTCCCAAGTGAGGCTTCTCACAGGCAGAAGTGTAACCTCATCACTGAGCAAATCTGATGGAAACACAGCAGACTCTGGAGCACGAGGTGGAGTTTGTGCATGAAGCACCTGGGAGCAGTTCTGCTGCTGCTCCCAGCCACCAGCTGAGAAGGGCAGGGAAGCAAAGTCAGGTCTGTGGTGTTTGGGCTGCCCACGGTGAGACAAGGCCACGGTAACAGGTGATGATGCCCCGGTGTCATTCCCATCCCTCCCCTCGCTAGTGCCTCATCCCAGAGCCAGGCAAGCTGGGGCAGCGCATTAATTAACACCTGCAGAAGGAGGGAAGGAAGGCACGGGGAGGCGATTCCCCGAGCCACAGCTCTCCTGCAGGCTCCCCGGGCCCTTCCCCACCTGCCAGCTCGGGTTACCTGTGCAGGTTTTGCCGTCCGTGCCCAGGCGGTGGCCGCGGTCGCAGGAGCAGCGCGGCCCCGCCGCCGTGTGCTCGCAGCGCTGGGAGCAGCCGCCGTTCCCGTCCCGGCAGCTGTCCACGATTTCCATCTCGATGCCTTGCAGGGAAATAAATCAAAAGGATGTTAAAAAGCAAGCCCCGGGGTGGCGGGAGTCACTGGAGGATCAGCCTGCTGTAAAGCAGCAGCAATAAGTGCTGTAGCAGTGAGTATAATCAGCTCACACCCCCTCCCCAGAGGAGCGGGCTTTGGAGTCACTGAGCTCCAGGTGTTTGTGTCAGAACAGTGGATGCTCTCAAATTCAGCCATGTGAAACTGGTTCAGTGTCCCAGCAGCCACCTGCTACAGGAGCCTTCCCAGGTTTTCTCAGGTTTATGCTTTAGTTTGGACACAGTGTTGTCCCAAAGGAGGAACAGAACCATCTGAGGAGCCCAGGTGTTGCCCCTCAGCCCTGCCTGATACACTGATAAACTTTGAGTTTTGCATGGGAAAGGCAAAGAGCTGGATTCTGAAACATCCCCCAAACACAAAGGCATGGAAACTTCCTCAGGGGAGCCCTGCTGGTGAAATGGACACTCAACCAGAATGCAAAACAATCTCCAAGTTTTGGTTCTTGGATGTCCCTTCAGGAGGACACAGCAGCTTCTCCTTTGTCCCCTACAGCTAAGGCAGGGTGGTACAGTGCCACTGCCAGCCCCCTGTGCCCTGACAGACTCCCATGCCCTCCTCTTGTGGCTGCACTGGACAGTCCTCAGATTACTCTGGCCATTTCCAATGGGAACCCTAACATGAAAAAGGGAACACCTGGCCAGCTCATTCCCACCCACAGCTATTTCATCAGATGATTTCTCCAGGATGAAAAGAAACCATAGGGTTGGTTATAAAGTTTTTCATGAAGGATTAGCCAGCTTGTCCTGTTACAGATCTATTTAGAGAGGAAATAATTTCTGCTACTCCATAGGGGAACTGAGAAACACCCTTCCTAAAGGAGCCACTGTACTTCCAGAAACACCCCAGCTCAGAGTGGTGGCCATCAGATTCTGCACAGAATTTCCTCAGACACATCTGTGTTGGTGGGCTCTGCTCCTGCCCCTCTTTGTTCTCCCAGGGAGCAACGTGCTTGCCAACAAGAAATATAATTCCAGCTGGAACAGGGTATAAATTAAGAGAATAAATATCTCTGCATCTCATGCGTAGTGTGATTATTTGCACCAGGGAGAAGAAATCGTGTCTCCTGTCCAGTGTGTTAAGCTGGGATTTAGTAAACCCGGCGATTAAATGCAGAATCTGACTTTGTATACGATCATCATCATTTACTTTGTCTCAGTTCTTCATCAGTAAAACTGAAATACCAGCTCTTCCCCAGCCATTGGGGAAATGAAAGAATAAACAAAGATTGTAAATTGCTCAAACACTGGGATAATCCTGATCATAAATATATGCAGAATGTTTTTATTTTTATTGTTTGCTCTGCAATATTGTGCATGAGGCACAGAGAATCACCATCCCCTGAGATCTGCTGAACATCCAGAAAAAATAATATCAGAAAAGCACAATGAAATCTAAGTGGTCTAAACCTCTTTTTTATGCCTATGACAGAAGATTTCACATCTGTACATTAATCACATTTCCTCTGCCAGTGCACCACTCACAGTTCCCCATCACCTATGAAATAACTCTCCAGGATGTCTCTCACATAATTGGGTTTTGTTTTCAATGTATGTTAATGCCTTGAAACTTGATTTCATTCTTAATAACTATTTCTTACACACACATTCTTAAATAAAGCACTCATTCTCTGGCATGCAGCATATTTTCCTAAGGAAGCTCTGCTGAAAGCTCTTGCACAGTATTATTAGATTGAATGATCTTTGCCCACCTCTTTGCTAAAACAGGTCATGCTTTTGTCTGCATTCCAGGGAGCTTATGTTAGGTCCATAATAACCCCAACTCTTCCACATCACCTCCTTTATTAATCTAAATTTGCCCTCAAGGGCAGGCCAGGGATCACCTATCAGCCAACAGCACTGGGAGTCAGTCCCCCTCTCCAGACAAGCCGTGTTGATTAACAAACCCCGCTGGCAAGAGGTGAGTATGTGAGGAAAGACAACAAAGCTAGCTTTAGTTTGGGAAGTTTGAATTATTCAACTGCTTTTTCACCCCAAATCTATCTTTTTTGTTGCCTTTTTTTTTTTTAAAGAATCCTCTTAATGGTGTCAATAATCTCAGGAGAAAACATAAGCAAACCCAGACAGGTAAAGGCAAGGGCAGAACATCATGTTGGTTTTTTCTTGCATCAGGTCTGTAAGAAAGCTGTGAGGAGGAGGAGCAGGAGGGCAGGAATGAATACATTTCACAGAACAGCAGCATTCTGGTAACTCTGCAGCAGAATTCACTAGACTCTGAAGATAAACCAACAGGGCTATTTGCTAAGGCAGTAATTAAGGTCTGTGAACACAGGCTTAGGAACGTGTCACCCTGCAAACCCAGCAGCAGCAGCGGAGGAAGAAAACAGCGTTAAACCTGAGCTTTGCATACACTTATTCTGCTGGGAATGCTAATCCCAATGAATGAGAAGGGAGGCCTGGCAGGGGGCAGGGAGGAGAGGCTGAGGAGAGCAGGGTCACTTACGGTAGCAGCGGCGCCCGTCCGCCCCCAGCTCGAAGCCGGGGCTGCAGGCACAGCTGAAGGAGCCCGGGGTGTTCACACAGCGATGGGCACACCTGGCCCTGCCCTCTGCACACTCATCAACGTCTGCAAGCACAGAGAAAGTCCGTCAGATGGGGGTTGAAATAAAAAATAATGCTGTTCTGCGTGGACACGGGTGGATTTCCAAATATCTGCTGGAAGGATTATCCTGGTGTCAGTCTGTAAAGGACAGCACCAATGGACCCAGGAACACTGTACTCACATTATTCTCCAGAACAATCTTTTTCTCTGAGCACCAGTGACCTTGAACTTCTCAGTGTGAACATTTACTGTATCAAACACTGTATTTGCAGTATCAGCCAAAGAAACTTATTTATTATTCCTGTAAAAAGAGCAATGGCCAAAGAAGACCTCGTGTGAGGAACTCAGAAGAAACTTCCAAAACTCTGAAATTATCACCATGTCCTCCAAGCCATTATAGTTAAATGAATAGAACAGGAAATAGCTGATTATTTTCTGAATGTCAAATGAACTAGATTAAGTGGTGGTTGGGTTTCAGCTGGGACGATGGAGACAGATAACCCCTGAATCCTGCAGCTGCTTCTGCAGCAGTGCACTGGGGAGGCACCTGCTGCAACCACAGCAGCTTCACCAGCCCTGTGAGGAAAGGAAAATGTGCAGGGCATTAAGGGGGGAGGCTGCTCTTCCCCCAGTCCTCTGTCAAGAAGGCTGCTCCTCAGCTTCACACTTGCTGGTCTGTATTTTGGAGTTAAATGCCCCCAAAGGTGTCCAGTTTCCTAAAATCTCAGTGGAACATAAAAGTACTTTTAAGGAGCAATTAGTTAAAAGACCAAAAAACCTCAAAAAACCCAAAACCACAAAAAACTGACACTAAATACAGCTGCACAGAACACTGACCTCCATGCAAAGACTGACATCACACATGGCAAACCCCTGATCCATCTCCTGTTCCTTCCCATTCTGACATCTTTCTGGTTATTTATTGCACCAGTCCTGGGTCAGTGTCTTGAAAGTGGCAGGGGGCAGCCTGATGTGCAGCTCTTTCCTTTTTATCCCAGCAACCCCCTTTCCAGCAGATTTGCCCCTCCACTTGTGCTGTGCCCAGTGCTGTGCTCGTGGCCCCTGCACTTGAGCACAAGGAGCTTGACAACTGCAATCAGGCTCCTTGCAAAGAGAGGCCCCAGGCAGTGCAAACACCACACACTGGCTCATGAAAATTTCAGGACAAATGACAGCTTCTCTGAAGCAGCCATGGGAGCAGCTGCTGCTTAGAATAAAATGGGTTATTTCTCCTTTTTCTCTAATTGTCAGTTTGCGGGTACACTGTGCTGGCCAACGCTGTAAATATTCTTTTCTCTTCTTCTTTTTTAAATAGAAAAATAAAAAAAAGTTGAACCACAGCCACCATCCTGCAAGCTTCTTCTTCTCCTACAGCTAATAGCTGAAGTATGACACTTCAGCTGCCCTCTGTTTCCTTCCAGCTTGGTTTCCAGAGAGTCAAACAACAGCTTGAATTTTGCAAAAGACATTGAGTAACTTCTAGGAGCAAAAACCAATAATTGTATATCCATGGTAAGACACGCTGCTTAATGATTCAAAAGATTGTTGCCATGAGGCTGGGGAGAAAATTTGTTCCAATATATAACACTGCAAGTTAACTCAGTGATTCAGTTTATACATAAATCAAGGGAAATGTCAATGTGCATCTGAGATAAAATGAATAACAGGCTGACCCCACTGCTAAACCCACTGTTGTTCCCATCCACTCATTACCAGTACATTACTTGAAAACAGTTTTTATTTTCAGTAATTACTCATGAGTAATTCCAGTGAGAGAGAATCACTAAGATGTGCCATTCTACTCACAGAAGGGCTTACAGGCAAGTGAGTAAAATACTCAGAGTAGGCAGTAAATATTTTGAAAGCCACCTAGCACCCTTTATATGAGACAACAATTTAAATATTGGAAAGATTTTGGTCAAGTTTTCAAAAGAGGAGTGTAAAATTACTGTCTGAAAAAATATATATTTATATATATATATATTCACACACACATCCCCCCTAATCCTGACTTGGCTGTTAAAAATCTGTGCACCATCAAGTCCACAAATGCTTTTTACTTCAAAAAACTGCTAAACTCTTCCAAGAGTTTCACTGAAAGAGAAAAGCAGGTATTTTGACCTCTATTTCCCCTACATTTTGGGTCAGAAACACTACAGATCCTTTTGACAACCCCAGACTAAATAGAGGACTTTAGAATTCAACTTTTCAGGCTCCTCTCTTTGGAAATCTTACACATCATGATTTCTTCCTTCACAGTAGTTTCTCCATTAATATGGAAACAGTTCTCCAGCTAAAAAGCCCTTTGAATTCTAAGTAGGTTTTCAGTGACCTGGTTCAGAGTTTTACTTGAACCAATTTTCCAGGAGCTGTATCTGGGACATTATTTTAAAGGGACCCTACAAGAATAACACCTACAGCATTCACAAACCCAGTTGCTAGAAAGCATGACTTAGGAGAACACAGAGGAATTTTTCATCCCTAAAAAAGTCCTTCAAGACTATGGGCTGACGTGAGTATCACAGAGAGAAACACTGTTTCAAAATGCACAAATACATTTGTGTATCACATTCTTTTCCACTCACAGCTCAGCGAGCCAGAGCACTGATTAATAACTTTCTCCACAATAAAGAGTCTGGGGTTTCTTACCTAAACAGGACTTTTTGTCTGCAGACAGAGAATGCCCTGGGTGACACTCGCATTTTGCAATTCCTCTCTCATTCTGACAGATTTGTGAGCATCCTCCATTCCCACTTGTGCACGGGTCTATCACTGAAACCAATTAGAGCACACTGTCAACTGAAAGGTCACTTTTTGCCTGGAAATGGTCTTACCTGCCATTGTTACAACTAACGGCGAAGCAGCTGTAAGAGATTAGACTGGGAAAAAAATGTGACAGCAGCTGGTGAGTAAAGCTGCTGTTTTTCTGGATGCTCTTTGTTGCTGGACAACATTTGTCACAGAGCAGCAACGAGGGTTTAAACAGCAGGAAACCGAGCTTGTATTACATTGGAAGTAGGACAAAAAAAGTACATTTTATTGTTATTTTGCTGTACTTGAACAGATTTCAAGAGTTCTCTAAACAACAGCAATTAGCACTCCAGTATGTGTGAATCCATAAACACACACAGTGATGGAGTTCACCACAAAACAATGAATATTTAAAAGGCTCTAGAGGAAATAAACACTGAAGAGCCCCCAAAGACATCTTTCAGTCTATAAACGTATGCCATTCATGTTGTACATCAAGGCTTTTTCCTCTTCTTGAACAATAACATACCTTTTCAAGGATAAAGTACTTCGAAAAACTTTTGTAAAGTGCCTACAGAAGCCTCCATCTTGAAGATTTCACTGTGTTTTATGGATTTATTTCTGGGACATGTACCTGCTGGAAGCATACTGCCCAAATAGAGACTTGGCACACCCCAAAACAGACCTACCACAACTGCTCAGACAGGTCTGACTTGGGTTAAAATCTGACATTCTGCACCAGGCTGAAATTTTGCTTTGGAGAATTCATTACACCAAAATTCTGGTGAATAACATTGCACAGGTAAATTTGGAGGACACCTTGAAAATGTGTCCTCTAGGGTTCTGCTTAACTTCAAATAAAACTTCTCAAAAGCAATACCTGTTTCCTTACAGCTCTAATTCAGCCTCAACATTTTACTAATCAGTGTCTGATTGGAGACAGATGACCAACATTCCTCACTCATCTCCACCCTAACATTTTCTTTCCTTGCTCTGTATGAGCCAGCTTCTCTGAGAGCCCCAGAGGATAGTCACAATCAGTTCAACAACTGGATCAGGGCTTGAGGAACCCTGGGGAAGGGCTGAGGGAGTTTTGCTCTGGACTTGCCTGCCTTGCTCTTCCACTGGCCACAAGGAGAAAGGAACAAGAAAGAAAAACCTCTATTTCATGTGGATTTAAATATGGGGCAGGGCTTTTTTCATCATTTTTCTGTGCAGCCCAGTGGCATTTTGTGCCACCGTTTGGTAAAGGAGGAAGCTGCCACAGAACACCCTCAAACTCCCTGATGTCACCTCCTGCCACCTCAAGAGCACACAACACACAAACCGTTCCAGTCTGCAGGGCTGAGTTTGACTTGACAGTACTAAAAAAAATAAATAAAAAAAATAGTAAAAAAAGCACGGTTAGGGATGTAGAACTGAAATTGGACTTCTGACACGATAGGTTGCAAATAGGTTTCCAAGGAACAGCAGCACTTCATCGTGCATGACACTTCCAAGGCTGACAACTTGGCTCTGCAGCTTGACAATTTGCGGTCTACAAAGGATTTAGCTCCAAGCAAGAACTCACTCCTTGCTGATATGAAATATCGAGTTATTTGCCGATTCCTTTTCTATTTGGGTAAATTAAATGAAATCACTATCAAACAGCATCTGTTAAACCTGCATATTATGGAGGTTTTTCAGAGCAGCTAAAGCTTTAATTTGAGAATGATTGCAGCGCGGAGTAAAGCTGGTAATGCTCTGTGACATGACAACAGGCAAACAACAAATTACACGGTAGATGTTAGTAAAACATAGTAATTCAAATAAAGGTAGCAGCCTCGGAAATCCTTGGATGAGGTAAGTTTGTAAAGGGAGGATCTTCAGGACATAAGGCAATCAGTGATTGACTTGCTTTCCAGTGATGTGTGTTCCTGTTAGAAGCAGGTTTCAGGAAAAGCCAAAAATAACTCATTAGTGTTCTTTTTTTCACACATTTGCCTCTTACTGGTTCATTTAATAACTTTAGTAGATAACAGACTCCATCCTACAAAGCTCTACTCCAAGCTGTTAAACACTATGGTGAAAAATTTACTGGCATGGTTTCATTTCCCAGGTGCCTCAGGACACAGAAATCTCAGAAGGGTTTGGGTTGGAAGGGACCTTAAAGCTCATCCAGCTCCACCCTCTGCCGTGGGAAGGGACTCCTTTCACTATCCCAGGTTGCTCCAAGTCCCACCCAGCCTGGCCTTGGACACTGCCAGGCATGGGGCAGACCTTCCAATCCTTCATTGCAAGGCTGTAAACAACAGGCTCTCCAGTCCTATCTGCCATGACCTCTAGAGCACCTAAAGAAAAGAGCTTTGGGCCTTATCAAATTCATTTTCACGGCAACCATGACTTCACACTGAGAAAAAATAAAGTGGTAAAGAGCAAAATTGGCAGGCTTGAGTGTTTCTCTAAGGCTTCCCAGGGCTGTGGGTGCAGTATTAACTCCCAAGGAGTCCACAGGGATGAATCCACACCTGCACAACACCTACACCTGCTGTGGCAAACACTCCCATATCACTGTAGTTTCTCCATCCAAACCATGACTCCAGCAGCCAAGCTTTGGTTGGAAAATAGAAAAAAACCAACCAGACTCACCTCCTCCCACCTCTTCTACTTAAAATATCTCTGAACTGACAACCCAAATGCATTCATGACCACTTCACCCTCATTTGTTGCTGTAAAAATCTTGTCCATGGGCTTGCCTGGCACTGTTCTCTCCCAGGAATTCATTCACTAAGGTATTTATGGGAGGACAAGGATCCTACTCAGCCTTCATTTTGCAAGCTGAGCTCTGCTTACAAGACAGATCCTCCTTCCCTCAAGCACAGCTGCCCTCCTGGGGAGGGCTGCACTTCTTTATTTTGATTCAAACACCCTGAGCTCCCAGGGAATGCCCCACCTGCAGACAAGGCTGACCCTGCCCCTCTCAGGGTTCTGTAATTGCAGGCTGGGGACAAACCATTTCCTTTGCTGAGTGACTAACTCCCTTCAGCCCCACCATGTGAGGGGGTGAACAGTGGTGGCAAAACCTCCCTCTTTAGGTATCCCAGCTGAGGCAGGGCATGGAGTGGTCCAGGGAAGCTGGAATTGTGCTGTGACAACCCCCAGCCCACCTGGCATGGCCACACTCAGACCCCTCTGATCCAACCTCTGTCCCACCACTCCATAAAACCCACCCCAAAAAAGTCCTGAGCAGGCTCTGCACAGCCAGCTGGCCAAACACATCTTGAGATGTTTGCAGAAGGGATGGAGAACAGTGCAGGAAGGTCTCTGACACCCCCTTCTCCCTAAAGCTCCCCTTTTCTGGCTCTTTCTGATTATCTCAGGGACAAAATGTGGCCACCTCGTGAGAGACAGAGAGGTCACCAGGCTGTGGGTGCTCCCTGAGGTGCTGCCCCTGCAGAGGGCAGGATTTGGGGAAGGGGAAGAGTTCTCTGCACCCAGCAGGAGCTGGGAGCCATGTGAACAGCAGGATTTACTTACACTTCATCCACAGCGTACAAAATCTCCGAGCAGAAGAGGAGCCATATGGAAACGGTTTTGTGACAGGAATTTCAGCTCAATAAATCCATAAATTTGGCCCTATCTTTTTCTCTGGCATGTTCAAGGGTGTATGTGTGTGTGCTTGTGTTGGGGAGTGGGGGGGGGCTGCCTTCAAAACTGATGAATATGTTAAGATGTACAAGAAAAGAAAAGCAACAATCAAACCCAAAGGTAGCATTGCTGTTCTGCTTGAGAGGGTGCTTAGAAACCTGAAGGGGAGGTTGAATGAATCAGACTGAGATAAGCCAAAAGGAGATAAAGAGAAGACTTTTTCTAGAATAAAACACGTAATGCAGGCCAACTCTATATACAACTTGATGAGCAATAAAATGTTAGAATTCAATCACGATGAAGTTCCTAACCAATGGCATCACCACCATTGTGCAAAAAGCAGCCAGGGATCTACGAGGCCAAAATCTTGTTCAAAGTTGTGATTCAAAGTGAACTTCACACCTCAAACACGTGTTACTTTAAATTCCTCTTAATAAGCAACTCCTAAAGCTGCTTTTGGCACACAGGGAGAAATAGGAATGAACACAGTGACCCAAACCACCATCTTGGGGTCTTTTAAATTGCCTTTACTGTGTGTCTGCAGGCAGGTAGCACAGGACTCACCTTCACAGGATTTGGCATCTGTCTTCAGCTGGTAGCCTGGCTGGCACTGGCACTTGTAGTGGTCCTCACTGAGCTGAACACAGTCCTGCTCACAGCCCCCGTTGTTAATGCTGCAGGAATTGACAGCTGGAGCCAAGGAAGCAGTGAAGGAATGCACATCAACAACCTGGGAGAACCTATTTCCTATTTTAAATACACAAATGACAGCGAAACCAGGCAAACCTCTCTGAGCAGCTTTCACAAATGCACCTGTCGCCAGCCCTGAGTGACTGCCCTCCCTTGTGCTCATGGAGCTGGGCTGACACACTGTCCCACACCAGGGAAATCCTGATTCCAGGGAGAGGCAGGTGAGATCTAAGGGCTGTAATGCTGACTGAAGCACAGCACCCTTTGATCTGACAGCACCAAAGCACTGCCAATCCACCGAGGCAAGGAGGGGAAAAAAGAACAGCCCTGCTGGCACTTGCCCATTGATTATCTTTTTCTCTCCTTGCTTTCACTGATTAAAAATAGTAATTGTCTTTCAGGGTGATTTCCTCAGCCTCATAAATAAAAAAATTCAAGTAACAGAAGCCACAAGCTCTGCAGAACAGACTCACACTGCAAACCACAGGAACAGAGAGTCCTCTGTACATCTTTAAAGATGCTGCTTCTTTCACCCAAGCAAATTAATATTCTTTTTTGCTCAACACATATCCCTGGCCTCTGGAGAAACATTTCTCCTCCTGACAAAACATGTTAACACACACCCACACCTATTCACACGCTGCATATAAAAATAAGAGTGATGCTTTGACACTGCTATTGTGCTGTGCTGATGGAAGAGTGGGTGCGTGGCTGCATTGAGATATATTTCCACAGCAGGGATGTAGTATGGAGAGATTTAAATTAGATATTAGGAAAGAATTGCTCCCTGTGAGGGTGGGGAGGCCCTGGCACAGGGTGCTCAGAGAAGCTGTGGCTGCCCCTGGATCCCTGGAAGTGTCCAAGGTCAGGTTGGATGGGACTTGGAGCAGCCTGGGACGGTGGAAGTTGTCCCTGCCCATGGCAGGAGGTGGGACTGGATGAGCTTTAAGGTCCCTTCCAACCCAAACCATTGTAGGATTCTGTGTTCTCTGTGACTAGCTGGAAAGATTATTTGGTCCTCCATGGAATGCACCAAACTCTGAACCCAATGAAGTCAGCAAAGAGCTTTGCTATTTATTTTTTGATATTTATTTTAGCAATATTCATATTTTTTCATTTATCTGTAACAGACATTAGTAAACGTTAGTTGCAAAACCTGCTACAGGATTCGTTTCACCCCGTGCCACCAATTAGCAAACACTGAGTTTGTGCAGTCAAGTATGTGCTAAAAAGGTGAAAAGAAAAGCAAATTTTTACATTCTCCAGGCTGCACACACAGCAGGAGGCAGGAGGCACCTCACTGCACAGAAACCTGACCCTGGCTCTCCACCTGTGCCCACGAACCTCCTGCCCTGACAGGGACAGAACTTGAAAGCAGCTTCATGTCTACACAGCAGGCAGCAGATCCCATCCACTGTGAGCTCCCAGCTCCCTGCACATTTGTATCCAAAGACCTGTTTTTCAGCAAGAATATTCAAATAAGATGAAAATATTTCAGAAGATGAAAAACATCTTAAATCCAAGTGACAGAATATACATGTCGGCTTTCAAAAGTGCCATTTTCCCCCTCCATTTCTGGGCACCAGCCAGTTTGGATGCAAGGGGAGATAAGCAGCAACCTGTCATGATGAGAGTTTTGGAGGATTTGAAGGTGGGAGGGGACAGGTGTGAAATCCTGTGCTGGAGGCACCGTGCATCCCAGTTTGGTGGGTGGCTCTGTCAGTGGTCAGGGGTTGCTCTGGAGCAGCCAGGGCAGGTTTGTCACGGCTGCTGCTGAGGCTGGATCTGTGAGAGAAGGTGCCAGACTGAAGGAGAGGAGCCTCGAGGGGCAGGACAGGGTGGGTTGTGGTGCCAGACTGAAGGAGAAGAGCCTCCAGGGGCAGGACAGGGGGGATTGGGGTGCCCGGCTGAAGGA